>CM032437.1:3227100-3827100 GCA_019049465.1 Dryas iulia moderata
ATCTATATATTTATATAAAAATGTTTATGCATATATAATAAAGAATTACAACATTCAATTCAGTATATGAAAAATTTCGGAAAAAATTTAAATGGGTGCGTTAGTATACTGATAACAGAGACGAAAGAACCACTTAGTAGAAGTTTTGTCTGTCTGTCTGTTAATTTATTCGTCAATCTCGCAAATACTACTAGAAAAATATAAATAATTTTGGTATGGTGATTGCTGATAGTTCCAAAGTATATATACGATATTTTTACAGTACTCGATATAGTTTATTTGTGAAAATAAAAAAGCCACTATATGTTATTTATCTTATTACCTTACTGTCAAATATTTTTTTTTTAGCTTCACGCTGTATCCCGCACGAAGCAGGGTAGGCAGAGGGAACCTAGTG
Source organism: Dryas iulia moderata (assembly GCA_019049465.1). Lineage (NCBI taxonomy): Eukaryota > Metazoa > Arthropoda > Insecta > Lepidoptera > Nymphalidae > Dryas > Dryas iulia. Next base: position 3,227,498 of record CM032437.1, read on the forward strand.
TTAAGACACTCCTTTTCCCACTTTCCGCTGAGTTCGGAGGCTTTGCAGGTTAAGTGGCGGAACTTAACGCCGCGCTTTACCTCGACTGTCAAATTGTATAAGTCTATATAGACTATTCGCGAGGTAAAGCTTTTTCTTTTAATATCACTAAGTAACATAATTGCCAAATAAAATAACGAATAATAAATTTATAGATGATATATTTGACCGGTCTATAATATAAGTAGATTTCACTACGTTACCTTTCTAGAACAGGTAGCGCCATCTGTTGTCAAATAGTTAACATTGTACTGGGCTGTAGTATGTTACTTCTTTTTTACAAAAATCAAAAAGGCTAAAATTGGGTATAAAGTCACAAATTATTTTAAAATATTGTTTATACTTGTGTTATTTCAGGGAAAATAGAAAAATATTAAAAGTATTTATTAGAAAAGTGGACGTTTTCAATACTCCACAGGTAGACTTTTTTCGAATACCAAAAATATACACGTTTAATTAGATTAAAATAGTTTAATTTAAAAATTGAATGTATTTCGAAATACATGAAAGATGTCTGTCTATGCAACATATATGTAAATAAATATGTTCATATAAATAAAATTTACAAGATCTGAATTAAAAATGCAAATATGAAAAAAATATTTACTGAAATCTTCACGCTTTTTCCCGCTTAGCAGACTTTTCATACAGAATAGTAAGGCGTGGCCAGTCATGGCCCAGTAGCACAAGCGTGTGACTGTACACGACTGGTTGTGGGTTCGATTACCGCTCGAGGATTTGGTTCGATTCCTACACGGGGGAATTTTTATATTATTATTTCGACGCATTCCTTAGACAAAGCGCGGCGTTGAGCTCCGCTACTTAACACTCAATAACTCGAATTTGGGTTTAAAGTGTGGAATGGAGTGGAAAACGAATAACGTTGATTTGAACCCGCACCTCCTGAGAACCGTCCAGGTGCTCTGACTTGACGCTTGAAAACTGAAAAAAATCAATATCAAGACCTATTTGTATTATATTTCGTTTATTTTCTATAAAACATGCAAAAAAGAAAATGATTTTCGCAACGATCTCAAATATACGAGGTTTTGTTGTTCCGAACAACTTCTTAATAATACTTAACTCGCTCTGTTTAAGACTGCGTTATTTTGGTAAAACTTTTTTAACTTTTGCTCTATTAATTTTTAAGTTTAACTGAATTTTATTTTTCATTCATATTATTAAATTTCATTAATATTTAATATTTCCATTTTCTTCGCTCAGATGACGAGGCAAAGCGCGGCGTTAAGCTCCGCCACTCAACACGCAATGCCTGACACTAGGTCCCTAGCCTACCCTGTTGTGTGCAGGATACAGCGGTAAGGTAAAAAAATCTGTAATCCTATTTAGATTCAACATATTGTAAAAAGTAGAATAGAGACATTGATCACTAAAGTTTTATACAGTCACATACATTGAGGCCAATCGTGGCTTGTGAGCACAAAGTGCGGTTGTAAGTACGACTGGTTGTGGGTTCGATTCCCACTCGAAGAATGGATATATTTATTATTTCGTTTTCTTCGCGTTGGTATCAAGGCAAAACGCGGCGTTAAGTTCCACCACTCAACACGCAATGCATTCAAAATTTGGCGGGAAGTGGGGAACGAAGTGTCTTAACTCTAGGTTTCCTCTGCCTACCTGCTGTGTGCGGGATACAGCGTGAAGCTAAAAAAAAATAACGCTAAGTTTGTAAATAATTTTATTTACTCAATACCTATTTCCTATGTAAAGGGCTGGTAATTTATATAAAAGTCAATATTTCATTTAGTTGAATAACTATTAGCTGCCAGCTCAAAGGGAATTTATTTGCGCGTTTTTTTTCTTGTTATTTAGTAAATTTTTCCAGTACGATGCGATTGACGCAATCAACTAATGGTCCGGTCGTTTCCATTTTTATTTACTTACTTAAATAGATAAATATAGAGAAACTAAGAAAAAGTTTCATTTTAAATTGAAAAACTGTAGTGGAAGTTGAAAAAGTAGTAGAAGTCTAGCGTTGGTGATTTTCGAACTAAGCAATATTATTAAAGGTCAGGAGTTGATTATTTTATTAATGTGTAAGAGTAAAGTGATATTCGTTCTATTTGGACTGTTTTTAGAGCCTATGAAGTATTTTGGACCCTTTTTATTGAAATCAGCACTAAACGGAAGAGCCTTCTCAATTCCCTTGCATTTGTAATTTATTTACTTCTATATTCAGATCAAGTAAATAATAATTATTATGATTGAAGTTTATGTAAAGAACTGCAGAAAGCTAATGTTGTTTGTAATAATGCATTAGAAAATATATAAAATAGTAAAAAATAAATATTACACACTATGCAACATTTATACCATGCGTTTGACGCATAACTTTGTATGTAAAATAATAATATTCATATATTTATGTCGCTTGCTACTCTATACACCGCAAAACATGGCCTCGTATACCTTGGTAGCCCCTGTATGTCACAATCACCTTCAATTTCAAATCTCTGAATTAAATACAAAAAATTGAAAAACTGCTTTACGCTTTTCTCGCATAGCAGGAGTCAAAGGGTTTCCTCCAGAACCACAACGTTGCGTGTCAGACGCCGACGCAGAGCTTAACGCCGCCGTCTTAGGTACCGAAATGAAAATAATATTATTTTCTTGGTGGCCAGTCGTGACCCAGTGGCACAAGCGTGTGACTGTAAACGACTGGTTGTGGGTTCGATTCCCACTCGAGGAGTGGAAATTATATTTCCATTTTCTTCGCTCTGGTGTCTAGGTCAAGCGCGGCGTTAACTTCCGCCACTTAACACGCAAGCCTCCGAATTCGGCGGAAAGTGGGGAACAGAGTGTCTTAACACTAGGTTCCTTCTGCCTACCCTGCTGTGTGCGGGATACAGCGTGACTGGCTCGCGACCACTATCAAAGATGAACCGCTAAACATCTGATGATGTGTTCCAATGTCGCCAAACATCTTATTCGATGGCATGTAAGCCAGCTCTCTCTCCCTATTACGGTTCGCAACGCATCTACAACCTACATCTTCAATCTTCTAATGTTGTGGATGTCCATGGGCGAAGGTAACTACTTACCATCAGGTAGTCCTTCTGCTCGTTTGTCCTCCTTTCTTCAATAAATATATAAAATCATTCCTCCAAAGAGAATCAAACCCATAATCTACTTGCTTACACTTTAGCTGCCTTCACCACGATATCGATTCTCTAAATTAAATCATATCTCATAAACAAGCATATATATCGACGTTTATCGATTCATACCGCGTAAGCCGATGGCAATCGTAAATTATTTTTATTGCATCGAAACGGCAATAGAATTGGCTGTATCGAGTTATATCTTGGATACGTTTTGTATTTCGAGATATTAATTTATTTTATAATCCTATTCCTTATTGTTATATGACTAATGTTAGTGTAAACTCTTTATAATGTGAAAAACGTTTTTGGAAAACGCAACGGGATTCAAACCTGTGATCCTTCGAAAGCGTCTAAGCGATCGGGTTGTTAAACTATACGTTCTTTTTAGCTACGTCAAAGTTCTTAAATGATTATTACAATTTATTTTCCAATTATTTAGCCAATCAAGTGCTTCTCAAAAATAGTTCTATGGGATAGCAGAAATTTATAAAATTTCTCTCCATCAATGCTAAGAACAAAAATATGATGTAACAAGCGTATAAGAAGTAGCTAGATGAATCATATGGTTTAGGGGTTGAAAGTAGCGCTTGAAAGGTTTTTAAAAAGTGCGGGTTCAAATAGTTGTTCTAAAAATGTACTTTTTCTAATAAAACCATGTTAAATTCTATATTATTATAGTGTTATATATTTACCAGTTTTAAGCTTCATGCTTGCCGGGTAGTCAGCGAGAACCGTGCATACTTCTTTCACCTCGTCCACTGTCATCAAACTCTTCATACACGGCCTCCGGGGGGTCCTCATGCTTTTTAGGTAATCTTCCTCCAGTATCATCGATATGTATTCTCGAAGGTCAACCAAGGTCTCCGTTTGCCTCTGTGACCATTAGCTTTGCTTCATATATATTTCTTACCACTCCGTCTCTCAATGCGCCCAATCTACCTGACCAAGCTTTACTTCGTTTTCACTATTGTAAAAATGTTAAACAACTCTTACAACAAAATTTTAATATAAAAGAGGCATTTAAAGGACCTATATGCGTACGTTAAAAACATTTGAACGCAGCAGGATTCGAACCCGTGCCTCTTGAATACCGTCCAGGTGCTCAGTGGTGAGAGCGATTCAATTTTCCTAAGTGTGGAATAACAATTTGAAAATGTTTAAAAATGAAAATAATATCTTCAGCATCACATGAATATAAGTATTTTTTTCATAAGCTGATATCGAACCTAATACCATTGAAGTGTTTTCATAACATTAAAAGCATCAATTTCTTTAACATTTTTATTCGTATGTTATCAAAAAAAAAATTGCCAATAAAAATACTCGTATATATACAAAAGTAATTCTAATACAAATTCTATGGAAATCACAAAGTAATGGTATACTTGTGCCGAAATCCGATTACGGGAGCGATCGTTGTTTATTTTCCTGATTCTGGCTGAACATTTATAAATTATATTAAGAATCTGTTTTTTGACGACCCCTGTAAGGAAATCTTGTTTAGAGTGAAGCCAAGTAAGAAATTACAATATTTGAATAGAAGTGTTATGTCACTGGTTTTTCTCCGTTTTTGAGGTTCACTCAACTTTTACTTATTAACATAGGTTTAGAGGAAACATAGTGTTTAAATATTCCATTTTTTACAGTCAATATTCGTGATAAATTTGGTTAAATGGCAGAGCTCAACGTAACCCAACGTTGTCTTATCATACTAGGACCTAATTAAACCATGTGGGGAAATAAACCCACAACCATCGCGTTTACATTAAGCCATCCCACTGCACTATGATGACCTTCTTGTATTAAGCAAATTGGGAAAGGTCCCTTCAATATCATTTTATAATATTAAAATGTTATCGAAATCGTATAGACATTTTAATTTATACAAATAGACAGTAAGATTTCTAACTTTAGCTAATAATAACGTTCATTCATTCATAACTTGGAACATAAAACCGGTACGTGGGTGAAATTTCTCCCTAATTAACCCTCTTAAGGCTTTCTTCCACTTGTATAGAAAATATTCATTTTTTTCCTTTTTTTCTTTGTTTCAATATGTGCAAGTTTAAATTTTGCTACATTCAATTTTTTATGTTTCTAAATATTTAAGCTTGTGAGAAGCTTCTGCACTCTCAGGCTCGGAATATCTGTATACATTTTAAGATATAGTTAATTTTAAAATAAAACTGTTTTTAACTGGATTATTCACTTATATTATTGACATTCGAAAATACATTTTTAGTAAACCCGACATTTTGTAAACTTTACAATAGTGATCACAGGTTGTCTGTGTCTCCGAAACATCGGGTTTTCTGACAATGAATTTTCGAATACCAACAATATACATGAATACGATCAAAATAGTCTTACTTTAATATGTGTAATAATCGCGAAAACATAAGATTTTGTCATTGAATTCGTATAACCAGATGTACTTATCAAAAAATAATTATAATATAAGAGAAATGAAATCCTTATCATGTTAATTTCACTACGATATCATCATACATCAATAAAAAATAGCTTCACGCTGTTTTCCGGCATAGCAAGGCAGAGAGGTAGTAGATAAGGCAAAGAGAACCTAACGTCAATATACTCCGGTTTCGAGAAATTGAGAATTGCGTCTTTAGTGGTGTAACTCAACGCCGTGCTTTAATCAAAAAGTAGTTCTTTTTTTTGAAGTGAAAACTTCTTTAGGCGCGTTGAGCGTCTTGGTAGAGGGTAAAATCCTCGGTTCGCGTCACCGACATGCTAATGATAATAGTATATCTATAGCTATGGAGAGCCAGACAGCATTTAAGTGAATTTTTAATTTGACTATTATTGTAATTATTTAATTGAAGGATTACTGTTTATTTATTGAATTTAAATTCATTGACTTCAGTATAAAAGTGAGTATGAAACATATTAATATTTTTATACAGATAAATGAATAATGAAAACAACGAATATATTTTTAAACATTTTTAATATTTGTACGAATATTTGTATTTAAAATTTAGCATTATTCATTTTAATTATGTTTTCACTTCTATCGACTTCGTGCGACTGCCACGACTGCTATTTTTCTTTTTTTTAGCTTCACGCTGTATCCCGCACACAGCAGGGTAGGCAGAGGGAACCTAGTGTTAAGACACTCCGTTCCCCACTTTCTGCCGAATACGGAAACTTGCGTGTTAAGTGGCGGAACTTCACGCCGCGCTCGACACCAGAGCAAAGAAAATGGAAATATAATTTCCACTCCTCGAGTGGGGATCGAACCCACAACCAGTCGTTTACAGTCACACGCTTGTGCCACTGAGCCACGACTAGCCACAAAAGTAGTTACTTTTTAAAATAAATATATCTTTCTATATTTAGTGTATCACAAGACTAACACGAAAATGAACTTGAAAATCAGTATTTTGGCTCTACAATAGCTACATTGTTATTTGTTGTCAAATTAATGAAATCGCTATCATATATATTATGAGTAAATTAACTTATTCTTGTCTTTTTACTTCTTAAAAGTACTTTGTATAAAGTAAATAATAAATATTTTTTTACACCTTTACGCTTTTTCTATCTTAGTTAGAAGAAACATAGTGTTAAGACACTCCGTTCTCCATTTTCCGCTCGCAATCGAAACAGTATGTGTTGAATTTTCATGCATCAACGCCTTGATTTGTCCTGTAACCAAAGCAGAAAAATGAGAATAATATAAATATTATCATTCTATCGTATGGAAATCGAACTTACAACTAATCGGGCTTACAGTCATACGCCATGTCCCAGTCAGCTACGATGGCCTCTTTTTTTAAAATACATTTTTATTAGCTTCACGCTGTATCCCGCACACAGCAGAATAGGCAGAGAAAACCTATTTTTAAGAGACTTCATTCCCGTTTTCCACCCAATTCTAGAAAAATTGCGTTTTGGCGGTACGTTTGGCGTAATTGGCGGAACTCAACGCCGCGCTTTGCCTCGACACCAGAGCGAAGAAAACGAAAATACTGCCATTCGAATAGAAATCAAACCTAAAACCTATCGCGTTTTAATTAATATTACTCAGGATTTTAATCCAAACCCATCCCGTACTGCACACATTTTACCGTAACATAATAGTTAATTATAATACAATTTATAACAGCTCTCATACTATTTAGGGCATAGCCCTACACTCTAGTAAATTAGCACTAGCGTATGAAATGTGTCAAACGCTAATTACCTACTCAATCTATGCCTAACGTTCCGCTATACATCATGTTTCTGATTGAAATCAAAATTATAATAAAAGTTTATTGGCCGTGGGGGGGTCGGGTTAAGGATACAATTCTCCTTCGCTGCTGGATAGCGTCTCGTAAGAGGACAACCAAGTAATATGGTCTTTTCTTTTCTTTTTAGCTTCACGCTGTATCCCGCACACAGCAGGGTAGGCAGAGGGAACCTAGTGTTAAGACGCTCCGTCCCCCACTTTCCGCCGAATTCGGAGGTATTGCGTGTTAAGTGGCGGAACTTAACGCCGCGCTTTGCCTCGGCACCAGAGCGAAGAAAATGGAAATATTAAATATTTCCACTCCTCGAGTGGAAATCGAACACGCTTGTGCCACTGGGCCACGACTGGCCACTATGTAAGCAAGTTTTGACTCACATGAGGACCTGTGACCTGTGACTACGATTTATTGTAAAATTTGAAAGTGACTGAACCCACACCAACCGGGTGTGTGTAAATCCAGTAAAAATCACAAAAATTTTAATTGAGATTATTTTAGCAAACACTTCAAATGCAAACCTACCTAATTCTTTGCGTCTGCTGATCTAACGCTTAATGAGGGGCTGCCTGGAAGAGATCACCGGTGATAAGGCCGGTGATAAGGTGTAAGAGAACACCAAGCCGCTTGTGTATTTTACTGATATTATTTTTATAGTAAATATACATATTTTTACTTAAAATAAGTAAATAAGTTCAATATGTAATGTACGCTATTTTCTAATTACTCGAGATGCGCCCGCGTGAGATTTAACAAAAGAGCTAACACAAAAGTAACCTAAGACCCTAGATATTAACTTAGTCAGTCTACCAGTGAATACTTTAGAAATTAGCCGAAATAAACAGATAGATAGACAAAAGTTATAAAAAATATTACTTTAGTATATATACCGTGTATATATTTAATATATATATATATATATATATATATATATATATATCTATATATATATATCTATATATATATATATATATCTATATATATATATATCTATATATATATATATATATATATATATATATATCTATATATACATATATAATTACAAAAAACGGTTAAATTAATATAACAAACAGACACTCCAACTATATTTATTCATATATATGTACGTAGAATCCAATTTGGATGCTGAAAATGACCTAATTACTAAACCTTTGTGTCTCCAGGTTGGTAACGAGTGTCTTTGACTCACTCCGCTCTGATTGTAGCACTGTACTGTTTCCCTTTCAAAATGTACTGAAATGTTCCGTGCCGTTCATAGTTAAATGCAAAATGTATTTTAGTTTTAGATTTTAAAATAGTGGTGTTAAAGTTGGGTATATACATACTAGTAACGTTGGGTATTATTGGAATTTAAATTGGTTGTAGGTTCGATTTCCTGTATTCCCTAGGAGCCTAGTGTAAAGTCAAAGTCAAATAATTTTATTCAAAATAAGAAGTTTTCTTTATTTAAATACTTACAGTATACTCTACAGACACACGGTCTCGTATCCTTTTTTTCCTTAATTCTTTGATTACAATTCTTAAATTACATTGACATGCTACTCAAAACTAAAATGACGTTATAAATTACCTAAGCGAGTTATCCTATTACATTTACTATAAAGAAATAAGAAGTTACATGCTTCATTTTTTGAACATCAAACATTTCACCATCAAAGATATTCTGTTCTTATTTTCCGTTCTTATTTGAGATATTATACTTTGATTATTATTTAAGTAGGTATTTTCAAATATCAAATACATAACTATCCGGTTAAACTTCGTTCTCCAATTATCAGTCAATTTTGAAACTTTACGAATAAGATGACGTGGCACATTGGGACACTGTCTGACTGTAAATTCAATGATTGTGGGTTCGATTCCCACTCCAAAGAAGGATTATATTTAAATTTTCGTCATTTTCTCGTTGAATTCCGCCACTCAACACACATGTTTCTGTTTCGAGTGGAAAGTGAAAGGCAAATTATCTTGACTAGTTAACCACTGATTTACCCCCTTTGTGGAAAAAAGTATGGCGCTGCACTCAAGCTGCAAGTATACTCCGGAGTAGTAAGAAGGTGTCTAACTGTAATAATAATAATAATAGCCATTTATTCCACTTTCAAGGTACAAATAAAAATTAAAATTAAAAGTTGTTAATTGCATTAGTAAGTAAGTTTTCTTAAATTAATGTTAGTGGTAAGAATTATTTTACTATTATTTAACAGATTTTTTGAATATGGATCCCTTTTTGGTTAAAGGCCTCCTCCATTCTTTTCCATTTATTCCTGTCCTTGCCCGATCTTATCCAGTCTTTCCCGGTGCCTAACTATGAAGTATTGAAAAACAAAAATCTAAATTTAAAAAATGGAGAAAAAATATACTCCGATTCGGTTTCAGTTCAGAGAATTATATTCATATCCTCTAGTTACGTTACTTAACAAATAATAACCTAAATTCCAGCAGAAATTGGTGAAAACAGTATCTTACCTCTACGTTTTTACTTATCCACTAAAATTTTCAATTTTTTTCATATAAAAAAAGGAACAATTTCCTATACAATAAATATAAGTTAGTTAACAGAGCGTATAACTGTACGTGAAAATCCAATAGAAGCTCTACCAAATGTCGCTCCTACAATACGACACGCCAATTGGGCCGGGGCTCTCGATTGAACTTAATTATAGCATCGCTGTAGAGTTCAAATGTAATGCAATTTTACTATTATATATGTAGCTTTTGTTAAATATATATATTTTTTGTAAAATATACATATTTTGGGACCAGTCGTGGCGCAGAGGCTCAAAGCATGACTGTAAAGCGACTGGTTGTGGTATCGATTCCCACTGGATAAGTGGAAATATTTATAATTTTCTTCGCTCTGGTTTCGAGGCGCGATGTTATGTTCTGCCAATTTACACGCAACGCCTCCGAATTTCTCGGAAAGTGGGGAACGGAGTGTCTTAACACTAAGTTCCCTCTGCCTGTGTGCGGGATACACGGAACGGGATACGTGAAAAGTAAAAAAAATGTTTTTGTAGCTCCACGCGTTTTTTTGCACAGCAGAGTAGAGAGTAGAGAGAGCCTAGTGTCAAGACACTCTATTCTTCACTTTTCGAGAACTTCATTGTCTGTTTAAAACGGAACATAATGCATATAATATATAACCATTCCCTCGATTCGGAATTGAATCTACAGCCATCATATTTACAGTCAGACGCTGTCCAAATGCAGCATGATTGCCTCAAAGGGTAAAATATACCTTTTATTTATTTATTTTCATCTATTCTGGCTAAAAACATTTACTTATATACACGGTTCCTATGTAGACCTCGAATAGGTGCAGAAGTTCCCCGATATTGTTTTTTTTTCATTATTTAAAATATTTTTTTATAATCACTACACATTTTACGCAATAATCCGCATTCAAAAATCGAAATTTCAAAATTGAATAATCCATATTAATATATAAATTCGAAAATCTGTCTGTCTATCTGTAACGCTTTCACGGCTAATCTACCGGCCCGATTTTGATGAAATTCGAAATGATAATAGTTGAAGATGCAGGGTAATACATGGATCTCACATATGTGAATCCAATGGCTTTACGAAATATCGCTAGTACAATATGAGTACATGCCGGTTGGATTAGAGCGCCCGATTGACCTTAATTATAGCATTGGTATTTAGTGTCTGAATGTAATGAAATTTTGTGATTTTACACTTATTTTAAAAGGGTAGTTTAACGTTTTCCTTATAAACTGGTTTAAGAAATGAGAACAACTTGATATAATGCATTTTATAGTTATTTCGATCATCTTTGAAAGGATTATCGCCCTTAAATAATGAATTCAAAGTAAAAAGAACTTTTTAAAAACAAGCATTTTTCAAATTATTTCCAACAATCTTTTTCTATATTGTTGAATTTCATTAAAAATAACTAGTCCGCCATCTTAGATATTCCGCCATGTTGGGCTTAGAATAACCTCACACGAGTAACCATGCATTATCATTAAAACTAAACATATATACTAAACTAGCGGCTCGCTCGCGGCTTTGCCGCGTGGACTACACAACTGTTTCGTTATATTGCAACCCTTGGGGGTAGATTTTTGATAAATTAAAGTTGCATATGTTTAACCTTGGATTATCAACTTATCTATCTATAATCTAACATTAGATTTTTCATATAAACTTTCATCCCCTATTCCAACCTTTTAGAGGTGAAATTATGAAAAAATTAAGTAGCCTATGTTGACTCTGGACGTTTTACTACTTCCATTCTAAATTTCATCCAAATCGGACTAGTAGATTAGCCGTGAAAGCGTGACAGACAGACAGACAGACTTTCGCATTTATAATATAAGTATGAATTTCGGCTCAAACGGTTAAGGATATATGCTTCAAAATTGATTTGTAAGAAGAAGATTTCCACCTAAACCAATATACATACACTGCAAGTTAAATAACATCTTTTAACATATTTTGTTTTTGGACATTTTGTGAAAGTAGTTTATCAGAACGTTTATCAGAATATAGTGAAATCTCTTCTTATCTGAAGAGAAACACGACATATTAGGTCATTATATCTAAACACCTTAGTTTGTAGAATCAATCTAGGACGGAAAACTATGGCATAATAAAAGTTATAAAGGGGCCAGACGTGGCGCAGTGACACGAACATGTGACTGTAAACGACTGGTTGTGTGTTCGATTCCCACTCGAGAAGTGGAAATTTATATTATTTCGATTTCCTTCGCTCTAGTGTTAGAAGTAAAGCACGGTGTTAAGTTCCGCCACTCGACACGCAATGCGTCCGAATTCGGGGGAAATGGGGAACGGAGTGTCTTAACACTAGGTTCCCTCTACTTACCCTGCTGTGAGCGGGATACCGCGCTTTACCTTGATACCAGAGCGAAGAAAATGGAAATATAATTTCCACTCCTCGAGTGGGAATCGAACCCACAACCAGTCGTTTACAGTCACACGCTTGTGCCACTGGGCCACGACTGGCCACAACCAGGTTAAAGGTGTATCTTTTTGGTACTTTCTACTACATCCAGAGGGAATCCACAACCAATCACGATTACAGTCAGACTCTGTTCCACTGCACTACAATGGTCTCATAATATAAGAGAACTAACGAGTTACTATTATTAGAATGTAGTCCTCACAGAATAGCCTATTAAAATGTAAGAGATGCTTACAATTTTCTCAGCATATATTTTGACGCCTGTCAACTTTAGTATTTTTTCACTTTTTTAATTGATATTGCTTCTTGTTTTGTTTAGGCGTTAACAATAATGATATTTTTAGTTCTTTTTTTAGCTTCACGCTGTGTCCCGCACTCAGCAGAGTAGGTAAAGAGAATCTAGTGTTAAGATTCTGGAGGCATTGTGTATTAAGTGGCGGAACGGCTCAAGTGGAAATTGAACCCCGGTAACCTCTACCGTTTAAAGTCACACTTTATGCTTCGGTGCCACGACTACTTTAACACGGTAGTTTAATGTGTATTTTTTACAAAATAGTTAAGCTGAGAATAAATAAACAGTTAAGTTTAGAAATACAAAGTATATATTAAATTACTACTAAAAAGTAAAAAAATACTAATATAAAGTAAGAAATGCAAACTATAAAGTAATAAAATACACAAGTCTATTACTATCACGGCGCAGTGGAATATCATCTACTTTTGCGCGTTTAGGTTCGATTTCCATAGTGTGAGGGGGAACTATATACTTTTTTAACTCTCCCTTTCTAACCTAACCTTTCTTCTCTCTAACCGGGGTAGTCAGAGAGAACGTAGCGCCAAATGCTACGATCCCTGCATACTTCTTTCGCCTCATCCACTGTCATCAATGTCTTTTTTTTTTATAAAGGAACTCTATCCATGGGCTCACAGGTGCCCATGGCATTTGTTAGTATTAATTTGTATACAGTGTGGCAATTCAAAAGCACTGAGACTTATATTTAATCTTATTATCTAGTGGTGATGTCCGTCAGTGACCAAGTGCAAGCATTTATTATTATTATTTTCATCAACCTCTTTATACACGCTCTCGTCACTCTGGGGGTCCTCATGCTTTTACTTCAGCTATTTGGATTCAGCTACAAATATCTGCTTATATAATTTAGTATTTTTATATTTCCCCCCGCACAGGAGGACCCACTAGTCAGAGAGAACCCACTGTTAAGAATAAAACGTAGTATACATTCTCATTTCCATATCAAATCGAAATATTACTTGTAGAGTAGCGGAACTCAACGCCTTGTCTTAAATAAAAGCAACAAAAATAATTTAAATCTTCAAAATCCCTTCAGTGAGGTTCGAACCCACGATCAATCGCGTTTACAGTCACCCACTACACAACTGCGCCACGATGGCTACTTATACAACGGTTAAAATGTACTTTAGTTAATTTGATTAGACAAAACGCGGTGTTAAGTCTCACCGCTGCAAATGAATAAAAAGTGGAGAACGGAGTATTTTGACACTAGGCTCTATCTTCCTACCTTGCTATACGGGAAAAACCGTTAAGATGAAAATAAATCAAGTTTATTTTGTATATAACAATATTAGGTAACGAGTGGCTTTATAGTAATGACTAGAAATAAAAGTTAATTTGAGTATAACTTAGGCGTTTTTATTACAACAGTTAGGTTATCTACCTTAAACGTAGGTCTTAAACTTTTTATATATCTACATAGAAGGATAAGCGAGAGTACCTAGTGGCAAGTCACTCCGTTCATTCATGTCTTCCCGAAACGGAGACATTGCGTGTTAACTTAACACCGCGCTTAGTCTTTGGTACCTGAGAAATTGGTTCCCAATTTACATATAATATACATTTTTTTATCGTAGGCATAGGGAACCCAGTGTTATGACACTCCGTTCTCCACTTTCCGCCGAATTCGAAGACATTGCGTTTTACTCGAACTTAACGCCGCGCTTTGCCACTTCATTATATCAATATTTCCACTTCTCGAGTGGGAATCGAACCCACAACCAGTGGTTTTGAAGTCAGTCAGCCACTGAGCCACAACTGGCCGCTTATTAAAAATTATATAGCTACTTAAAAATATTGCTGGCTTTAAAAGCTAGGATCTATTTTAAGTAACACATTCTCAAAGTTTTTTATGGACAGCGTGTAAAAAAGTTATATTTTATTTTAACGTTTTATGATTAAAACGTTTTTTTTTGTTCTACTGTAAAGAGAGTTAAGTGCTCTTAAAAAGAACTTTTCGAGTGCTTTCAGCCTTTTATATTTACATATATGTACATTTAATATGTAGAATTTTTACTATATATATTGTAAACTAAAGCCTCGCTCAACATTTTAACATTGCGTTAACAATTTTAAAAACAATTTTTTTTTTGTTTTTTTTTTTTTTGTAGCTTCACGCTGTACCCGCACACAGTAGGGTAGGCAGAGGGAACCTAGTATTAAGGCACTCCGTTCCCCACTTTCCGCAGAATTCGGAGGCTTTGCGTGTTAAGTGGCGGAACTTAACGCTGCGCTTTACCTCGGCACCAGAGCGACGAAAATGGAAATATTAAATATTTCCACTCCTCGAGTGGGAATCGAACCCACAACCAGTCGTTTATAGTCACACGCTTGTGCCACTGGACCACGACTGGCCACTAACAAACAAAATTAACGCTAAATATTAAGGTAACATTACCATAATATACATAAAAATTGAAATAACGTCAAAATTATATTAAATTTGTTAAGCTGTTTCTGAGATTACCGTGCAAAAACGCACAGCCAAATGTTTACAATGTTTCCTGCAAAGAAAAAAAGCGTCTTCGGTATGGGAGCGGAGAAATTAAAATTATGATTCCCCTGAACAGGAATTGAATCCACAAGGCCAGACGCCTTGAAATTGGACCACTACGGCCCAGTATAATATATTTATTTATTTTAATACAAATCGTAAGTATTGTACTGAACTAAGCTTCGTGAATAAACTTTTACACGCCGTTATAAATTCTGTCAATTGAGAGATTAAATCTATTTATCGAGGATTCATAAAAGCTCGCTATTAAGATGTCAGGTTGTTACGTTAACAATGAAATTGCGAAAAATGTTGGGTAAATTAGAAGTTAACAAGTTGTTTTGTTAAATAAACCTTTATTCTCTTATAGTAGTCAAAGAAAACCTACTGTTCTCCACCATATGAAGGTTGAGGCCTCCATGGCGTAGTGGGTAAGCATCTGACTGTAATGCAAAGGTTGTGGGTTTGATTCCCACTCTGTGAACTCTGATACCTCCGGCAAAATGTAGCGTTGGGTTCCGCCACTCAAAACGCAAATGTCTTGATTGCTTGCGTACAGAGTGTCTTGACACTAGTAGTAGTAGAGCCCTTTGAACTATCCCGCAATACAGGAAAAAAACATGAAGCTGCTAGTTAATAGTAATTTTTTCCTTGTCAAACAAAACGTCGAGTTAAGTTACGACAATCAACACGATTCCTTTTTTTTAGCTTCACGATGTATCCCGCATACAGCAGGGTAGGCAGAGGCAACCTGATGTCAAGACACTCCGTTCCCCACTTTCCACCAAATTCGGAGGCATTGCATGTTAAGTGGCGGAACTTAACGCCGCGCTCTGCCTCAAGACCAGAGCGAAGAAAATGGAAATATTAAATATTTCCACTCCACGAGTGGGAATCGAACCTACAACCATTCATTTACAGTCACACGCTTGTACCACTGCGCCACTACTGGCCTCATTCTGACCAGGTTTCTCTTTGTATTAGAAATTAGCACCAAAGAGGTTAACTCAGTAATTAAATTCCGTAACTCCTACAAAACTAAATAGCCAATGCTCTATTTTGTAGCACACATTGCAAATCCACGCCTAAAACTTTATACGTACGTATTTGATTTCCTTTCTCCGCTGAAATCTTGAGCTCCTTGTGTGTGAAAGCTTTTTTTGGTGATTTCTTTATTTTTTTTATTTAAACTAGGGAAAGAATTTAGTTCATTCATTAATTAATTCTAAGTAATTCCTTTGTTCACGCAGGGAAAACATAGTATTGGAACACTCTGTTTCTCATTTTCCTCCCAAAATTTAGATATTTCGTGTTGAGTGGTGGAACTCAACGCCGTGTATTGTTTTATTGGGAGAAAGGACGATTATCTAGCAGCTTCCACGCTTTTTTCCCATATCGACGCAGCTATAACCCCAACCCCGAGTCAGAGATACCCTATACCTAGTGTCAAGACACTCCGTCCTCCACTTTCCGCCTGAAATCCAGTTCAAACGGAAAGTGGAGGAACATTGTATGCTAAGTGGTGACACTCAATACCGTACTTTATCGTAGGTACGAAAGCGGATAAATGAAAATAATGTATAATCGATCCCCTAAAGTGGAAACCGAAGCCACAACCGCGTTCGACACGCAAATCGCATTTACAATCAGATGGTGTCCTACTGCACCACGGTGGTCTAATCTTCATATTATATGTTTTGATTGTAAAATAGTTTATAATTCTGTAGTAAATACCAAATACGTTTGTTTTATATATATTTACATGACAATAATGATCTGATTTGTAATGGTGGTGGGTTTAATTCCCATGGCGTCAGTCAGTCATGGCGCAGTGGGATAGTGTATGTCTGTAACGCTTTGCTTATGGGTTCGATTCCGATTATATTATAATTTTAATTTCTTCGCTGGTACCTAATACATCGCGCGACGTTGAGCTCCGCCACTCAACATGCAAACGTCTGGATTTCAAGTGGAAAGTGAAGGACAGAGTGACACTAGGTCTCTGTGACTAGTCTGCCACATGTATTTTTTTCTTTTTTTTTTTTTAGCTTCACGCTGTATCCCGCACACAGCAGGGTACGCAGAGTGAACCTAGTGTTAAGACACTCCGTTCCCCGCTTTCCGCCTAATTCGGAGGCATGGTGTGTTAAGTGGCGCAATTTAACGCCGCGCTTTGCCTTGACATCAGAGCGAAGGAAATGGAAATATTGAATATTTCCACTCCTCAAATAGGAATTGAACCCACAACCAGTCGCTTTACAGTGCCACTGCGCAACGATTAGCCCCGATTGGCTACATTATTACATATCATTTTCCCCCTGCAAAATGAAGCGCCGCGTTAAGTTTCGCCAATTAACACGATCCTTTTTACTTTTAAACATTTTTAAAGTGTTATTTCACACATTTGTAATAAAGCGTATAATAATTTCGACGCATCGGATAGTAGAACGCATGGCTCAGTGGTGAGAGCACCTGGACGGTATCAGGAGGCGCGGGTTCGAATCCCGCTGCGTTCAAAATTTTTATACGTTTTCTTTATGCGACCCTCTTTGCTTAGAGAAAAGTTAGTTCTAAATAGGTTACCACAAAGATAAGGTTTCGTACGAAACTAAGTAGCCGACTCGATACTTTGAAGCACATATTGCAAATACCCACCCAAGAATACTTTATATATGTTTTATTTCTTCTTTGCTGAGATCTTGAAATCTCCTGGTATAAAAGATTTTGTTTTACAATTTCTTTTATTTTTTAAAATTTAAACTAAACAAAGAATTCAGTTATTTGATTATACTTTGTTTGTAAGTAAGTATTTTTTTCACGATTCATTTTTCTCACATAGCAAGGTAGTCAGAGAAAACCTGGTATCGAGACGCTCCGTTACCTACTTTCCTCCCGAAGTTGAGACATTTCGTGTTGAATGGCGTAACTCAACGCTGCGCTGTGTTGTTACAACAGTATCGAATGGAAATAATTTAAATATAAACATGTGAAATGGGAATAGAACCCATAACCAATCGCCACGATGGCCTTTACATTTTTATTTTTATTTTTAACTATTTTAAAATATAATTTATAGGTGCCTGTCATGGCGCAGTGGCACAAGCGTGTGACTGTAAATGACTGGTTGTGGGTTCGATTCCCACTCGAGGAGTGGAAATATTTAATATTTTCATTTTCTTTGCTTTGGTGTCGAGGCAAAGCGCGGCGTTAAGTTCCACCAATCGGCGAAAAGTAGGGGATGGAATGTCTTAACACTAGGTTCCCTCTGCCTACCCTGCTGTGTGCGGGATACAGCATCAAAATAAAAAAAGACCATATAATTCCGCAACGATTTCCCACATGACAAGGTTGGCTGTTAGAAAATGCTGTTTAGCGTTAAGCCCTCCTTTTGTACATATTTATTTTTAAATTGTGTGCAATAAGAAAAAAATAAAAAAAAGACCATATAATTCACAACGCTTCCCCCAAGTGGAAATCGAACCCACAACTACAAGAACGTTTTCAGCCAGACGATGTCCCACTGCACCACGATGACTTCAATAATAACTAATGTATTAAAAACTTATTCAACTAAAAGTAGAACATAATGTACTGACCTAGACATGATTTAATAGAGTTGTCACTAGTGATGTCGTTCTTCGATAGATCTTTTATTAAATAAATAAAAAATTAAGTTTGAATATTTTAATATAAAATACAACTCTTAGATGCCGTCGTATCGCAGTGGGACATAGTCTGATTGTAAAGCGATGGTGTGAGTTCGATTTCCGCCAGGGGAACGATTATATTTAAATTTACCTTTCTTTGTTCTGTCATCTAAGTTAAAGCTTGCTTGCTTGCTTGGTAGACTGAAGTTACTGTTTATCAATACATTTTACATTTTTTTATTAAATATTAACTATGTACTCCGTTCCCTGCTTTCCACCGGAATCCAAATTATTGCTTATTGGGTGGCCTCAACTAGCTTTAAACATTTTAAAAGTGTTATTCCACACTTAGGAAAATTGAAAAATCAAAAATAAGTTGTAATAAAGCGTATAAGAATTTCGACGCAGCTGGTAGTAGAACGCATTGCTCAGCAGTGAGAGCGCCTGGACAGTATTCAGGAGGAGCGGGTTCTAATCCCGCTGCGTTCAAATTTTTATACGTTTTTTATATGTCTCTTTAGCTTTATCTTGTCACCGGAGCGAGGAAATAAAAATAATTTAAATATAATCATTTCTCCGAGTAGGACTTGAACCCACGACCATCGTGTATATGGACTGTCCTTTAGTGTTCTCTCGCGACTCTACGGAAAGCGAAAAATTGTATTCATTATGCGTTACTATTGCTTGCTTGCTTTAAAAGTGAGAAGAAAGTCTTACCATAAAGAATAATTGCCAAATTAAATTTAATGCTTAGCATTTTTTGAAACGCGTTAAATTATTACACAGCGGGAATGGAACCCGTGCCTTTGTAAATCGACCAAGCACTATGACTGTTTTCGATTTTTTCCAATTTTATTTTCTTTAATAACTTGAGTGTGTGAATAACACTTTAAAAATCTTAAAATATTAAATTTAATGCTGTTATTGGTTTTTAAGTTAAAATATTTAATCCATATCTAATTAAGTAGGATTTAACTGACTTATATTTAGATAGTAATATCATATGCCATGTGATCGGGGTCAACCCTTTAATGAAGTAACACACAAAAAAAAACAAAAAATACAACTTCACGCATTTTCCCGCAGAGCAAACTAGTCTAGAGAGAACACGCCATCAACGTGCAATGCCACGTGGGCGGAAAGTGGAGAGCGGAGTATCTTAACACTAAGTTCTGTCTGCCTACCCTTAACACTACCTTACTCAAGAAAAAATGTGAAATTGCCTTTTTATCTCATTTTAAAGTATTTCTTCCCAATCTATAATAGATTCCCAATACTTTTAATCATATTTCAATCTTTTCAATTTCCCCAACTGACAACACTAACAATCCACTGACGTAACTCATCCAATATCCGATGAAGCATTTTTAAGTAATTTCTCAAGATATTTAATGTTCAAAGTAGTTTTGTAATTTTACTTATTATAGAAGGAAATTTATATTTTATAAGATATTTCAAATTAATGATTATATAGATTTTAAATTGAAAATACATATTTCGGCGTTAAGTTTCAACACTCAATGTGTAATGTCAGAAGAGAGAGAGTGGAGAACGGATTGTTTGAAATGTAGGCAAAAAACGTAAAGCTGCTTTTTTTATAAAATTGTATCAGTATATATATTTTTAGCTTTAGGCTGTATTCCGTAGACAGTAGGGTAGGCAGAGGGAACCTAGTGTTAAGACAATTCGTTCCCCACTTACCGCCGAATTCGGTAGGTACTGCGTGTTAAGTGGCAGAACTTAACATCGCGCTCTTGCCTTGAAAATGGAAATGTTAGATATTTTCATACCTCGGGTGGGAATCGAACCCACAACCAGTCGCTTTACAGTCACACTTTGTGCCTCTCCGCCACGACTGGCCCCTGAGAAATGATTATATTTCAAATATGTTCATTTGTTCGCTCTGTTTTCAAGAACGAAAACCTCATGTTGAATTTTAACCACTCAGCACACCGTTTTGAGTGAAAAGTGGGGAACGGAGTGTCTTGACACTAAGTTCTCTCTGCCTGGGAAAAAGCTGGAATCTGTAAAAATCAATATCTTTTAGCAATAAATCTCATATCACGATCACAAAATTGAACATTTTCAAACTTAATACAGCCAAGTTCATTGAAAGTTTATATTAAAAATGTTTCTTCTCAATTTAAAAGCAAAATGTATCGAAATTACTTACTATTTTGCATATTTTTATTAAATCTTCACATTTTTATACTTTTACCGTATAACAGGCGAGTCAGAGAGAACCTAGTGTCAAGACACTCCATTCTCCATTCCAACTTTCCGGTCAAAATCGAGACATTGTGTATTAAGTGGCGGAATTTAACACCGCACTTTATCTTAGGTACCAGAGCGAGCTTAATATTTTACAGAAAAAAAGTTCAAGTAAAGACAGACTTGGGGCCAGTCGTGACGCAGAGGCAAAGAGTGTAGCTGTAAAGCGACTGGTTGTGGGTTCGATTCCCACTCGAGGGGGTGGAAATATTTAAATATTTCAATTTTCTTCGCTCTGGTGTCGAGGTAAAGCGCGGCGTTAAGTTCCGCCACTTAATACGCAATGCCTCCAGAGCTCGGCAAAAGGTGGGGAACGGAGTGTCTTAACACTAGGTTCCCTCTGTTTAACCTGCTATGTGCGGGATACAGCGTGAAGCTAAAAAACAAATAAACAAAGACAGTATGACAAACACTGTATTTCTCTATCTACCATGTTATGCTTCAAACTTTTTTTTTCAGGCATTTCATATCACAAAGGACTAATTTGAGCTTTTTTTTAAAGTCAAAAGTTTCACAAAAATATATTTTTCTCGCTGCAAAACGTTTAGATCATTTGGAGATTCTAATTTAAATTATTTCATAAAGTTTGTTAAGGCTAATTACACTTGTTTCTTTTCAAATGGACAACTTCTAATTACTCCAGTAATGAGCGAAAACTCAGTGGTTTAGAGTAAAATATATATAATATTTTTTTTATTTTTTTTAAGTTAACACATTTATATTTTTTTATTCGTATTTTTTTTAATAAAAATTATTAAAAAGAGTAAAAATATCATCCTTATAGCATAAATGCATGACTATGCATGTGGCCAGTCGTGGCTCAGTGGCACAAGCGTGTGACTGTAAACGACTGGTTGTGGGTTCGATTGTTACTCGAGGTGTGGAAATATTTTTAATTTCCATTTTCTTCGCTCTAGTGTCGAAGCAAAGCGCGGCGTTAAGTAACACCACTTAACACGCAATGCCACCGAATTCAGCGGAAAGTGGGGAACGGAGTGTCTTAGTACTAGGTTCCCTTTGCCTACCCTGCTGTATGCGGAATAAAGTGTGAAGCTAAAAAAATATTTTCTGTTCAGTCTTACTATTTCCTGACGATGTCAAAAATACACGCATTTTTTATTAAGTATTCACTTCTTTCAGCACCCGCAGAGTACTTTTTTCATTATTATTTCCTCTCCTGAAATCTAATACTAACTATATTTCTTTGAATAAAAAAGTAATAATATATTGAATCTACTAACGTATACTACACTAGCTGTGCCCACGACTTTGTCTACGTGTAAAAGTAGTTTATGTTATTTACCTACCCCCTATTATATCCCAATCCAGGCATTGGGCCCAGCCATTCCAGAGATCAGCCAGAACAAACAAATAGACAGACAGGCAAGAAAATGTAAAAAATGTTATTTTCGTATAATATGTCTCGTGTATACATTTAGGCATAATTATATGCCTTTTGCGTTTATATATAATATTACTAGCAGCCAGCTCGCGGCTTTGCCGCGTGAACTTCGTATCTGTTTCGGTATATTGCAACCCTCGGGGTTTGATTTTTAGAAAAATAAAGTAGCCTATAAACAAAGTATGTTTAACCTTGGTTTATTAACTATATTTATGCCAAAATCCATTATAATTAAACAAGCTGTTTAAATTTTTCATACAAACATTCATATCCTATTTCAACCCTTCAAAGGTGGATTTTTGATAAAATAAGTAGCCTATGTTAGACCCTGGATTGTTTACAACTTTCATTCTAAATTTCATCCAAATCGGACTGGTAGAATAGCCGTATGTTGTAAGTATGACACACAGACTTTCGCGTTTATAATATAAATATGGATAAACAGACACTCCAATTTTATTTATTTATGTATATATATAAAGTTATATCACACTTCGCCCATAAAAACCATAAGTTACTTCAATCAATCCATTAAGCGCAGATTTTCCAATTTTAAGCGTAAACATAATTGTATCGGGGAACAGTATGTAAATTACGACGGGCCCTCGATAATATTGAATTTTCATGATTTTCATCGAACAAATTATCGTCTTTACGTAAACCAATGTGTGATTGTAAAAGAATTTTACATTTTAACAGTTATTATTGCAGTGGTTATTAATATTAATGTTTGTTGCTTTATTAGTAGGTATAGGCTTTTAAGGTTTATTTTATTTTAGTGATTTATTTCTCTCCTTTTGGCAAGATAAAACACGGTGTTAAGTTCCGCCAGTGGCAAGTTCTCTCTTTCCTGCTATGCAAAAAGAGCGTGAAACCGAAACTACATAATGAAAATATTTAAAAAATGATGAATTCGTTATTCAGTATTTATTAAATACTAAAACACCATTTTTATTAATTTAATACCATTCATCACCTAGCTCTAGTTAATGAGTAAGCCAGTTGAGGCCATGATGGCACAGTGTGACTCAGACTGTTTACGATGGTACTGGGTTCGATCTCCACTCAGAGGAATGAAAATCTAGTACCTAAGACAAAAAATGATGTTAAGTTCCAACATTCAAAGTCTCAGATTTGGGTGGAAAAGTGGAGAACGGAGTGTCTTAACACTAGGTTCTTTCTGCCTACTTTGAGCGAACAAAAAGCCAGAACCTATAAGAGGAAAAAATTCAGACCAAGTGTCTTAGTTTTGAAATATTCCAATGAAAAAAAATCCCACTACGACAATAGCCTTGGGGTAAGGGAGCTTTGAGGTTTATTTTTATATTGTCAAAAGTAGACTCATTAGATGCAAGGACACAACGACTATATATATGACTGTTATATAAGAAGTCATACGGATACTTTTTTTTGTTAAGAGTGAAAGTTATCGTATTTTTAACATATTTTTAGTAGATTTTTTACTATTTATGTATGTGAGAAAGTCTTCCAATGATATTTTTCCCTTGCATCCACAAGGTCGTTGTTTTGTTGTTCGATTAAACTTGAAACTAATAAAGTTTTTGATTTGAAATAAAATCATTTCAATTTTTTCAATATTATCATAAAGTTCATCTCTAAATTGTAAAAACAACATTTTAGAAACAGTGATATTATAGAAATGATATTTGAGAGAGGAGCTGATACCTATTAACGCCTGACAGAAAATAACAGCAATTATTTACCTGTGCTCTATTGTATAAAAAAATAATGAAACTTAAAAGTGCTAAACAGTTATTTACTGTTATAATGGTACACAATGAGTTTCCGGAAATGCATTTTAAATACGTTCCTTAAAAAAATGTTTTATTATTTTTATACAGAAATAGATATTTGGTAAGTACCAGATAATTGGCTTATTATGATTTTTATTGTTCAGGCATATTGTGGCCAGTCGTGGCCCAGTGGCACAAGAGTGTGACTGTAAACGACTGGTTGTGGGTTCGATTCCCACTCGAAGAGTGGAAATGATATTTCCATTTTCTTCGCTCTGGTGTCGAGGTAAAGCGCGGCGTTAAGTTCCGCCACTTAACACGCAAGGCGGAAAGTGGGGAACGGAGTGTCTTAACACTAGGTTCCCTCTGCCTACCCTGCTGTGTGCGGGATACAGCGTGAAGCTAAAAAAAAAAAAAAAGGCACATTAGGGTACTCATAGAGGACCTCATGTCAAGACACTCCGTTTTACATTTCCGTCCAGAAAAGAAGCATTGTTTGTTAAGTTGCATTACTCCGCTGCGCGCTTTGTCCTACGAAAAAACCAAAATTAATTTAAATATAATAGTTGTAATGGGGATCGAACCAACAATCATAACATTTGCAGCCGATTACTCCAATGGAGTAATGAGAGAACATACTGCAAATAAAACAATATTATACAGGCTGAGTTGTGGCACAGAGGCAAAAAGTATGACTGTATAGCGCCTGGTTGTGGGTTCGATTCCCAATCGAAAAGTGGAAATATTTAACATTTCCATTTTCTTCGCTCTGATGGCAAAGCACGGTGTTAAGTTCCTCCTTCAGAATTCTGCGAAAAGTGCGGAACGGAGTGTCGTAACACTAGGATTCTTCTAAAAATATATTATATGTGTTTCCTAGGAGAATCCAGAAAACAGAACTTAAAGCTATGGGATACGGCAAGCACGTAAATCGTACACGTAATTTCCTTCCGGTCACGTCAAATTATCCCATTCCACCCCATAGGGTTGTGACAGTGAATGGCAGGATTGGTGACTTTACCGTCATTAAATACTTATATACCGCTTTTAAACATTTTTAAAGTGTTATTCCACACTTAGGAAAATTGAAAAAGACATTTAAAGAGAACGTATAAAAATTTTAAAAGCAGCGGGATTCGAACCCGCACCTCCTGACCCGTCCAGACGCTCTCACCACTAAGCATTTTTATACGTTTTCTTTAAATGTACTTATATACCAAACTTATATGTATATTCTATTTCTTTTTTAGCATTTTTAAAGTATTATTCACCGAGTGAGGAAATTGGAAAACATTTTTAAAAAAGAATGTAAAATTCAACGCTAATATCTTTAAAAGTTTTTAACATATAGTATTTTCTCTTGCTAAAAGATTGACATAGGAATAATCTTTGTTAAGTGGAAATTAATAAAAAATCTCCCTACCACTTATAAATACTAAAGTAAATAGACAATAGAGAAAATAAAATGTAGAACGCATGGCTTAGCGGTTATAGCGTTTGTACTAAGTCCATAAGCCGCAGGTTCGCATAAACTGCTTTAAATTTTTGGACGTTTTCTGGCAAAGTATTATTAAATATAATTATTATTCTAAAATCTGTCAGTCACAAGTCAGGGGCCAACAATAAGCGTGTGACTGTAAACGACTGGTTGTGGGTTCGATTTCCACTCGAGGAATAGAAATATTTAATATTTTACACAGCACAGGAGTATAAAGTGTGACTGTAAACGCGACTGGTTATGGGTTCAATTCCCATTCATGGATTTAAAACATTTAATTATAAAAATGAAGAAAAAAAATATTTTCTAAATGTCCATTAAAGACACATTCATCTTTGTATGTATGTACAATACATTTTTTTTTTAGCTTCGCGCTGTATCCCACACACAGCAGGGTAGGGAACCTAGTATTAAGATACTCCGTTCCCCACTTTCTGCCGAATTCGGAGGCATTGTGTGTTAAGTGGCGGAACTTAACGCCGCGCTTTACCTCGACACCAGAGCGAAGAGAATGGAAACATTAAATATTTCCGCTCCCCGAGTGGGAATCAAACCCACAACCAGTCGTTTACAGTCACGCGCTTGTGCCACTGGGCCACGACTGGCCACAATACATACACACAAAATATGTACATGTATTGTACATACACAAACAGTAATCGACAAACTATTGGCATTTCCATTAATTAGCCGTTAGTTGATAGCCGCCTGATGAATAATTCACTCACATACGATTGAAAAGCAATTTCGAGACCCTAATGTAGGTGTGAGCACTCATAAATATATTATGAATATTTATATCTTAACTATTGTATGGTGTGACTTTGTCTGTCTTATATATGGGACATATCCATACTAATATAAAAATACGTTTATCTGTCCGTCTGTTACGCGTTCACGGCTAATCTACTGGCCCGATTTAGATGAAATTGAAGACCCACGGTCAAACATAGGATACATTTATAAAGTGCCCGTAGGTTTAGTCTTTTCATTTGTCTCTAGTAAGACAAAATACAGTGTTAAGTTCAATCATCACGCAATATCTTGAATTGGAGAAAAAAGTAGAAAACGGAGTGTCTTGACACTAGGTTCTCTCCATACATGCGAACGTGAAGCTTGCGTTCTTTATTATTAATTTATGAAAGTTAACCTATTCTTGCCCTGTTATATTCTCTCGCCTATATTTTACGGTTGAACCCTCCCATTTAAACTTAAAACCGTTTGGACCAGCGTATAACTTGAACTAAAGATCAGGCTTAGAGTTTCGTTCCACTTGTAGCTTATTTTGTCTTTAGATATTGCTTGTAATTTATGATGTAGTTATATAAAATAGATATATTGAAAACAGATACGATATATAGCGCTTGAAAATAAATTTGGCAAGAAAATCTAGGTGTATCCGCCACTTAACACTGCATGGGCGGAATTTTGGACGGAAAGTGTAAAGGAGTGTCTTGACACTAGGTTCTTTCGGAATACCTATGCAAGAAAAAACATTCATGGTAACTATACCATAATGACCTTATGCGATATTTTCACGAATTTATACGCATTTAAAAACGATGACACTAGACATCGTCTTTAAATGCCTCTGGGAATCAAATTCATTACCAATCACGATTAAAATCATACCTAAACGATTAAAATAATGCCTCACTCCTTCACGCTATAGCTTCACGCTATATCCCGCACACAGCAGGGTAGGCAGAGGGAACCTAGTGTTAAGACACTCCGTTCCCCACTTTCCGCCGAATTCGGAGGCTTGCGTGTTAAGTGGCGGAACTTAACGCCGCGCTTTACCTCGACACCAGAGCGAAGAAAATGGAAATATAATTTCCACTCCTCGAGTGGGAATCGATCCCACAACCAGTCGTTTACAGTCACACTCTTGTGCCACTGGGCCACGACTGGCCACCTCACTCCGATTATATTTATTTACTTATTTGCATTTCTTCGCTCTAATGGCAAGACAGAGCGCCTGAACCAATCGCGATTACAATCATGCACAGTTGAACTGCGATTACATTTATAATAGCGACCCGTTCGCGACTTCGCCGCGTGTACTATAGCCGAATAGTTTTATTGCAACCAATTCAGATGGGTTTTTGAAAAATGAAGGAGGTTATTATATTTAACCATGGATTATCAATTACATTTATTCAACTAAAATTTATTACAATAGGTCAAGCGGTTTAGATTTTTCATTCAAATTTTCATTCTCTTTCAACCTTAGGGGTTAGTTATTGAAAAGTAATCTAGACTACGATGGACTTTCCATTACTTTAATTCCGAATTTAATCTAAATTGGCCAGTCGTGGCCCAGTGGCACAAGAGTGTGACTGTAAGCGACTGGTTGTGGGTTCGATTCCCACTCGAGGAGTGGAAATTATATTTCCATTTTCTTCGCTCTGGTGTCGAGGTAAAGCGCGGCGTTAAGTTCCGCCACTTAACACGCAAGCCTCCGAATTCGGCGAAAAGTGGGGAACGGAGTGTTTTAACACTAGGTTCCCTCTGCCTACCCTGCTGTGTGCGGGATATTGCGTGAATTTATTTATTTTATTAATCTAAATTGGATTATTAGATCAGTCGTGAATGCGTAGCGGAAGTAGTCAGAGAAGCAAATATCTTTCATACTTATTATATTAATTTTCTCCGCTCTGGACAAATAAAGATTTGCTTCTCATCACCCAACGTCTTCGCATTCCGCCTGAATTCACGGACAGAGCGGAGTGTCGTAAATCTCCCTAAGAATCTCTTGATATAGCGCTATATTTAGTAGACCATCACTTTCAAGTTTTGAAGACGAAGACATCTTATGCAAATCTTAGGGGCAGTCGACTCGGTTTAATGAATGCCGACTAATGGCTGTCATGACCTACATACTACATACTACTACTACTACTACATGCGAGGAGCATTGTTTATTTAACTATTCTACTTGTTTGGGTGTAGAGGTGACATGTAAGTAATAATCCCATAGTATAGAATTGAAAGTTTTTAATAATATATTTTTATTTGTTTTTTCTATATGCCTTTTTTCTCATAACAGGGTTAATCAGAGAGGGTATAGTGTCGAAGCACTCCGTCCTCAACTTTGTGTCCACAATCGAGATATTGCGTGTTGAGTGGCGAAAATTAACACCGGTTTGTCTTAAGAATAAAATTCACGCTCGTTCCCGCGCTTTGTTTAGGTACCAGAGCGAAAATTGAAAATTTAAATATAATTGCCTCGAGTGGGAATCGAACCCACATCATCGCACTACAATCAAGTATGTCCCACACGGCTCCAGGTCGTCCTCAATTACGTATATTTTATTTATAGAATTATACCAATAAAAAAATAAGAATATTTATTTGTAATATTAAAATAGCCGCTTTCCTAAACGCATATGTAATGATTGTTAACACGATTATTTGTGATTTTGATACCCACTCGGAGAAACGATAGGTATTTTAATTATTTTCATTTCCCAGTTTCCGATATCTAAGACAAAAAGTTTTCTAAGTCTATTCACAAATAGCACTTTAAAATCTTGAAGTAATCCATTATATTCTTAACATAAAAACACGCATTTCTAGAGAGCACGTTCTATACTACAAACACATGGCGTAGCGGTCAAAATTAGGACAGAGGTGCGGGTTCAAATCTCAAAAATTTTAATATCTCGTTTACAAGTTTTATATGTTGTCGTAAAATGGGCCAGTCGTGGCCCAGTGGCACGAGCGTGTCACTGTAAACGACTGGTTGTGGGTTCGATTCCCACTCGAGGAGTGGAAATTATATTTCCATTAATTATATTCGCTCTTGTGTCGAAGTAAAGCGCGGCGTTAAGTTCCGCCACTTAACACGCAAGCCTCCGAATTCGGCGGAAAGTGAGGAACGGAGTGTCTTAACACTAGGTTCCCTCTGCCTACCCGAGTGTGTGCAGGATATAGCGTGAAGCTAAAAAAAAAGGTTTTCATATCCTAAGTGTATTAGTAACTACAATATTCTTACATGTGCGATGTCAACATAACTTTCTTTTAAATATAGGCACCTTACACTTTATATTAGCAATAACATTAATTTGCATTTGCTATATATTTTTAATTCCTGAATACAAAATATATAGCAAATGCAAATTAATGTTATTGGAAGTGCGTGGGGAACGGAGTGTCTTAACACTAGGTTCCCTCTGCCTACCCTGCTGTGCGGGATACAGCGTGAAGCTAAAAAAAATGCAAACAAATAGTATGAAATATCCGTCCTCTATTACTGAAGAGGAAATGTCCGTTAAATAATATGGCGTATTATTTCTTATATTCGAAACAGAAATATATTATTAATAATATTGACTTTTGACTAAAATCTTCTTTGTGAATTTTTTGAACAGGCCGTCGTGGCGAAGTGGGAATGCACCTGGACTGTAACGCGATGGTTGTGGGTTAGATTCCCACTCAGATAAATGATTAATTTTAATTTCTTCGCTCTGATACCTAAGACAAAGTGCAGCGTTGAGATCCACCACTTTACGCGCAATATCTCGATTTTGGGCGAAAGGGGAGGACAGATAAATACAAGGTACCCCGCTGTGTGTAAAGTGTATTTTCACAGTTTTTTGAAATTGTAATAATTTATAGCAAGAATTTATATTAGCAGTCTTTGATTTTTTGTCTAAATATTTAGTCCAAGTCAGTCGATTATAGCTGTGTCATAAGTAATAAAACCAAGCCGTTATTCCACTTAGAACTTTTACTGACTTTATAAAGTAGAATAAAGTCAGTATAAAAGTGATAAAAGGCCCATATAATGAAAACTTTAGAATCACCTAACTTGTGGTCGTGGCAAACAAAAATCGTCGTACAAGCTCTTTTAGTAGCTTACATTTCATGTTTATAATATCTTCTAATGTCATATATAAGGAAGTCTGTCTGACTGTCTGTTACGTTTATGTTACGGTCAATCTACCAGATCGATTTGGATGAAATTCGTAATGAAAATAGTTAAAATGTCAGGATCAAACATAGATAGGGCCAGTCGTGGCGCAGAGGCAAAAAGTGGGCAAAAGTGTAAAATGACTGGTTGTGGGTTCGTTTCCCACTCGAGGAGTGGAAATATTTAATATTTCTATATTCTTCGCTCTGGTAGCGAGGTGGGAACGGTGTCTTAACACTAAGTTTCCTCTGTATACACCAGCGTGAAGCTAAAACAAACTCACAGATCACTCTTTCTACAAAAATCGACCTCGTACCGGTTGAAATGGAGGATGAACGTTTGTGATGAATTTCACTTGTTATTCTAGATTTAACTTATTAAAAGCTTTATTTTTATTTTCAATTTGTTCTATGATCCATCAGTTACTTAGGATAAACCATGTTATAGGTATGGTATACAGTAACCATGGTATACAGTAACCATGGTATACAGTATTCCTAGTGGCCAGTCGTGGCCCAGTGGCACAAGCGTGTGACTGTAAACGACTGATTGTGGGACCGATTCCCACTCGAGGAGTGGAAATATTAATATTTCCATTTTCTTCGCTCTGGTGTCGAGGTAAAGCGCGGCGTTAAGTTCCGCCACTTAACACGCAAGCCTCCGAATTCGGCGGAAAGTGGGGAACGGAGTGTCTTAACACTAGGTTCCCTCTGCCTACCCTGCTGTGTGCGGGATATAGCGTGATGCTATTTAATTTAATTTAATTTTACTATATTTTTTTGTGTAACGAAGCTCATCTTCGTTATTCCACTGATAATTACTCAACTCTATAAGATCTACTGTACTGTAGATATAATGTATTGATTCTAACTCGAGGAATTATAATATTGAAATTATATTCATTGCTCCCCTCTAGTAAAAAGACAAAGTGCGGCGTTGTGTTATGTAACATGACTGTACATGACCACGAGATTCTCTCTAATTATAAAAGATCTATAATATATGCATAAATATTATGAAATGTTTCTTTATAAAAGCTCATCTCTCAGCTTTGACTGAGTAATTTAAATGAAATTTTATCAAAATCTGCTCAGACGATCATTAAGGTATTTTTAAAATAAAACCACCAAAAAAAGTTCGATAACTTACCTTACATTATATTTTTTTATTTGTATTAAAAATAAAAGGTACACATGTATTTTACAAAATATAATTATCTAATTAACTACTAAATGTATTAAACCTCTTTTACAAAAATATTACTTTTGTAAGGTTCTAATACTGAATAATATCACATAAGTACATCAATATATTTCCTTTATATTAAAGAGAAGTAAGAAAAATACTTCTTAGCATTTTCTGGATTCCCCGAATGGGTACCCATAGCAGAGAGAAGAGTTCAAAGCAGTGCCTGGGACTTATGACATAAGTGTAGGCTTAAGGCCCCTTTAAAATGCTAAAATGCATTAACACTCCACTGTCCAAGCTCCTCTCTCTATCTAAACAAATTTAAAAAGATACTACTAATGCCGCTTACGAAAATATAAATATAAAAAGAAATGACTTATGAAAATATTATTTTTTGACAATGAAAATCATTTATCTCGAAAAATCATTGTTATTAATAAAAAAATAAGTTGCTTAATAATAAAATAACGACACAATGAAATTAAAATAATTAATTTCAATCATTATAATAGCTAACACAACAATCATTTCAGTGCCTTGCCTATTTAAAAATAATCATCAAACTTTACTCAGTATTCTCCATAACACAATAACACGAATAAATGACAATTCGTACAATAAATACTTATTCGAATAATTATTGCTTATAATAACTTTATTGATAACTATTTATAAGTATTATTTGCTATAAAGGACTAGGGTTGATAAGAGTCGATTCAACATCCTAGTTATTTATATTATAAAGTCAAAAATACATATTTACGCCTACAATTAAATTCGGATTTGATTATCTACAAATTATTCTACTATCACAACTGTCATATATACAATATGGCCATTATAAGTATTTTCTTGTAATACAAAGATGTAAGTGCAAATAATCTATTTTTTTTAGAAAAAATAGAAAAATCACTTTCTACGAAGCTAGAATTGCAGCTAGATTATACATATAAGATTGTCTAAGAAAAAAATACAATGTAACTAAAATAAAAACAAAAATATCTAAAAAAATATAATTATATACAAAAATAGTATTAAAAATTAATTTTATTTTTCACTTTTTAAATGCATTTAAAAAGAATAAAAACTGATTATCTATATACATACATACATACTTTTTATATGAATAGTGACATTGATAACTTAAAAGAAATTTATTCAAGTAATTGGATAAAATTGAAACATTATTGAGACAATTTTATTCAATTTATCGAATAAATGATCGACTTGCATACATCCAAAATGAAACGTACTTATTTATTTATTTATTTATTTAAATACTTTATTACACCAACATACATAGAAAACAAGAATATATAAACTAGCACATAATATCGGTGGAAAGGCGGCCTTATCACCACAGGTGATCTCTTCCAGACAACCCTTACTAAGTAAAAGATCAGAGGACGCAAGAATATTGGTTGGTGTACAAATGCATTAGAAGCTCTAGCTATAATAAACTTACTTAAAAAATTACATACTATATGATATAGATGAGATTTGTATAATATACAGATATATAGTCCATATATACTTATTTATTAATACATATATTAAAATTAATAATAATAAACTTACATAAAATAAATACATAGACATACATTTTATAATGATAGGAAATAGTTTTTGAGACGACGCTTAAATATGTGAACAGATTTAGACTCACGTATATCCCGTGGAAGGTTATTCCAAAGGACTGCAGCCTTAATGGTATAAGAGTCGCCAAAGGTTTGTGTGCGACTCAGTGGCAATTCCAACTTGTTGTCATTTTGTGATCTGAGGTTAAGAGAATGGTTGGAGCCGAGGAAACAGAACCTTGACTTAAGGTACTCTGGAGTGTGAGGATGGTAGAGGATGGTATAGAGGAGTGCAAGGATATGGTGATTACGACGTACTTATAAGGACAATAACAATTGTAAGGATTATTTTCTACACTTTGGACATACAAATGCTTGTAAAATAATTTAATTATTATTAATATATAATAATTATCTAATTTCAATGCACATGTTAAAAATTTAAAATTTTAAAACTTATTTAAGTAAGGTATTTTTATTCGAAATTATACATTTCCTAAGTCTTATTAGAAAAATAATTTTCTTGACATGTAATTTCATTTTTGGGCGGAAAAGTGGAGAACATAGTGACGTAACCCTATGCTTTTTTCTTTTGAAAGAACTCGCTAAATATTGTCACATTATATACCTGCTTTTGAAACTAAGTTGTTCAAATTATATACTTCTTTCAGAAGATTTGGATTTATCCAATTCTTTTTTTAACACTAATTATTTTTACCATAATTTGTTATTTTTCTAATTTATTCATTTTTACAACCGTCTTTATTTATTTTCTTAATAGTTAACTTTTGACCGCTTAAAACTTTAAGTCAATATTTATCCTTATAGCTTTTCTAATACCCAAATTATAATATCGCTTTGTTACCACTTAGGTCCTTCATTTTTCTCTATTTTGCTAACAGAAATGATTTTATTTCACTTATACAAAATCTTTTTAGTTATGGCGGTTTAAATAATTTTAATAACCATTGGACATTAGTTAGAGACGAGTAACTGTACGAACATAGAGAAAATATCATCCCATCATTAATATTGGATATTATTGTCTTTTGTATTCGTGATTCTTATATATTTCAAAATGAAATTATTATAACCAGAATAATCAACAATAACCTGACGTAGATGGCTAACTGTGACGTGGGTTTTCTAAAATACATCTTCGAATACCAAACTTATACGTGATACGATTTGGTTAAAGAAGTTTCATTTCAAAATATTATATAATCATTATCTATGCGTAATTGATTTTATAAAAAGACTGCATATGCAATAATTGTTTGTATCGCTTTCTAGGTAATTTTTATATTTAAATTCCTTCTAATATTAATATTTCTTCCCTTAGTACCTAGTAAAACAAAATAAAGCGTTGAGTTCAATCACCCAACACACAGTCTCCAAAACAAGCGATAAGTAAAGAATGTAGTGTCTTAACACTACACTCTCTGTTACTCCGCTAAATGCGGAAAACGCTTGGCAATAACAATAAGAAATATAATCCCGATCACAAATGTGTTCTAACTGGAAGGTTATTATTCTCGTACACACCGCTACTAGCCGTTGTGAATATTTTGTCATCAACAGATTCTTCTTCCTTTCCTTCTTTTTCCGCTTGAGTGGTGAAAGTGCGACATTTACCAGGCATTTTTCTGGATAATTTCGCTATTAGCGGATGTAAAAGTTGCTCGTCGAACCTGTCACTGTCGCTGCTGGTGATGTAGCCTATCACTACACCAATAGTGACACAAGTGATTGTGCCGATTACAGCATACCACATGTAGGACACTGAATACATTTGCATGAGTGCTGTGAATCTGAAATGGAGGATAATTTTCTATTAATAATATGATATTAATAAATAACTAAATATCATTATGTTATATTGTAAGATTTTATTTAATCAGTTGTTTGAGTGTTGGTATACTAATAAGATACATATTCATTTATTTTTGAAATCGCCATCGTGGCGCAGTGTCACAGCATATAACTGTAAGTGCGGATTCGATCCACATTTAAATTTTCATATATTTACTCTGGTGCTTAAGACAAAGCGCGACGTACAGTTCCACCATTCAACACGCGTCTCGATTTCGGAAAGTTCGTGGAAAGTGGAGGTCGAAATGTCTTGTGCCCGTGCACTGCTTGAATACCCCGTTATGCGGGAAACTGAAGCTGTTATTTGGTTCTTAAAAAAATTAAAATTTAAAATTAAATTAAAGTGTTTTGGTTATGCTAATTTTAAAGTTGAACCCACAAATTATTACAGAATGATAAAAACACAATAAAAGATAATATGTGTATATACACTTTTTTACTGCAAAATTTGCTCTTTTTCCTAACCCAATCAAATTAGTTTTTTTTTAATAAAATTAATTTTTCTCTCTCTATCCCAACGCTAATTCATAATAAATTTATATTTTAAAGAACAGAGAGCAAATACTTACATAGGAGATTCTTCAGGTTTATGTGAAACATGCGTCTTGTCCAGAACTTGGAGTACAGGTGCGAATTGCGCCAACGTTTGGTTAACTTCGACTGGTAAAGCTTTCGTGGTTAATATACTTTGTGTTGTATTTGAACATTGCTGAAATGAAATAATTGAATTATTTTAAATTTAATACATAAATTTAAATTAAGCGTTGTAGCTGTAATTCGGTCACAAAATGGAGAACGGCTTGTCACATTAGGTTTTATCTGACTACCGTACTATGAGGGGATAAGCGTGAAGTTAAATTTATTAAATTATATTAATGAAGCCATTATTATTTATCTATAAATATATTATTTTTACAGATTTTAGTTTTATTACATGTATAAATTACTCGTTATAGCGCCAACGTAGTTTTAGTTGAAAGGGATTCAATGCGATAAATGCTATAACTTCTGGTTTAAATTTTAATCATTATGTGACGAACCATAACGTAACAGATAATATATCAAAAAGTAGTTTTACCTAAAAAACAATTGTTCAAAAACTCAACTATTCACTATTTCAAATAAAAATTAATGGATATTAAAGAAAGATTAATGGATTATCCATTGACTTAGTAATACATACCTCTACAGACAAAGGCAGCATAGCAACTGAATCGTTCACATACATCAGCCGCCCCGCTGCCATCCACGTTGTTATCACGTGAGACATTATCATCCCCCATAACGCACCCTTGCCATTAGCCATGGGGAAGATAGCCGCGAGTAGGAACACCCCCAGAAGAGCCCCAGATGTCGCTGAAGTAACAAGCAACGATCCTTCTACTACTCCTCCCACGAGTCCAACGCACAGTGATAAACACATGATCATGATTGCTGTAAATGTTATAATATTTGTTAATTATATATTTGAAATGTTATAAAATTTAATATAGTATAGCATGTTCTCTTGCTCAATGATTGCTCGTAGAATAATCTTTGAGTTTCAGAAATTTATAAAAATCTTTCTAAAGTGATACTAATACCCAAAAATAAGTTGTAATAAATGATTAAGAATTTTGACGCTGGTAATTTTGATGGTAGTAGAACGCGTGGCTTAGCAGTCAAAGATTTTGGATAGTTTCCAATAGGCGCAGGTTCGAATCCAGTTGCGTGCAAATTTTAAAATGTTTTCTAAAAATGTATTTTTCATTATATTAAGTGTGTGACTAACACTTTAGTATATCATATTCTATCTTGAAACCGTTTTAATGCAATGAGTTCCACCCGAAAAAATCATTTAAATCCTCTGATGAGTTCCGTTGCTCGTCGTGAATATTATTAAGGCAATGATGCACTTTAAAATTGTATTACGTATAACAATTGAATTATTATTTTGTAATAATTTTATCATAACCGGTTCATGTGGTTTCTTGTATAATATTACTAAAATAATACTCACCGTATATCATTCCGATAATTTTAATAATAGTTAACTGCTGTCTATCGCTTATTCCTTTAAATGCTGGGGCTGCTGATACGAAATCCTCCCATGTGACTGTCGATAACGAATTAACATTTGATACTAGGAAGCTGGAAAATAATTACAAAAATTGTACTCAACCAGAAATTATAATTTCATCATTTTAATAAGAAGTCTTTTAGGTATGCGTAATTTTTTTCCATTCATATTTTTTATTTTTGGAAAAAAATACATTGCTTATTAAGAGGCTACTAGGAACATACTGGGATTTGGTACATCACTTATAAATCAAATCGAAACAACATCTATGTTATAAACATTCTTCTGGCTAATATTGACAGTATACAGCCAGTAGACTGACTGACATACTTACTAATAATAATAGTTATACCCATTCAGTAATAATCAATAAAATATAATTTTGCAAAAACAATTTGTAATATTAAGAGAACTCAAGATTACAATATCAAAATTAAAATAAATGAAACTTTCAAGAAATCAAACTATTACTAACCTCAAAGCTCCATTAAACAAACTGCCCAAGAACAGCCCCAACATGCCAGGCAAAAACGAAAACTGGTCTTGCACATAAAAGGGCAGAACTTCATCCGGGGCAACTATCTGCCCTGATTTGTAAGGGTCACAGTATCTGTACACAGAATAGAGTCCCATACCGACTACCCAGGATAGACTGAACAGGATAGCGACCGCTGGGACATTGGAGAGGAGAGTTCTTTTGACCCGACTCTCGCTTGACATTGAACAATAACGCTGGACGAATGTCTGTTGGCAGCCGTATATGGATACTGACATGAATAATTGTCCTATTAGTGCTGATAGAGTATCCACTCTCACTGTTGGGTCCATTGTGAATCTGTAATTATATGTTTAGAGGATTTAGTATTAGATTGAAATGTGTGTTTTATGTACAAAGACAATTGTCGTACAGTTGAATAGTGTCTGATTAATAAACGCGATGGTTGCAGGTTTGATTCCCACCCGAGGAAATAATTACTTATTACTATCATTTCCTCACTCTTATACCTAAGACAAAGTGTGGCGTTAAGTTCCTATAATATTAAATAAACATAATGATATTAAATAAAATAACTGAACGCATAAACATAATGATATTAAATATTTATATTACAATATTTATTTTAGTAATTTTATGAATTTCTGCCACATGTTTTTTGCAGCTTCACGCTTCTTTGCGCGTAGCACGCAGAAAAAACCTGGTGTTAAGATAGTCCATTCTTCATTTTTCGCCAGTATGTGTACACATACTGCCGATGTTTTTAACATATGGCACTAACAGAGACAGAGAGGGGATCACCAAACTCGCAACTAAATTAAAGAACAATTGAATATATCCAAAATAAATAAATATAATAATAATATCCAATATAAAATTCCTATAGATGTAACTGAGTACACTGACCGAGAAAACAAAATCGTGAAAGAAAAAAATAAAGAAAACATATTACTAATACAATAATATTGTAACTCAAAATATAGCGAATTTGACACACTTCAATATTAAAACATAAAATGAACTTTACGTTTGAAAATAATATTATGACAAACTAGCCATATTTTGAGATCCAACATTATTGTATTATCATTGCGATATATATGTATGTACACTTATAAAAAGTGACTTAACTATCATACACTTATATAAAGTGACACTTGGCTAAAGCAACGCGTTAACGGCTACTATAAAGCAAAAACAATACAAACTCACTTAAAGAACTCCAGTCTGTTGCCATCGATGTTATCAGTGATAACTTTTTCAGGACCTCCCGCTTTTACTGTAGATTGTATTATGAAGGCTCCGCTTACTAACACCATGGTCAATGTTTGTATTACATCAGCCCTGAAATAATACATAAACATTTTTATTAGTGGCCAGTCGTGGCCCAGTGGCACAAGCGTGTGACTGTAAACGACTGGTTGTGGGTTCGATTCCCACTCGAGGAGTGGAAATATTTAATATTTCCATTTTCTTCGCTCTGGTGTCGAGGTAAAGCGCGGTGTTAAGTTTCCGCCACTTAACACGCAATGCCTCCGAATTCGGCGGAAAGTGGGGAACGGAGTGTCTTAACACTAGGTTCCCTCTGCCTACCCTGCTGTATGCGGGATATAGCGTGAAGCTATTTAATTTAATTTAATTTAACATTTTTATTAAAAGTATGTCAGACTAGACCTAGTGTCAAGACACGCTGTCTTCTAATTTCCCTCAAAATTGAGACATTGCGTGGTGAGTGCTAGAACTCAACGCCGCGCTTTGTCATTTGGAATCAAATCCACAACTATCATGTCCCATTGCACCAAGAAGAGCACAAATTAATTTAAATTGTCAAATATTAAACAAGTTGTTACTTTTGGTAATTGGACATAATATTAAAATACTGTGATATGACTTGTTACATGAAAATCTCAACAATATTATATTTTTTTTATTTTACTTAGTCACCAGTATATTTTAATACAACTATTTCCCGATTGGAATCGAACCGGTAACCATCGCCAACAGAAATCACCTTTTTTTAATTGTCTTCAATTAAAACGCACTTTACAAAGAGATATGGAAAACAATATTTAAGATAACGCCTTACTAATACTATACTATTATGTGAATTGTAAAAATAAGGTCTTATACTGTAGTAGGCATATTACGGAAATAGCGAAGATTATTGTTTTTTTTTTATCTTTCTTCAAATGTTGCCATGCAGTTATTACTATTTTTATAAATAAAAAATAAATTTAGGACTTTACCACGAATTAGAGATATTGCCTGTTAAGTGGCGAAACCTAACGTCGCGTTTTTGTCTCGATACCAGAACGATGAAATGTAAATATGAAATATCTCCAATATGGGTGGGAATTGAACCCACAACCAATCGCGTTTACAGATTTTGTGACTCAAGTATTCCATTATAGTAAATGCTTCCAGAAGTCGGCTGAAAGTAAGAAACGGAGTGTCTTAACACTAGGTGTATGCGGAATACAACGTGAAGCTAAAAATATATACTTTTCATCTTAGCTTATCACCAATTACAAAAAATAAAGAATAAATCCTATGCTTTTACCAACTGACCTGATAGCTGCAGCCAATCCACCTAGCACGTTGAACACAATAGCGACGACTGTCAACGCCGCGGCTGATGCCCAATGAGGTAGAGCGAGAACCGCGTGAAGAGCCACTGTGGGCGTGTATACTGTTACTGCTAGATTCAGAGTCTGTCGTAAGAGGAAGGTAGCGGCTGCCATACGCCGTACCCAGATGGAGCCGAAACGCATCTGGAATGGGAAAAAGTAGATTTAGTTATTATTTTATTTAGTGGTGCGCTGTATCCTGCGTGCAGAAGGGACGTAGAGGGATGCTAATGTTCTTCTAATGTTGACTGGTCTCGATTTAGTTAGAAGGAGGTAAAAGAAATATTTAGCGAATGATATGAGGGGTTACTAAATACGTGATAGTTGTAGGATTTGTAATATTTTTTTATATCCTAGGCAAACGAGCTGTCTAATCACCTCACCACTGCTCATTAACACGTAAAGAACATCTGCATCCTTGTTGAATGGTATATCGAGACCAGTCGACCACCAAACCAGACCAAAATTCAGATGGTTGGATGAAGTTGAACAAGATTTAAGTGTTGTAGAACACTGGACAATAAAACTTGGAAGAA
Source organism: Dryas iulia moderata (assembly GCA_019049465.1). Taxonomy (NCBI): domain Eukaryota; kingdom Metazoa; phylum Arthropoda; class Insecta; order Lepidoptera; family Nymphalidae; genus Dryas; species Dryas iulia. The sequence goes on from CM032437.1 coordinate 3,268,515, forward strand.
GAAAGTCAGGAATAGAGCAGAATGTACTAAGAAGTTTGTTGATCCGTTGAAGAGAACAATATCGAATATATAATTGTTTCTTTTTTCTCGAGGTCTGATTTAATGAAAAATGGCATAGAGCTTCGCAAAACGCGATCCGTTTTTGAAATAGGCGAAACTGATATAGAAAATGAAGTGTTTTAACATTACGTTCTTTCGGTTCTGTTATATTAGGGAATTTATTTTTCTTTTTCTAGATTGCTAAGTTATGTCACTCTAATTTACACTTTTTATTTAGTTATTTATTTGGACAACTAACATAGCAAACATTGACAATTATTTAATAGCACAGAATATAATAAAAATAAAGAATGCCGCTACAGTTATAGGTATGACGACACATAGCATAATTACATATATGTATTTTATATATTATGTGTGATTGCTTTTTCAGTTTTACGCTTTACCGAGCATAGCACGGTAGGCTCAAAAAGTCTAGTATCAAGTCATTCCCCGTTCTCCACTTTCTGCCCAAAATTTTCCATTACCACAGCAAGCAAACAAAAATATTTAAATATAATCTTTCCCCCAACTAGGAACCATCAATTATTTTTTTTTAGCTTAACGCTGTATCCCGCACCCAGCAGGATAGGCAGAGGGAACCTAGTGTTAAAACACGCCGTTCCCCACGCACCGCCGAATTTGAAGGCATTGCGTGTTAAGTGGCGGAACTTAACGCCGCGCTTTACCATTGATACCAGAGCGAAGTAATTAGAAATATTAAATATTTCCACTCCTCGAGTGGGAATCGAACCCACAACCAGCCGTATATAGTCACGACTGGCCTAACTATGGCATATATAATTGAAAACTACTTTATACGACAAAATTATCTCTATTATAACCATTTGATTAAACTGTATATCATAAAATGTTCATCAACAATCTATTATTTCATTTTAATTCTCATTTCAATTTATTCTTTATCAAAATAATTATAAATCAATTAAATGATTTATTAACAATTTGTTTAGTTAAAGACTTCGTTTTTTATGTTATTGTCTTTTTTAATTCTTAAATTAATATTATAGAGATAAATAATATTTGTGGCCAGTCGTGGCCCAGTGGCACAAGCGTGTGACTGTAAACGACTGGTTGTGGGTTCGATTCCCACTCGAGGAGTGGAAATATTTAATATTTCCATTTTCTTCGCTCTGGTGCCGAGGTAAAGCGCGGCGTTAAGTTCCGCCACTTAATACGCAATGCCTCTGAATTCGGCGGAAAGTGGGGAACGGAGTGTCTTAACACTAGGTTCCCTCTGCCTACCCTGCTGTGTGCGGGATACAGCGTGAAGCTAAAAAAAAAAATATTCACTGTAACTGCGATGGTTGTATGTTTGATTCTGATCTGCCCAGATAGTACTACATACTCTGCTTACTTGCTCTTGTATCACATGGCTCCGGAAGCATTCAACACACAATGTCTCAATTTGAGGCGGAAAGTGGATCGACACTAGGTTATATCTGTCTACCTTGCTATATGACAAAAAGTGTGAAGCAGATACAATACATGTACTACAAATTACATACTTGTAGTTCAGTTGAAATTATTAGTGTAAAGCGTGGTGGTTGTGTGTTCTTATCCTATTCAAAATATATTTTTCTCTTTGCGTATTTTTGGTGAATTAAGGAGATAGAACTTTGTATAACGTCAGTAGACCCTGTGTAGACTGCTTTCAACTTAAATTTGATTTCGATTTCAAATTAGATTTTTAAAATAACGATTTCGATATAGATTTTAAAAAAAAATGCTAAAAATCTATATCGAAAAGTGGACAACGGAGTGTCTTGACACTAGGCTTTCTCTATTATCTTGCTGAGCTGGAATAAGCGTATCAAGAATATAACATAACTTAATATATATTTAACACTGCATTTGGGATTAATGAACATATAATACGAAATCATTTACATAATATGAATATCTCATTGAAAATCAGAACGAGAAAACGTCAAAGAATATTCTATATCGTAATTGAAAAAAAACAATCCAAAAAAGCTTCATGCGCCGGTGTTTCTAAGATCTGAGGCATTAACTTTAGTAAATGTCAGTGTCAGGTGTTAAATTATTTAACGTTCAAATTAAGCATGTAACTTCTTTTTATCAATAAAATTATCGATCTGAACCATACTAGACTAAAATAAGCCGCTCAGTGAATATAAAAACTTATAAAAACCATAATTCATACTTATATTATAAATGCGAAAGTCTGTCTGTTTGTCTGTCACGCTTTCACGGCTAATTTACTGGTCCTATTTAGATAAAATTTAGAATAAATATAGTAAAATATCCAGGTGCAAATAAAGGCTACTTATTTTTTCAAAAATCAACCTCTAAAGAGTTGAAATAGGGGATGAAAATTTATATGATATACCTAAACCGCTTGACCGATTGTAAAGAATTTTGGCACAAAAATAGTTGATAATTCAAGGTTAAACATGAGCTACTTTATTTTTCCAAAATCTACCACCGAGGGTTGCAATATAACGAAACAGCTATGTAGTACAAGCGGCGAAATCGCAAGCGGGTCGCTAGTTATCTATCTATAAATAAGCATAAAAAATCATAAATACATGTAAATATTAATAAATACCTGTAAATATTCGTAAACGGAGTTCGTATTAAGCCTGTAGTAAACTGGTATAAATATCCAGCACACGAGAGGGAAGGCTAACACCATGCCGTACAGTGTTTCCCACATCGCCGAGCCAAAATACACTAATTCAGATGGAAAACCTGAAAGAGAAATAGAAAATTAAGAAAATCTTTAAATATTCCATCTAAAAGACCTAAAACGGTAGTGTGACAGTGTCTAACTGTGAACACGTTGGTTGTGGGTTTGAGTCCCACGCGGGGGAACGATTATTATAAATGTTGTTTTCTTCACTTTGATACTTAAGATAAAGCGTGGCATTCAGTTCCACCTCTTAACACAAAATGTCTCAATTGTTAGCTGAAAGTGGTGGATGGAAGTCTCGACACTAGGAAGTCCCTGACTGTCCCTGCGTCTTTGCGGGAAGAAGGTGTAAAACTGCGCCCAAACAGGGCATCGTGGAACAATGGAAGAGAGTCTGACTGTATACCATGACTGTATAAATTATTTTTATTTCTCCGCTTTGGTGAAAAGATAGCACGGCATTGAGTTCCGCTACTTAAGTCAATGTCTCTTGGTACCAAGTTCTCTCTCATGTGAGATAAACCATGAATCTGTATTTACTTTTAAGATTCTAATTTAATTCAAATCAAAAATTAATCTTATATATATAAAACTATACTAAACTTGTACTTCGCTTCTCATTTATTTAGTTTTAACATAACTTTTCATAAAACGCATATAGTAATATGAATATTTTTGATGAATGATGGATGAGCATTTTCAATGAAGATTTTTATGTATTTATAAAAAACTAGAGACCCGCTCGTAATAGTGTTCGCGTTATCTTAAACGGTTTATAACCTTTATTTTATCTCATTAGGCGTTGATTTTTGAAAAAAAATGCTTATGATTGACCCTGGGTTTTCAACTATTTTCATTTTAAATTCTATCCAAATCGAGCCGGCAAATTAGCTATTAAAGCGTAACAGACAAACAGACTTTATCACTTACAATATTAACATAATATAGATATCATAGCATAACAAATAATAAATACAATAACAAGACGACATATGAAACCCCAGTATCGCATTACAAGGCGCAAGCTAGGTTAAATTTATTTATACACTTATTTCACGTTTGGCACGCGATCCGAACACGTGTAGCCGAAATGCCTTATAAAACCATAGAAAATAAGCCTGTTAAATATAAAACGATTAATTTAAATATATCTTTACTAATATTGTAAATGCGAAAGTCTGTCTGTCTGTCTGTTCCGTTTTAAGGCTAATCTAACGGACCGATTTGGATGAAATTGAGAATGAAATTAGTTGAAGATCCAGGATCAAATATAGGCAATTTAAAAAAAAAAATCAATCCTTAAAAGGTAGATTTTTTTTTTAGCTTCACGCTGTATCCCGAACACAGCAGAGTAAGCAGAGTTAAGACGCTCCGTTCCCCACTTTCCGCCGAATTCGGAGGCTTGCGTGTTAAAGATTGAAATGAGGGTGAAAAAAATAATTTGCTTTCGGTTTTCAATTTTCTAACAAAGATGACGCTTGGAGGAGGCGGAACTCAACACCGCGTTAAATCTTACCGAAGCAGAGAAATGAACATAATTTAAATATATATATATATATATATATATATATATATATATATATATATAGATAGATAGATAGATATATATATATATATATAGAATATATATATATATATAGATATATATATATATATATATATATATATATATATATATATATATATATATATATAGATATATATATATATATTTAATATATATTTTTTTTTTTGGGCCACGCTGTATCCCGCACACAGCAGGGTAGGCAGAGGGAACCTAGTGTTAAGTGGCGAAACTTAACGTCGCGGTTTGCCTCGACACCAGAGCGAAGAAAATAGAAATATTAAATATTTCTACTCCTCGAGTGGGAATTGAACCCTCAACCATTCGATCACAGTCACACGTATGTGCCACTGCGCAACAACTGGCCCCTATGACATTTTTAGAAAATATATAATTATTATGCGTTTCCTAAAAATATTTCTTTCAATTACTGAAGCGTATAATACTTTAAAATGTTAAAAGAATATAATATTTTCACCAATGAAAATCGAACCTACGACCAATCGCGTATACCCAGACGCTATCCCACTACGTAATGATCACCTCTTATTAATTTCACTAAAACTGGCAAAGCAAATCATTGACAAGCGTAACTTACTTCCTGTTTTCGATTACTATTTTCTTAAATATAAATCATCGTTAAGTACACATATCGTTTGGTAAAATTAATTATTGTCGTTCCGTTACACGCTTTAATTGAGTGTAAAAATTATTAATTAATTGCGATTTATGAGTTTAATTTAATATTAATTGCGCAGTGGGATAACGTATGTTTGTAATTTTTTTCTTTCTTTTTTCTTTTATCTTCACGCTGTATCCCGCATACAGCAGGGTAGGCAGAGGGAACGTAGTGTTAAAACATTCCGTTCACCTCTTTCCGCCGAATTCAGAGGCATTGCGTGTTAAAAGGCGGAACTTAACACCGCGCTTCGCATCGGATACCAAAGCGAAGAAAATGGAAATATTAAATATTTCCACTCCTCTAGTAGGAATCGAACCCACTGATTGTGAACCCACGCATTTACGATTACAGTCAAACGTTTGTGCCACTGCGCCACGACTGACCCCTAAATGTGTAAATGTGATTTGTTATAGGTTCGATTACGGTTCGTGGGAAATGTTTATATGTATTGCTTCACTCTGGTACCTAAGATAAATCGCGGCGTTGAGTTCCGTCAACACGCAATGTCTCCATTTCGGACGGAATGTCCTCCTACAGTGTCTTAAAATACGTCCTCTCTGGTGAACCTACTATCCGGTAAAAAGCTTCTTCTTTGCTTTTAACAAAATGTAAAATATATTTATTCTAAATTAACAAAATATAAAACTATTTAACCGTAACCGAATAACGGAATACTATAAATTGTTCAAAACGTCTAAAATGTATTTTTTAAATATTAAAGATATACGCGATTGATCCGATTAAATGTATTCGTTTTAAAATGTATATTAAAGTTATTTATTTATTTTGTGTGTCCCAACACTAGGGCGGAAGACGAAGCGTCATGACATTAAGTTTTCTCTGACTACGCTATATAGCAAAATATATGAAATTGGTACAATAGTGTTGTAATAAAATGAATAATAGACAGAAAAAAAAAATTAATGTAACTGGGGATAATAAATTACTCATTGCCCTCTAGTGGGAATCGAACCCATAACCATCGTATTCACAGTCAGAAATTATCACACTGAATCATAATGGCCTTAAGGTCTCGACTTAGTAATAACTATTACACATTCTGAACATGAACTTGACAATGCCTCAGTGTCAATGTGTCTCATTGACATTGCTACTTCAGCGAAGGTTGCGGGTTGGATTCTCGGTAGAAGCAATATTAATAATTATTATACTTATAGCTTTTATACTTGTTATTTAATACTTGGGTTCCGTAAATAAATCTGCTGCAGTATTTCAAGGTGGTTAAGTTATGTAGGGCTGATAATTGTGACTTTTTTTTTAGCTTCACGCTGTATCCCGCATACAGGTCGAGGGAACCTAGTGTTAAGGCACTTCGTTCCCCACTTTACGCTGAATTAGGAGGCATCGCGTGTTAAGTGGCGGAACTTAACGCCGCATTTTAAATAATAGTGACATTTTTTTTTATTATTTAACTTTTTTTCATTGAATTAAAAAAAACAGCTCCACGCTTTTTTATTCGAATGATCATATAGAACTTAGTGTCAAGACACTATGTCCTTCAATAGTTATCGTAATAGTTTATTTGAATTATGCTCGGGGCCAGTCGTGGCGCAGTGGCACAGACGCGTGACTTCAAGCGACTGGTTGTAAGTTCAATTCCCACTCGAGGAGTGAAAATATTTAATATTTCCATTTTATTCGTTCTAGTACCGAGGCAAGCGCGGCGTTAAGCTCCGCCATTTAACACGCAATGCCTCTGACTTCGGCGGAAAGTGGGGAACAGAGTGTCTTAACACTAGGTTCCCTCTGTCTAACCGAACGTGTGCGGGATACAGTGTTAAGCAGAGTGTCTTGACACTAGCTCCTCTCTGACTACCTCGCTCTGCGAAAAAAAAACGCAAAGCACCTTTTTTTTATCTCTAAAAATTATTTTGTTCTACGTCTCCATACTTTACATACCTATATTACATTTTTAATACTTAAAACCCATAATAAAACATAAAGACCACAGCTAAAACATACATTAAAACAGAATGCACTACCCATTTGCTAGGTTACCGTGAAATTGATATATAATAACGTACACACAAACACATTTATCTGGTCGTGATCTATCTAATAATACATATTCGTTATATCTGTACTCATGGACAGAGGATAAGACGTGATATTGCATAATGTGGAAAGATAAGGTATGGTCTTACCGCGTTATAGACGAAGAAAGATGGAAATTGGATATGTTATGGTTAAATTTCTAAGTGGGAAACGGAGTGTCTTAACACTAGGTTCCCTCTGCCTACCCTGCTGTGTGCGGGATACAGCGTGAAGCTAAAAAAAAAAAATAAAAAAAAATCTAAGTATTTCTTATAGGTTTATGCTTTTTTCCGTGATTTTTGAGAGAATTTAGTGAAAGTACTGGTTCTGTACTTTTCGCCTAAAATTGATTTTGTGCTAAATGGTGAATTTTAAATGAGGAATTTAATGCGTAAAAAACTGTATTTCAAATTACAATAAACATAATAATAGAAAACTGTATACGCAATTTTTTTTAAGAAGTCGAAACGCCCATCTGATTGACGATACTTGATTACTTTCTTAGTTTTACGTAAGTTACTCTAATATATCTATTTTGATATCTTCACGCTTTTTCTCGCATAGTAGGATAAGCAGAAAGAACCTAGGGTCAAGACACTCCGTTCACTCCAAATCGAATCGTCTTTTCACCACTGCCTTTAAAGCATTAGCCCCAATTAAATTACAAAACCTAACTCAACTATCTAAATAATCAACTAACTAACTCAACTTATAAACTAAGTAGCAAGACTAACTAACTAACTTAATTAACTCAACTAACTAACTAACTAACTCACCTAAAAACGACCGTACTCCCAAAGTCCCTCTAGACACTGACAATATCATGGACAAGGTAGACACGCCGCCTCCAGCGAAGATATATGCCCGTTTCGCGTCTCCGCCCGCCGCAGCGTCCCTCTTCCTTCTCAAAAGCGGGGCGCATGATGTGGCGCAAACGAACAATGCGAATACTATGCATTCCCACGCTAACCAACCTGGGTTCATGTTGATACTGGAAAGAAAAAAATATGTTATTAATAATTGTGGCCAGTCGTAGCCCAGTGGCACAAGCGTGTGACTGTAAACGACTGGTTGTGGGTTCGATTCCCACTCGAGGAGTGGAAATATTTAATATTTCCATTTTCTTCGCTCTGGTGTCGAGGTAAAGCGCGGCTTTAAGTTCCGCCACTTAACACGCAATGCCTCCGAATTCGGCAAAAAGTGGGGAACGGAGTATCTTAATACTAGGTTCCCTCTGCCTACCCTGCTGTGTGCGGGATACAGCGTGAAGCTAAAAAAAAATAAATATTATTAAAATTTTTGATTGATTTAATATAGTACTATCTTCGCTCTATATTCCCTACTTACATCTTAACTACAAAACTACAACTGTTTCATTATATTGCAACTTATAAGGATGTTTTTTGAAAATAAAGTAGTCCATGTTTAACACTCAATCAATCAATCAATTATGTTTATACTTTTAAACATTTTTTATTCCACACTTAGGAAAATTGAAAAAGACATTTAAAAAACTGCTGCTAACAACAAATTATTTTCGACAATAAAAATAAGTTGTAATAAAGCGTATAAGAAGCAGAATTTCGACGCAGCTGGTAGTACAACGCATGGCTCAGTGGTGAGAGCGTCTGGACGGTATTCAGGAGGCGTTGGTTCGAATCCCGCTGCATTCAAGATTTTTATACGTTTTCTAAATATCTTTTTCAATTATGTTTGTTCTCAAATCTTTTTCAATTGGTCAAACCGATATGACAATAATTTAAAATATGCACATATAATATTTTTAACATTTTAACGTGTTATTCACACACTTAGGAAATTAAAAAGTACATTTTTAGAAAACATAAAAAAATTGAAGGCAACTGTCGATGGACTTTGGAACTTGGGCGGTTTCCAAGACACTCAGGTTCAAATCCCGCTGCGTTCAAATACTTATATATATGTACTTTTAAACAACTCAGGAATAGGAACGCATGCTCAGTGGTGAGAGCGCCTGAAGGTATTCAGGAGGCGCGGTTTCGAATCCCGCTGCGTTCAAATTTTTATACGTTTTCTTTAAATGTCTTTTACTTATATATATTATGTACTATAAAAAATTATATAATATAGTTCTAACAATATAATTTAAAACATAATCATTCCCTTCAGTGGAAATCGAACCCACAATCATCGTTTACAGTCAAACACTGTCCCACTGAGCCACGACGACTTCACCCATATATTTAATTATAACAAAATATGGGAAAAACAGTGGAAAATTGCATCGTAACTACAAAAGCCATACATAAACAAAGCCATGTGCTCCATTATCAAGAAGCTGCATTGTTTAATTAACAAACCTTCAATGAAATGTATATATAATACATACATACATACATAAATACATACATACATACATACATACATAAATGTAAAGAGAATTTGCATAAGAATTTAGTTTATTTATGGAATAACTGCGACCTAGTTATGCTCGTGACTTTGTCCGCGTGGGATTTAACAAAAAAGTTTTGATATTATTCTAAAATAAAAGTAATAAATTATTTCTAATAAAGAGTAATATCTATTTGCCAGTGAAATTCATCACAAAATTGGTCCAGCCATTCCAAAGATTAGTTGGAACAAACAGACAGACAAAACAAACATGTTATTTTGTTATATATACCGTGTACCATACACATGGTATGCATTTAGTATACAGTTATTTAGGTATTACAAACAAACATTCTAACTATAATCGTATTTACAGATTTAAAGAATCATCGTTACGCAATGGTTCAATGTTTGACTGTAAACGCGATGGTTATTGGTTCGATTTCTACTGGTAGAAATGATTAAATTGAAATTAGACAAATAGTGGCGTTGAATTGCGTATTTTAGCACATGATATCTGAAATTCAGACAGACAATGTAGTTCTCTTTATTTATTCATTAGACAACTAACAAAACATACACTAGTACATATATACAAAGACATTTTAAAGTAACATATATGCTAAGTAGTGATTTAATAATAAGTAGCCACGGCATGCATACATGCCGTTCATGTCATGCCATAGGACAGTTCAACCATAAAAATTTTTTTTTTAGCTTCCCGCTGTATCCCTTGCGGGGTAGTCAGAGAACGGAGCGTCAAACGCTACGGTCTCTGCATACTTCTTTCGCCTCGTCCACTGTCATCAACCCCTTCATACACGCCCTCCGGGGGGTCCTCATACTTTTTACGTGACCTTCCTCGAGTATCGTCGATACTGTGTTTTCGTAGGTCATAAAGTGAAAATTATAAATTTTTAAAAACACAAACACTACATACAAAATTTCTTCAACACTAACTATTAAAATATAATATATATAAATATAAAATTTGATATAACTATATACAAGATAAAGATTTAAAAAAATATATTTATAATGGCCAGTCGTGGCGCAGTGGCACAAGCGTATGGCTGAAAACGACTGGTAGTGGGTCCCATTCTCGCTCGAGGAGTGGAAACATTTAATATTTCCATTTTCCTTCGCTCTGGTATCAGAAGTAAAGCGCGGCGTTAAGTTCCGCCACTTGACACGCAGTGGTACTAGGTACCCTCTGCCTACCCTGCTGTGTGTGAGGGATACAGCGTGAAGCTATAAAATAGATATTAAAATAAATAAAAAATATACATTATATTGACAGTAGCTCTCTATATGCCATGCTATAAGAGAAAAATCGCAAAGCTAGTTTAACAATATATTTACTATCACGTAACTCAACGCCGTCATAATTTATTAGACTTATTTTACTTTAAATCTATATCTGCTTATCTTCCTACAAACCTAACCTAAGTTATTTTTCGTACCCATTCATGCAATAAAATAGTTTATACGCGTTCAGAATATCAAATAGACGGAATAAATACTTTCAATTGAAAAAACCCAGTGGGATTCGCAAATACGTAACATTTACCTGCTTGCCTTACAAATGATATGGAATCGACTGACGATCGAGTAATAGTTATTTTAAAGAATATATAGTTAAAAAGACTATAGCAGCTCAGTGGGAGTGTGAATGTATACGTGTTGGTAGTGGGTTTGATCCTTATTAGAGAAATTGTTAAAAAGAAAGAAAGCCGGTTCGATTTTTTTTTCAAGGAGGGTAATTAGAAAATACTTGTCAAGACACTCTATACTTCAATTTCCGTCCGAAATTGTGACATTGTGTGTTAAATGGCTGAACTTAACGCCACGCTTTGTTGTCATAAAAGTAACTAATTTAAATGTAATCTAAATAATATTTTATAGTTAATTTAATTTAGTCGTTCTAGTAAGAGAAAGAGCGGCGTAAGGTTTCTCCATGTATATCCAATATATCGAATGTAGGCGTCAAGTGAAGAACAAAATATTTTGAAAGTATATTCTCTCTGTTTTTTTTTTAACTTTGTATTGGTTGCGGTAATTTGTTGCTTGGCTTTAGATTTACCTTTCATCCCTCACTACGAAGTAGCCAGAGAAGCTTAATGTCACAACACTCCGTTCTCCGCGTTCCACCTGAATTCTAGATATTTCTGGTTAATCGCGGTACTTAACGCTGCCTAAACCATTAAGTTATCTATAGCATGCTAAAAGTGGTGGAGATTCGCTCTCCGACTGGCTCGCGACCACGTCAAAGACTGACCGCCAAACATCTCTTAATGCGTTCCGGTTCGATGGCATGTAAGCCAGCTCTCCCTATTCCCACCATTCCCATTCTTCCTCCTTCCTTTTTGTCCTACATCCCCGAGGCTGGCAACGCATCCATAGCTAATGTTGTGGATGTCTATGGGCGAAGGTAACCACTTACCATCAGGTGGTCCTTCTGCTCGTTTGCCTACTTTATTCAATAAAAAAAAGTGGAGAACGGAGTGTTTTAACACTGTATCTATTTATCATATTAATATGGAATGCCCGTCACTATATATAGCTGCCACGTTCTTTCATTATATTCTGGGGAACAATTGAAATGCTAGTGGGAGGTTATACCGGTCTGCTTCAATCAAACTATACGAGGTGTAATCATTTTTTTAAATAGCTCACGGGTGTCGTTTTTCGCCTAACACGCTGTATGTAGTGTTAGTAGCTTCACGTTTTTTCACGCATAGCATGGTAATCTGAGAGAACCTAGTGTCAAGACACTCCATTCTGCAATACCCACCCGAAATTGAGCCGAACCTTTGTCTTAGGTACTAGCGGTGAAATAATAATAATTCAAATTTACATCGAGAAGGAATTGAATCCACAATCAGCAACGTTTATAATCCTTTTCATTTCCACCCAACATGTCATTGGCGTGTTGTGAGACGCAACTCGATATTCTTTCACTTAGGTATACCTATTTGAAATCTTTGGATATGTCACTATTTTTTCCAATTTTCAACTTTCAGTCACAAAAAAATGAATTCGTTAAATAACAGAATTTGTCAAGGCGCAGTGGAAGGTGTCTCGATTTCGGGCATGGAAAGTGAATGACGGAGTGTCTTGATACTAAGTCTAGAAGAAGCTTTTGAATAACAGAATTCATTAATAACTTTAACCAGTTCAGTAAAAACAGTAATACTGTAAATATATATTTTTAGTTTTAATTGGGATTTGAACTAGCTCCTATCAAATACTAAACACAACTAGGCCACAATGGTTTCTTTGATATACAAAAATTATGTTGTAAAATTAAAATTGCACTAAATCGTCATAACTATGTATTATGTTATTTAAACGTGAGCAAATAGCGTTAAATTGCTCAGCGTTACTATTGTCGTAAAGAAATAATTTATTTTTATACTATTATATTAAAACACCAGTCAAACCAAGGGGCCAATCGTGGCGCAGTGGCACGAACGTGTGACTGTAACCCACTGGTTGTGGGTTCGATTCCCACTCGAGGAGTGGAAATATTTGATATTTCCATTTTCTTCGCTCTGGTGTCGAGGTAAAGCGCGGCGTTAAGTTCCGCCACTTAACACGCATTGCCTTTGAATTTGGCGGAATGTTGGGAACGGAGTATCTTAACACTAGATTCCCTCTGCCTGCTGCTGTGTTCGGGATATAGCGTGAAGCTAAAAAAATAATAATATTAACCGCACTTCTTATTTAAAAAAAAAACTTTTAGAAGACACTCCGTTCTCCGTTTTAGTCGATTTTATTAGTCATATATATAGTGGCCTTTGTGGTGCAGCGGGAAAACGTCCGACTGTAAACGTAATTAATTCTGGATTCGATTCCCAATAGGAAGAATGATTTTATTTCCATTATCTTCGTTTCTCCGCTGTGGTTAGGCACAGTGCGTTAAATTCCGGCAATAACAAGCAAAGTCACGCAATGCATGTGTTTTAATACTAAGTTCGCTCTCCCTACCCAGATATACGAGTTAAAAAAAATATTTCTTTAATATTAGAAAAAATATAGTCCACGATATTTCTGATATCGTGGACTATAAAATATGAAGTCACTATCCGAAGAGAAAAAATATGAAGTCACTATCCTAAGCACACTTAGTACGGGCCTTACGTCACATATAATGACTCAATTCAAATACGTGTGATTGTTCGCATAATAACTGAATTTTGTCAAATTTTTATATTTTTTTTATATTACATATTGTTATATTAAATATTTCATATTATTATATACTTACGACCGCTCGCGGCTTCACCTGTGTAACTGAACAACTTTTTATACAATTTTCATTTCTTATTTAAGCTAGTTAGCAGTTGCTTTGCATAAAATAGGTAGCCTATGTTTGACCTTGCATCATAAACTATCCTCTTAAGAAAATTCATCGAAATCAGTTAAGCATTTTACTTGTTTCATACATTCCCCTATTGCAACTTTTTAGGGGTTGATTAATGAAAACATAATAAGCGTATGTTAGACTGATTCTTTAACTATTTTCATTTCGAATAGCATCTAAATCTGCTTAGTACAAAGCCGTAACAGCGTAACAGGCAGACATACTTTCGAATTGTTAACATTAGTATGGAAGCTACATCTTTTGTTAAACATTTTGGATTCATTTGACTGAAACTCTAAATAACGGTTTCTTTTTAAAATTACTAACATGTTTTAGGTATTTGCCTATAATATTTATCTAAAAAATATATATATATTATTTCAGTCATAATACATTATAATATATACGTCAAAAGCTAGATTCGATAAAGCGCAGTGACTGTAAACGCAATCAGTTGTGAGTTCGATTCCCACTCGAAGCAATGATTAAGTTGACATTATTCTCATTTCTCCACTCTGATGACAAGACAAAGTAGGAAAAACGGAGTGTCTTAACACTAGGTTCTCTCTTCTTAACCTGCTAGAAGGAAAAAGCAAGCTGTAAGTGGTTTACTCCATAACAAACAAACAGGTATTGCAGCATTTTACGAGCAATTCTCTTTTACTTGAAGTGCAAGCGTAATAGTAATTAACTATAATAACGACTGTTATTTTTAAACGACGCCGATTTACACTATAGTAGTGCAGTGGTAGTATCTGCGTGCAATTTTTGGTTATAAGTTCGATAGCCGTTTGTGATAAAATGAAAAAAGGACTGTTTTATTAATAACTAATCTCTGCTTTTTTAATAACGTACTGGGAGTAAAAAGAAAAAGGTAGACTTGTTTTCAATTTTTACTTGTGGGATCTGAACATTCACACTATATGTGTAAATTTTAAGTCTACGGCGTTAAACTCCGTTACGGCGTTAAACTCAACATGCAGAAGGTTGAGAACGGAGGGTCTTGTCACTAAGTTCTGCCACTTAACCAATAATGCCTACAAAAATTCGACGGAAAATGGGGAACGGAGTGTCTTAACACTAGGTTCTCTCTATCTATCCTACTATGAAGCGTGAAGCTGTAAAAGTATGAGTTTCATATGAACAAAGGTCATACATTAGTCATGTGTATGTAAAAGATCTTCTTATCGTTTAAAGGAAGTAGATTCATTACCGCAATGGCATTATGAGACATACAGTGCAGTATGTTTTACAAGTAAGTATGACATAATAGGTTTAGTCGTTTACCTTATTTGTCTCAAGTTCGATTTTAGTGGTCCGCCCTTCAAAAAAAAAAGTTTCTGTCTGTCCGTTTGTTACGCTTTACGTCAGAAACGCGTGTGGCTATCAGTAAATTAAGTGTCCACTCTCTTGTAGGAGAAAATAAAAGTCAAGCTATTTATAACAAAAACGAAAAGTATTTTCAATTTTTTATATATGTATATTTTAAAAATATTTTTTAAAGAAAATACATAAGTCAGAATGCGACTCGCGTTTGACAATCTCTTATTATTAGAATATGTTATAATTTTTAAAATTGTATGAGTTTGTTGCTTCGTTGCTATGTACAATTTTTTTTTAGCTTCATCCCGCTGTATCCCGCACACAGCAGGGTAGGCAGAGGGACCTAGTGTTAAGACACTCCGTTCCCTGTTCAGCTATAAGCTTGTCGCGTCATTTCTATGTACAAAATATATTTTTCCGAAAATGTTAAATGAAACTCGACGTTAAATTTCGCCATCCTATCTCGTAATAATTGAAAAGTCGAGACTAGAGTATTTTAACAGTATGTTAATATGTACTATATTAATGTAATTTAAAAAAAAGTTTTTGCTTAATACTTTAGGTTTTACTACTCAAGTAGCACAAAAGGTAAACATTATTAAACAATGACTCGTTGTTTGGGAATTATTAATTTTTACCTGTTGTTAATATTCTATGCGTAAGGCGGGAAATTGATGTTAGATTAATCTAGATTTTCCTATAGGAAAATGTAGTTTTTAGTGTCGTTACCATAAAGCAGGGGTGAGCAACCTTTTTTAAAAATGAATTTTGAAATTTTAACGCCTATCCGAACTTTGACAATTTTAGCAGACCAAAATCATACTTTTAGCTTCAAGTAAAGTTAGTGTTGAAACACTCCGTTTCCCACTTTCCGCTGATTCTTTAGGCATTGCGTGCTAAGTGGCCTCGACACCAGAGCGAAGAAATTGGAAATATTAAATATTTCCACTTTTAGAGTGTGAATCGCACCCAGAACCAGTCTGTATATATTATTATATAAACATAAGATTACTTAACCACGTAATGAGAAGACATAGATTACATACAAAGTATAAGAAGAGAATATAATTAATAACAATATATAGTTCGCACGCAAGTCGCATTAACTTGATTGAACTTAAAAATAGCGGAAGTAAGTCTGTTATATAAATATATCCTTAGCGGGCCGCATTTAATTACGAAGTATCCCACAGATGAGCACCTCTGCTTTAAGGAATTCGATATTTACTTAACGTTTCTTACCACCTTGAGATTGGCCAGTGGCACAAAGTGTGCTTATAAAGCGACTGGGTGTGGGTACAATTCCCACTCGAGGAGTGAAATATTTAATATTTCCATTTCTCTCACTCTGGTGTCTAGGCAAAGCGCGGCGTTAAGTTCCGCCATTTAACACGCAACGCCTCCGAATTCGGCGGTGCGTGGGGAAGGAAGTGTTTTAACACTAGGTTCCCTCTGCGGGATACAGCGTGATGTTAAAAAAACTAAATATAGTTTTTTCCTCTGCTCTAGTTACAAAGAACGGCGTTGAGTTACGCTTAGCACGCAATGTTTCGATTTCATTTAAAAATTGAGAAACAAAAGGTTCTCTCTGCTCACACTGCTATGAGGAGAAAAAGCATTAAGCTGTTTTATATTTCTCTCTATTAAAACAATAACATATGTTATTGTTTTTGTTATTATATAATAATAAATAAACTTTATCAAGAAGTCACGGGTAAATAATGGTTGCAAGTTCAATATGTCAATGACGTTTAACTTTAATTGTTCCACATCTGTCACGTTTATACTTTATTGGATTTCATTTATAACTTCTTTTGTATTGACTTTAAGCCTAAAATATTGAGATTTACTTTTTAAACATTTTTAAAGTGTTATTCCACACTTAAGAAATTGAAAAAGACATTTAAAGAAAACGTATAAAAATTTTGAACGCTGCGGGATTCGAACCCGCGCCTCCTGAATATTGAGATTTATTAACCCGTAAGGGACGAGTTAACAATATAATTCCCCTTATGCTGGGTAGCGTCCCGTAAGAAGGAAGCGTAACCCAATAACTTGACGGTAATGAGATTCGTTGTGTCTCATGTCAAAAACGAACCGCTTATTATATAATTATGTGTTCCGGTTTCGATGACATGTTAGCTTACTTCTTATTCCCTATTCCCACTTATTCTTCTCTCTCCTTAACCCTAATCGCTGGCAATCTATCCACAACTGCTCTAACATTATAGATGTCAATTAGCGAAGGTAACTACGTACCATCAGATGGTTCTGACCGTTTACCTCCTTTATACAATTAAAATTGGGAAGAGTTTTGGGAAATCCCCTCCTACTGGTTTGGAGTAACTGAAGCCTTTTTTTTTGAATTGTAACATTTTTGCAACATTTCACGTGATTAAAATTGCGTGTACAGTCAATTTACAACAAGAAAAATCTATTTTTACTTATACACAATTAATTGCCAGATATTTGTCCGACTCAGAATCGAACCTGCACTCAATAAGACTCTTGTCAAGTACGCCATAATGAACTTTTTTTTAGCTTCACGCTGTATCCCGCAGACAGCAGGGTAGGCAGAGGGAACCTAGTGTTAAGACACTCCGTTCCCCACTTTCCGCCGAATTCGGAGGCATTGAGTGTTAAGTGGCGGAACTTAACGCCGCGCTAAACCTCGGCACCAGAGCGAAGAAAATGGAAATATTAAATATTTCTACTCCTCGAGTGGGAATCGAACCCACAACCAGTCGTTTACAGTCACACGCTTGTGCCACTGGGCCACGACTGACCACAATAAACTTAAAAACTTAATATTATATTTGATAACTTCACGCTATATCCCGCACACAGCAGGGTAGGCAGAGGGAACCTAGTGTTAAGACACTCCGTTCCCCACTTTCCGCCGAATTCGGAGGCTTGCGTGTTAAGTGGCGGAACTTAACGCCGCGCTTTACCTCGACACCAGAGCGAAGAAAATGGAAATATAATTTCCACTCCTCGAGTGGGAATCGAACCCACAACCAGTCGTTTACAGTCACACTCTTGTGCCACTGGGCCACGACTGGCCACAACTTAAAAACTTAATATTATATTTGATAACTCTTGATCCTAAGATCTTAAGTCTTCTTAGAATTATGACAAATAGACAATACTATGTTATAGGAAAATCATTTAAAATTATAATTATAATTTTATGAACATATTTCTTACGCATTGATTAATTCTTTGAATTTTTTACCTTATACTTCACTTTAAGGCTATGGTGGCGCAGTGGGACAACGTCTGTTTGTAAATGCGATTGGTTGTTAGTTCGACACCCAAGTTGGGAAATGTTTATCTATATCTATAGACATTTCTTTTCTGTATGTATGTGCGTTTATGCGCGTTAATCTTCGAAACGGCTTAACCGATTAAAATGAAGTTTTCCAAATTCTATTTTTGGTAAATTTCTTTTAATATTTAATGTCTTTTTTATTTGAATCGTTTTATAAATAATAAAGTTTAAACAATTTAAATTATAAATATGCACAGACGGGCGAAAAATCCAAATAGTTATAGTTAACTAACCGCCCACCCGCGGCTTCGCCGTGTGGACTGCCTAATTGTTTCGTTATGTTGCAACCCTCGGGGGTGGATTTTAGATAAATAATGTTGCCTATATTTAACCTTCGATTATCAACTATATTTATTCCAAAAAAGCAAAATTAAAAATTTTGAAAAAACCCACGACGGTTTAATTGTAATTGTAAAAGGATAAAATAACTATAAATCCCCCGCCTAAAAGAATATATGTAACGAGATGATAGGGACGGCTTCGTCGGGGCTGCCATTACTTTAAGTTTGCACAAACCTTCTCATAGGTTTTCTTGCTGTTAAAACAGGTTTGGCAAAAAAATTAAATATTAATATGAATTTACAATTTTGATAACTGGTATTTTAAAGACTTTAAAACGAAATCTATACTGTTAGCTACTATATTTAAAATAGAGGTTGCAACTGGCAGCCCCCGACGAAGTCGTCCCTATCATCTCGTTACATATATTCTTTTAGGCGGGGGATTTATAGTTATTTTATCCTTTTACAATTACAATTAAACCGTCGTGGGTTTTTTTAAAATTTTTAATTTTGCTTTTTATTTTAAACTTTTTAAAGTGAATAGATACACATTATATATTATTACATAATATCGAAATACTTTATATTAATGTTCATGCAAACCCAAAAGAAATTATAAACCCAATGCTTTCTGGTTATCAAATGCTTATTGCAGCGCCTGGGAGATTGTCACCGTAACATTTTCACGAAACTTAAGTCTAACCAAATCAGTGAAAATCACAAAACCCACTAGTTTTGATTTTGAACAAACTAATATATACTGGAGCGCCCCGTGGTAGTTCGTGATATAGCATATAAAAACACGCAGCAATTAAACCAGAACCTATCACAGAAAACCGCATCTAAATAGGTTTCACAGCTGCAAATGCTTACTGCAGCGCCCCCTGGTGAAGTGTCACCATGACACATGTACGAGAACACGCGCTAATTAAACCTGATCCTATCTTTGATAACTGCATCTAAATCGGACTTGTAGTTTTAGCTTTGCATAATTAAATGTTTAATGCAGCGCCCCCTGGTGAGTTATTGACGTGAAAAAAAACCTAAAAACTTACACCAAGTAAAGGCAACTCTAATACTAAAAACTCTGCCCAATCGGACTGATAGTTGTGGTTTTGTATTAAATATTACAAACAAATGCTTACTGCAGCGCCCTCTGGTGAGTTAACACGATAAAACATATCCAAGAACATGCACTAATTAAACTTGAGCTTATCATTGAAACTGCATCCAAATCAAATTCGTCATTTTATCTTTGCACAAACAATATTTTACTGCAGCGCCCCCTGGTGACTTGTCACCGTAATATAAATTTAAAAACATGCTCTAAGTAAAGCGGAATCTAATACTGAAAACTCTTAACAATCGTACTAGTCGTTTTGGTTTTACACAAAAAAATAAAAGCAGCTACTTACTGCAGCGCCCCCTAGAGAGTTGTGACATACATAAAAATATGCACTAAGTAAACATACATGACACATAAATGAATATATGCACTAAGTAAACTTGAATCTATCATTGAAAACTGAATTCAAATCGGACTCGTAGTTTTAGTTTTACACAAACAAATGTACTTACTGGTCGCGCCCCCTGGTGAGTGGTCACCGTTACGTATATATGAAAAGAAGCACCAATTAAACCTGAATCTATCATCGAAAGTTTCATCTAAATCGGACTAGTAGTTTTTGCTCTGCATAAACAAATGTTTGCTGCAGCGCCCCCTGGTGAATTTTCACCGTAACAAAAAAATAAAAATCTTAAAATATGCATCAAGCAAAGCTGAATCTAGTTCTGAAACCTCTAGCCAATCGGATAAGTAACTTCGGTTTTAGACAAATAAATACAAGAAAAATTTTGGTTTTACACAAAAAAATACAAGCAAATGCTTACTACAGCGCCCCCTGATGAGTGGTCACCATATCATATATATGAAAAGACGCACCAATTAAGTCTGAACCTACCCTTGAAGGTTACATCTAAATTGGACTAGTAGTTTTTGATTTGCATAAACAAATGTTTACTGCAGCGCCCCCTAGTGAGTTTTCCCCGTAACAAAAAAAGAAAAATCTTAAAATATTCATCAAGCAAAGCTGAATCTTTTTCCGAAAACTCTTTCCAATCGGATCAGTAGTTTCGGTTTTAGATAAATAAATACAAAAAAAGTACAAACAAATGCTTACTGCAGCGCCCCCTGGTGGTTTGACACGATAAAACATATCCAAGAACATCCACCAATTAAATCTGAATCTATCACTGAAAATCTATCGAAATCAGACTACTATTTTTTGAGATAATTGAAAACATTCGTTTTCACGTAAAATACTTACTGCAGCGCCCCCTGGTGAGTTAAGGCAATAAGACATATCTAAGAACATACGCCAATTGAACCTTAACCTATCATAGAAAACCGTATCAAAATCGGACTTATAGTTTTGGAAATAATTGACATAGTAATTTGCACAAACACACAAACAAACAAACAAACAAACAAACAAACAAACAACCTCTCACCCCAAACACATATACAGTCGCCGTTCCGTCGCGGTTTAAAATTCATTACAATCGGTCAAGCGGTTTAGTTTTGTCATATAAACTTTCATCCCCTATTTCAAAAACTTTAGCGGTTATTTTTTGGAAAAATAAGTAGCCTATGCTAGACCCATAGTTATTTACTACTTTCATTCTAAATTTCATCCAAATCAGACCAGTAGATTAACCGTGAAAGCGTGACAGACAAACACACAAACTTTCGCATTTATAATATAAGTATGGATGTAGTAGACGAAGTCGTTAGCGGGTTGCTAGTTGAAAATACCATTTCTCTGCTTTGGCTACCAAGTCAAAGCCCAGAGTTTAGTTCCGCCACTGTCTTCATTTCGTTCATAAAATGGAGAACACAGTGTCTAAACTCTAAGCTTTTCTCTGACTTCGTGAATATGTTGTTGTATTCTTCACTTCATATATGCAATTACTCTAGTAACATAAATATTAATATCACGAGTGACGTATCAAATAAAACACGTGATGACTGCAGATTGTGATCAAGTCTACAGTATTAATTATAAACCATAAACATAATATGTACGTTATGTATCTTAGTACGGTGAGGCCTTGAAACGCGATGGTTATGAGTTCGATCCTTACTCGGTGAAAATTATATATTTTTGACTTACTAACAAAAAAACTTGAAGGAACCTATTTATTCCTTGAAAGTCATCATAATATTAACAATTATTTTTTTGAACTGAAGTATCTATATTATACATACATTGCAAGATAAGCAAAGAGAATCTAGTGATAAGACACTCCTTTAACCTTTTTATGACGTAAAACTCTAAATTGTACTTTATATTATGAAAGCGATATAATGAAAATAAATACAAATTTAAACATACCGAGTATGAATCTGAGCTACGAACAATCGTAATTACAGTAGGACGTTGTCACTCCGCCACAAGAGCTTCATTTTTTTATCCATACTTATAAGTATAATACTTATAATATAATACTTATAATATAATACTTATAATATAATACTTATTATATAAAACTTATAATATAATATATTATGAATGCGAAAGTCTGTTTGTCTGTTACACTTTCACGACATATCTACCGGTCCGATTTGGATAAAACTTAGAATGAAAGTAGTAAAAAATCCAATGTCTAACATAAGCTATTTGTTTTTTAAAAATCAACCTCTATACGTTTAAATAAAGGATAAAAGTTATATGAAAAATCTAAACCGATTATAATTAATTTTGCTATAAATATAGTTGATAATTCAAGGTTAAGCATAGGCTATTAATTTTCAAAAAATCATCCCCTAGGGTTGCAATATAACAAAACAGTTACGTAGTTCAAGCGTCGAAGACGCGAGCGGCTTGCTAGTAATTATATAAATAATAAACATATAATATTGAGATTTCCCTGAATAGCTTAGTGAAGTAGTAAAGATATAGTTAGCCACTAGCAGTGTTCAACAAGCAATGTCTGGAATTATGGCAGAAAGTGGAGAACGGAGTGTCTTGACACTAGGTCTCCTTCACTACCATACAATGCGGGAAAAGGCGTGAAACTGAAAATTATGTAAAATACATATTATATGTACATAAGTTATAAGCGCCAGTCCACAGTCCATACAAATGATAAAACAGCTGATGTTATTATTGGCTTGCGATGTTGGCTAACAGTTTGTTTACTAACCAATACTATAATAATTACACAGTCATAATATTTCATCATAAATTTAAAAACATAATTCTGTATAATTATTCATAAAGAAAAAATTAAATTCATCATGGTGAAAAGGCAGAGTCCGACTGCAAACGCGAGCGGTTCTGAGTTCGATTCCTATTCCGATAAATTAGTATTTATTCTTAAATATATCACCATTATAGTAAGCACAATGTCTCGAATTTTGATAGAAAATAAAGAATGGAGTGTATTGACACTTGGTAATTTCTACCTGCCTGACAAAAATCTGCCTGCAAAATAGGTATTCATCCTACCTGTTCAAGCGCTCTGATCGCTAAGCCGAATGAACGCAATTCATTTGGACGTTTCCAAGAGTTTGACGGTTCGAATCCTGTTGTGGTCAACGTTTCCTAGGTGTCTTTTTTAAGATCTTTTTCATGGTTTGAATTTCATCAAAATCGGGCCGGTAGATTTGTCGTAAAAGCGTAACAAACAGACATACAGACAGACAGACGTTCACATTTATAAAATTAGTATCAATTTATATACATATCGACCTAAATTCATCATTTCGTATTCTAGAAAACATCTTCAATACATTGCCATCTCAAAAGAGACGCCTATTTAGTACAACCTGGCAGACGCCCAACCAGCAACGCGCCGTCAGCGTGCTCTCGCGTGATTCATTTTGTTTGTATAATATTATACTAGCAATGCTCGCGACTCCTTCCACGTGGAATTTGACAAAAAAAGAAATATAAGTAGCCTAATTTACACCTGATTATATTAGCTATCAGCCAGTGAAAGTCCCGTCAAAATCTGTCCAGCCGTTTCAGAGATTAGCCGTAACAAACAGACAGACAGACAAAAAATGTAAAAAAATATATTTTGGTATACATACATATGCATTTAGTAAAAAACGGTTATTTTAATATTACAAAAGGACACTCAAATTTATTTATTAGTATAGATTTACTGTTTACAAGTAATTAAAGAGAGCATAGTGACAAATCACTACGTATTTTAATTGTACGTGTTGTGTTTTCACTAGTCTATTTGTGACCTTGACCCTTCTAAGCGGTATAAAGCGTGAGTCTGTAACGAAAACAACTAAACGAATCAATATTTTCCCAAAATCACTTCTAAGGTACAAATATTCAGAACATAAAAGAATATGGAGAAAAACAGAGTGTCGTATCACTAGATTCGATTGGCGGATATCGATGCCACGCTTTGTATTAGATAAAGAAATATATTTTTTTATATAATTGTTCCCCCGAGTGGGAATCGAACCCACAATCATCGCTTTACAATCAAACTCAGGCTTTCCATTAATTTTTAATTCATCAGGGGCCAGTCGTGGCGCAGAGGCACAAAGTGTGACTGCAAAACGACTGGTTGTGGGTTCGATCCCCACTCGACGAGTGGAAACATTTTATTCTTAATGTCGAGGCAAAGCGCGGCGTTACGCCACTTAACACACAATGCCTCCGAATTCGGCAGAAAGTGGGGAACGGAGTGTCTTAACACTAGGTTCCCTCTGCCTACCCTGCTGTGTGCGGGATACAGCGTGAAGCTAAAAAAAAATACTTACTTATATATAAAAATACTTGAACATTTTCACTGAGCCAACATTTCTTGTTGCATTCTTCACCATAACATTATGTTAATGATGTCCACATAGCTTTATAAATGAAAGAACATTAGTTTCTTCCTTCCAAACAGTTTTTGCTTACGTCTATGGTGTTTTATTTGCAAAAAAAATGTCAAGCGTGAGTCGGTTAAATGAAGGGGTTCCTTATTTATTATAAATTTTGTATGTATTTTTTTTGTTAATTTATTAAATATAGAATTATAAGCTAACACTTTTATAAATATGGCTCATTAACACTAGATTTACCAGGCCAGTCAAAATTAGTGGTCTTGTAACTATAACTAAAGAATTAAACTTTTCAACTTATATTGTTTCAAATATAATAGTAAAAAATATATGTCTTGTAATAAATGATATAATATTATTAATAAATTATAAATAGGTATATTCAAATATCTGATAAATCTACAGTTAATAACTTATTATTTTATAAAAAAAACATCCGCAAGGTTCTTACCGCATAAGAAAGTAGTTAGAGAGATAATAGTATTAAGAAACTCAGTTCTTTCACTCTGATTATTTTTTCAAAGATCAACCCTTTAGCAATTGAAGAAACTGTAAAGCGATTATGATGAATTTTCACAGTAAGATATTTTATGATAGTAGGCCACACATGGACTACCTATTTTTTTTAATACCAACCTCTAAAACTGATAGGGGTCGGAAATAGTCTATGAACTTTTTTTTTGTAGTTTCACTCTGTATCCCGTACACAGCAGGGTAGGCAGAGGGAGCCTAGTGTTAAGACACTCCGTTCCCCACAACTTTGGATGAAAACATAAACCACTTGAGAACTGAGAACGTGAGAACGCGGACCATCGAAAATACGAAGCAGCTCTAGTTGCAAAATCGATATATATATATATGTATATATATATATATATATATATATATATATATATATATATATATATATATAATTATATATATATATATATATATATATATATATCTATATATATATATCTATATATATATATATAATATATATATTTACTAATATTATATAAAAGAAATTTACCAAAGGAACCCTAAATGGATCAGGTATCAGAACCATGTGACGGACTCGTTCGCGCTAACCCATTCAACTTACCAGTATATTATTGTGATGCATCAGAATCAATTAATTTTTTGTGCAAAGTACGTACCTATATACTACTAATACCTACTGTATGATATATTTACTTATAAAAAAATGACTTAAAACCTGTATAGAGTTGATTTAAGTAATGTTATTTAATAAGACTAGTTTAAAAATATGTTTTATTATATTATTATTTTTTTAGCTTCACGCTGTATCCCGCACACAGCAGGGTAGGCAGAGGGAACCTAGTGTTAAGGCACTCCGTTCCTCACTTTCCGTCAAATTCGGAGGCATTGCGTGTTAAGTGGCGGAACTTAACGCCGCGCTTTGCCTCGACACCAGAGCGAAGAAAATGGAAATATTCATTTCCACTCCACGAGTGGGAATCGAACCCACAACCAGTCGTTTACAGTCACACGCTTGTGCCACTGCGTCACGGCTGTCCCCAAGCTAATATTGCATCCACTATTTAAGATTATGTAGTAACCTATGTATTTAATTTTGCGTAATGAACTATCTTCTAGAGAAAATTCATCGTAATCGGTCAAGCGGTTTAGATTTTTCATATAAAGTTTCGTCCCATATTTCAAGTATTATTTTTAAAAAGAAAAAAGTAGCCAATATTTGACCCTGAGTCTTCAACTATTTTCAAAGCTACTTTTATTTTTCAAAATCTACCTTAAAGTGTTGCAATAGAACGAAACAGCTTTAATTTTATACTTCAAGGAGCAAAGTCGCGAGCGGATCGCTAGTAAGAAATATAACGACAGGACGCTATCAAGTCTAACTAGTAGTAGAAGGTAGAACAAAAAGTGAATGAATACTCCTTTTTAAATTGCAAAAATATTTATCCTGTAACAATTTACTTTTTGTTCTTTATGGTACAGTAGTTTTTAATGTTATTCTACATGACGCTAGTGGGTTCAATTTACACTTGATACAGTATTATATAACTTAAGTTTATATAAGTTTTAAATATGATAAATTGTTGAGGTCAGTGTTGCAGTAAGCGCAATGGTCGTAACTTCGATTCCCATTCGGGGGATAATTGCGTTATAAAATAATTGATATGTGAAATATTTTCATTTCTCCGCTTTGCATTCGGACGTAAAGTAGAGGACGGAGTGACTTGACACTAGGTTCTCTCCGACTCTGCTATACGGAAAAAATATTGTATTTATTTAAATCATTTACAACTTATATTTCTACAAGTGACCAAGGACTACCGTAAAGTGTTAGAAACCTCGAGTTTTCGATAATTGTATTTTCGAATGCCAATAATATAGGCTTAATACAGTTGAAAATAATTTCATTTTAAAATGTGTAATAATCGCGAAAACAAAAGATCTTATTAAGCATTGAAGGTACCTAACCTTCAATTTACGGTACACATTATTTTTTTTAGATTGCATCAAATTGCCTAAAACCAAAATATATATTATGAAACAACACATTCCATTAGAATATTTACATTCATAAATATATATATTTTTTGTTTAATTGAATTTTTATTCACTATTATAATTATTTAATTATTTGAAGTTATTAAATTTTAATTTAAATTTAATTATAAATGACCAGTTTTCCTTTCTGTAAAGTGTTCAAAACGTCGATATCTAAAATATATTTTTGAAGCTTTCAAACATTTTTAAAGAGTTATTCCACATTTAGGAAAATTGAAAAAGACATTTAGAAAACGTATAAAAATTTGAACGCAGAGGGATTCGAACCCGCGCCTCCTGAATACCGTCCAGACGCTCTCACCACTGAGCCATGCGTTCTACTACCAACTGCGTCGAAATTCGTATACGCTTTATTACAATTAAATTTTTTTGTTCGAAGACCAAAAATATACACCACTAATCCGGTTAAAATAGTTTAATTTCAAAATGTATTAAAATCGAGAAAACCAAAAGTCTTAATATTTATAAGCCACTTGAAATCAGGTCAAAGATCCAAACAATACTGTCGCATTACAGCTTTGTTTGAAAATTGGCAGACGTATTGGAAAATTTCCTGAATTTATCATCAGTATAGGAGATTTGGCACCGAGTACTAACAAAGAAAAAACGCTATTTATAACTAAAGAGTTAGTTTGGACGTCCGCAATCTTGTCTGTGAACTTCTGTCTTTGTGGGAAGAACGAGGTTTGCTATACGTTCGAGAATAAAATTAGAAGAAGGCAGAAAGCAGCAAGAAGCCGTCGTAGCGCAGTGGAACAGCGTCCCATTGTACTGCGATGGTTGTGGGTTCTATTGCCACTCGGGATGACTTATTATTTTCATTTTTTTGCTCAAGTACCTAAGACAATGCAAGGAGAGTTCCGTCACTTAACAATTAAAGCCTTGATTTCGGGCGCAACGTGCAAAAATTGTTTTGATATTAGGGCCCCTTGGACTACCCCGCTATCTATATCTATATACGGGAAAATCCTTAAGCTGACAAGAAAAGATGCTTTATACTTTGATACTGCTACAGGTAGCAGGGTCGTCAGAGATAACGTAGAGTTAAGACACTCCGTTCTCCAAAATCTCCGTACATAAGTGGAGTGTTATACGACAATACAAAATAAAACTCTGCTTTTTCCGCCCTCGTAAGAATGTCGAGAAACAATATCTCATTTGTTCAGGTTCCTACGCGCAATAAATTGAACTGGACATTATTTGTCAGTGTAGATAACTACATATGTATGTATATTAATTACAAAAAGCCATCGTGGCCCAAAGCTACAGCCCCAGACTGTCAATATGATTAGTTGTGGACTCTTAGAAAAAACATGTTTAGAAAATGTAAAAAAAAATAAACGCAGCAGGATTCGAACCTGTGCGTCTTGGAAAACGTCCTTTAAGGGTTTCTATTAAAACATTTATTATTTTTACTTCAAACTATACCACATATTGTAATCATAGAGATCCTAATTTCATCATTCCATTCTCCACTTTCCGACCATTAAAAAATATCCACTACATTGATAAGGTGTCCTCGATTAATGACTGTTAATTCTCATTAAATTTATTCTGTTCGACAATTCACAATAGCGATAAGATAACGATGTTGTGTTAACAGAAAAGTAATAGTGCAAGACGATTTCAATTCAGGATGCTTTTACAACCTATAGGCTGTCGCGGCATAGTTAGATTGTGGGGCTGTAAATACGATAGGTTGCGAGTTCGATTTCCATTTGTAGGAATTAGGGTCTCTAGAACCATCAGGCACGCACTTGGCACCGCCTCCCCTCGCGCGGTTAGTGTTCTTTATACGAATTTATTTGTATGGGCATGCGCTCGTCGTCGTCGACCCGTAGACGGCGAGTGAACCACTCGGGGACAACTCACTCCTCGCACGCTTGCCACGCTTTTTATTTGACATTGATTTTGTGCGAAATAGAATAAATTAGAATTATGATTGGTTAGATAAACAAAAACTGTGAGTCCAAATACTAAATCGAAAGAATTTTGTAAAATAATGACATACGCTACTCGTTAACCGCGCGAGGTCCACCCATGGAGCACATGTCGACAACGAGTGGAGGTGGTGCCGAGTGGGTGCCGGGTGGCTCTAGTGGGCTGTGACCCTTAGCTTCACTCTGTACCCCGCATATAGCAGGGTAGGCAGAGGGAACCTAGTGTTAAGACACTCCGAAGAAATTACTAAATGTTAAATACTTGTTCGTTTTAGTATTTAAGCCAAATCGGCGTCGCGGCATCGAGTTCAGTCACTGAACATATAATAATGTCTCGATTTCATGCGGAAAGTAGAATATCTAGTGTTTTGGCAGAAGAAATAATACATAACATTTTGTACTTTTAAATTGTTTGCCAATTGATGAGCTCCGGGAAGTGGGAGAGAATGTAGTTTCAAGACACTCCCATTTCCATTTGTGGGTAACAAATTCAGACCATAATATATTGATATAGCGCTATTTATGCAATTTAAACTGTTAGATATCATGGAACAGCCTCTGATGTTAATGCGATAGGCGTGAATTTGCCAGCCCGAGGGAATGATTGTTGTACGTTATTTAATCATAGTAAAGAAAAGAGAAAAATGGAGTATTTTCACAATAAATTATCTCAGCTCGTTTCGTATATAAGTTATCAAGTATATAGTAAAAATTAGACAATATTTTATTTTTTATATAGCTTCACGTTTTTTCTCTTATAGCAGGAGTTTCACATGAAATATAGTTTCAAAACAATCTGCCTGCAATCAAGATACTGCGTGGTTAGCGGCGGAGCTTAACGCCGCGCTTGACTCAGGTACCAGAGCGGACAAACGAAAAGAATATATAATCATACCCACGAGTGGGAATCGAACTTACAATCAACTTCAATTTCAACTATCATCAAATCTTATCAAAACTTTTACTTAAAAAATTAATAAACTGTATTAGTAATTAGTAAAATAACAAGACTTTTATAGTACCTGTAATAGCCTGACTAAACGCAAAGGTTGAACGAATCCAATTCAGAACATTATTAATATTTATGATTTTATAATTGCCATGGCTTGGTTCAGACAGTTCTGCACGCAAATTACTTGGAATAAGCAAAAATCGCCTTAAACCTAGATTAAACTTAGATTTTTTCTAGTTTCACGCTGTATCCCGCACACAGCAGGGTAGGCAGAGGGAGCCTAGTGTTAAGACACTCCGCTCTCCATTAACAAGCGGTAAGTCGGTAAGAATCGTGTTATATAGACACTTTGAAACAGACAACTACCCTATGACAGATTGCAACTAGTTTTTCTCAATAAATTAGAATATTACGTCGTTTCGTTGTGACGTTGAATACGGACAAACAAACAAACATGCTTTCCAATTTATTATATATATAGTAAGGATATAACAAATATTGATTTTATTTTTTTTTTCGCCGCGTGACCTATGTAACTGTTTCGTTATATTGGATTTTTGAAGAATACAGTAGCCTATATTTATCCTTTAATTATCAATTATATATATATCCCCAAATTTATTACAATCGGTCAAGCGGTTAAGATTTTTCATATAAACTTTCATCCCCTATTTCATTCCTTTAGAGGTAGATTTTTAAAGAAATAAGTAGCCTATGTTTGACCCAGTAACTTTTACTACTTTCATTCGAAACTTCATCCAAATTGGACCGGTAGATAAGCCGTGAAAGCGTGACAGACAAACGGACAGACTTTCGCATTTACAATATAAGTATGGATTTTATTATTGCTTTTCCTGATATTTATTTAAATATATAATTCAAATAACATTTCTAATTAATATTTACCAAATTTCTTCATATTGTGTAAAAATTAAAAAAAATAACATATAAATTCCCATTCTTGAAGTAAAAAGCCTTATTTTAAGTAGTAGTCAACTAAATGGATGTTCTCAATTATGTCTATTTATGAACTAAGGTAACCGGTTAGACTTCATCCCGTTCATGCTATGGGATATATAGCTTCTATAAGAAAAACAAGTTAAGTATAAAAAAATCTTAATTTTTCTTTTTAATCTTGTGAAAGAGTTCAAAGTGTGGCTAAACGCGACAGGTTGTGGGTTCGATTCCCACTCGAGGAATTGAAATATTGAATATTTGAATTTCTTCGCTCTGGTGTCAAGGCAAAGCACGGCGTTGAGTTCCGTAACGTAAAGCCTCCAGAATTCGACGGTACGTGGGGAACGGAGTGTTTTAACACTAAGTTCCTTCTGCCTAACCTTCTGTGTGCGGGATACAGCGTGAAGCTAAAAAGGCTATATGTACATATATTGTATTATATTACTTATGAAACATTGCTTACACTACAAAAAGGCCTCAAATCTTGATAACTTTAGTTATTTTTACATTACGAATAATTTATTATAATGATTATTTATTCACGCCACAAACTACAAGTACCTACAATACACAACAAGCAAAACGCTTGTTCAGAACTACAATAAAATTAATTATATTTTAAAATCATCACTCAGAGCAATTATATGTTTATGTAAAGTCAAGGACGTTCAAGCCATAATCATGTTTGTATATAATATATTCTTTATATATATTTTATCACATAGTAAGGGAGAGAGAGAGAACCTAGTGATGATTCATTGAGGACAAAATTTAAAGAAATTAATATATTGACTGTTGCTTCTCAATACATATTTGCTAATGTTATGTATGTTAAGAAAAATATTAAGGATTTTATAAAAATTGGCGACACACATAATATTAATACTAGAAATAAGCATAAACTGATTACACCTGTGACTCGATTGCATCGAGTCAATAATTCATTCATGGGACAGTGTATACGCTTTTACAATAGGATCCCAGAAAACGTCCAAGATTTTTCTATATCACATTTTAAAAAAGTTGTGAAGAGACGTTTGTGTGTTAAAGGTTATTACCAAATTCAAGATTTTATAAACGATAACACGCCTTGGGAATGAAATGCTCGCTCCAGGCTACTTCAAAAGTATCATTGTCTGCAATAAATCTGTATATCATTTTAAAAAAAAAAAAAAGAAGTCCCGCTGAGTTTCTTGCGCCGGTTCTTCTCAGGTCTGAGGCATTAAATTTAGTGAACCGGTGGTAAACTATTTGACGTTCAAAAAATGAAGCTTGTAACTTCTTATTTTGAATAAAATTATTTGACTTTGACTTTGATAAGACACTCCGTTTTCCGTTTTGTGCCTGAATTGGAGATTTTGTGAATTGAGCTGCGTAAGTTAACGCGGCACTTTGTCGCATAATGGCGTAGAACCAAAATAATATGAAGATAATTTCACCGAGTGATAATCGAACCCAAAACTATTCGCGATTACAGTCAGATGCTGTCCCACTGCGCCACGATGGCCCTGTCTTATTACGGAAATTATTATTGATCTATTACAGAAATTATTATTGATTATTGGGCTCGATTCCCACTCGAGGAGTGGAAATATTTAATAGCTTCACGCTATATCCCGCACACAGCAGGGTAGGCAGAGGGAACCTAGTGTTAAGACACTCCGTTCCCCACTTTCCGCCGAATTCGGAGGCTTGCGTGTTAAGTGGCGGAACTTAACGCCGCGCTTTACCTCGACACCAGAGCGAAGAAAATGGAAATATAATTTCCACTCCTCGAGTGGGAATCGAACCCACAACCAGTCGTTTACAGTCACACTCTTGTGCCACTGGGCCACGAGTGGCCACATAATGGAAATATTTAATATTTCCATTTTCTTCGCTCTGGTGTCGAGGTAAAGCGCGGCGTAAGGTTCCGCCACTTAACACGCAATGCCTCCGAATTCGGCCGAAAGTGGGGAACGAAGTGTCTTAACACTAGGTTCCTTTTGCCTATCCTGCTGTACGCGGAATACAGCGTAAAGCTTAAAAAAATGATCAGCAGAATTTCAATATTTTATGTAAAATGCGAAATTTAAATATTCTATTTAATAATTCAAAGTGTGTGAATATCACTTTAAAATGTTAGGAGTAAAGGAAATTAAGTTTAAGTTAGTGTTGAATAATTTGTTTTTTTTTTATTTTATAAGCATTTTAGAGTCTCGGATCTCTGTATCGTGAGATTTAATGACATTTTTTTTTGAAATCAGGAAGACATGTTTATAGAAGTAAATACTAATAATGTGTTCACATATATTTATGAAAGTTACGAAAATTTAAGAGTGTTCAGACACTCTGTTTCCCATTTTCCACCGAATTCTAGAGGCCTTGCGTTTTATGTGGCGGAAGTTAACGCGGCGTTTTGTCTCGACACCAAAGATAATGAATATATATATATATATATATATATATAGATATATATATATATATATATATAGATAAGAGATAGATAGAGGATAGAGAGAGTATAGATGATATTATATAGATATAGATATATATATATAGATATAGAGATATATAGGATAGGTATATATACTATATATATATAGATATATGGATATATATATATATATAATTATATATATATATATATTATATAGATATATATATATATATATATATATAATATATATATTATTATATATTATATAGATATATAATATATATATATTATAATTACATATTATTTACTTTTACTGATATCAGATAATTCTACTTAACTTATGTACATACACAAATATATAAAAAGATTTGTCATTTAATAAGAAATTCCATACAAAAACAACTTTTAATTTTCAAACAGTTTTAATAACTAGTAGCTTATCTTAACAGATTATTGTTTATGAGATCATATAAAAGTCTATTGTTGTTAGTAAACATCGTTATCTACCAATACTTTTCTACTTAAAGATTTTTTTTCCCTGCATATCAGTATAGGTATACTAGTGCCTACTATAGTGGTACATAGTGCCAAGACACTCCGTTTTATGAATTAAGATTTTTCCCCTGAATTCTTCACTTTAATGTTAAACGGCTGAACTTAACGCCGCGTTTAGTTTTAGATACCAGAGATATTAAGAAAGACAGAAGAGACAATAAGAAAGAAAGAATTAAAATAATAAGAAAGAAAGAAGAGACCAGTCGTGGCGCAGTGGCACAAGCGTGTGACTGTAAACGACTGGTTGTGGGATCTATTCCCACTCGAGGAGTGGATATTATTAATATTTCCATTGTCTTCGCTCTGGTGTCGAGGCAAAGTGCGACGTTAAGTGGGGAACGGAGTGTTTTAACACTAGGTTCCCTCTGTGTACCCTGCTGTGTGTGTAAACATTTTCCTTAATAGGAATCAAGCATACAATCATATTCATATTGTATATAATCAGAGGCTTTTCACGTCTCTATCCATACTTGTATTATAAATGCAAAAATCTGTATGTTTGTCTGCTATGGCTAATCTACCGGTCCGATTTGGATGAAATTTAGAATGAAAGTAGTAAAAACTCCAGGGTAATTATTTTAAAAATAAACCTCTATATAGTTGATGTGGGTGATGAAATTTTATATGACATGTCTAAACCGCTTGACCGATTGCAATGAATTTTGGCATAAATATAGTTGATAATCCAAAGTTAATATAGGCTATTTTATTTGTTAAAAATCTACTCCCGAGGCTTAATATATTTTAAAATAGTCATGAAGTTCACGCGGCGAAGCTGCGAGCGACCCGCTAGTATTTATATAAATATATACAAAGTAACAGGGTCATCAGAGAAAATCGAATTTTGAGACATTTGTTCTCCATTTGAAACAACAGTATGGGCGGAACCTAACGCCGCGTTTTGTTCTCACAAATGTACATACGTACATACATACATATGAATATTTATATATTAAAAAAATGTAATTAATATATTATATTATAATCTACTAAATATACTAAATTAATCCAGTTAGTTTTTGCCCGTGACCTCGTACAACGTCTGCGTCCGCGTCCGCGTGTTTCGTTTATGTGCCAAATTACTACATACATACATACATACATTTATTTATATATACATACATATATATCCTATTAATATTATAAATGCGAAAGTTTGTTTGGATGTTTGTTACTCTTTCACGTAAAAAGTATTGAATAGATTTTAATATAGCTTAGATATCAGAATAGGTCATAGACAATTTATAAAGATATTTTGTGAATTGTCCAAAATATGAAGTAAGTAGGCTCCTTTGATTATAACTGCTTCCGTAAATTCGGTGCAGACGAAGTCGCGGGCACAGCTAGTATTTATACACCGCTTGACCGATTGTAATGAATTTTGGCATAAATATAGTTGATAATCCAAGCTTAAACAAAGGCTACTTTATTTTTTAAAAATCTACCCCCGGGGATTCCAATACGACGAAACTGTAATGTAGTTCACGCGGCGAAGCCGCGAGCGGGCCGCTAGTAAGATATAATTTAAAGTAGATTCATGTTTTTACGCTGTATCCCGCATTGCAGGCAATCAGAGGGAACCAAAGTACTATGACATTCATCATAAATTGAATAAAATGAAAACAGGCAACTTAAATTTTGTAATAACTGGACTCTCTTATGGTATATTCTTTAAATCTTAGTTTTAAGTACTGAATTTGTAAACAAAAAAAAAATTGTATTGCACATGATAAAACAAGAATCACGTTAAAAAGGGTACATACCTTATGTCCATAGAGTGATAAAATAGAATTATAAAAGAAAGTATTATGACTATCTGTTCTTCATTTCAATAACTTGGCGGAACTCAACGCCGTGCTCTGTCTTAAGTACCAGAGCTAATTAAAGTAAAGAATAGACATTTAGGAAACATAAAAATCGCAAAGTGAGTAAATAACATTTTGAAAAGGTTAAATAGTAAATGTAAATAATTTTAATACGATCATTCCTTCGACTAGAAAGTGGGACAGGGTACGTTATTAAACACGATAGTAGTGGGTTTGATTTTCACTCCTGATAATCATTACATTCAAATAATTTGGATTTCTCCGTTCTTTCTTAGGACCTGGTCGGAAAGTGGAGAGCGGAGTGTCCTAACACTAGATTTTCTGGGAGCAAATAGAAAATGTATCAACATTTTATTATCATTGCTTAATTAATATGCATTAATTAAATATATACCTATATCTTGAATCGAAACCGGAATAACTGTTTTTATGTTGTTTTTTTTTCATATATATTACGCAAATAAATTATTCTGAATAAACTCGTCAATAATTATAAATTTATGAATACATAAATTACACTATAATTCATATACTAGCTGTGTCTGTTACAATTTCCGCGAGAATTTTAACAAAAAGAGTTATAATTGTATAATAAAAGTAGGTTATTCCTTCTTGCTTCAGCTATCTGCCACTGAAACTTCCATCAAAATCGATTTAACCATTCCAGAGATTAGCCGGAACAAATAGACAGACAATATTAAAAAATCTTATTTTGGTTATGTAGTGTGTATACATACATAGATATGCATTTAATTAACGGAGATTATTATGATATTTAAAACGGACACTCTAATTTTATATATTTGTATTTACGCTTATATTTTTAAGAATACTTAAGATGAATCTTCAATTATTATGAAAAAAAGACATTTAACGAAAACGACATTTAAAGAAAACATATAAAAATTTGAACTCAGCGGGGTTCGAACCCGCGCCTCCTGAATACCGTTTAGGCGCTCTCACCATTAAGCCATGTGTTTTACTATCCGCTTTAAATTCTTATACGCTTTATTACAACTAATTTTTGTTGTTAGCATCTCTGTAGAGAGATTTTTACAAATTTCTGCTACCCAAAGATTATTCTACGAACAATCGTTTGGCAAGAGAGAATGCTATTTATTAAATTTTCCTAAGTGTGGAATAACACTTTAAAAATGTTTAAAAGTAAAAAATCTTTAGTTTATTAGGTTTATTAGTTATATCTTATATTTATTAGTTATATCTTCAACATAAATGTGTTATTGCTTGCAAAGGAAACACGGCGTTAAGTAACGTCAATTAATTAGGTGCTAGTGGAAGAAGGACTGCCTTAAAACTTTTCCGTATTAGATTTTAATTAATTTTTATGTTGTTTACAAATTTTACTCGATCTGTGTATTACGATTTTCTAGTTCAAGTTTTCGTTATCACAATATTACAATATCATTAATTATAATTATGTTAAGAAATAATCATTTTCATAAGTTACACGAGTCTACAAAAAAAATTTCGTTCTTTGTCCTAAAGTTTATACTATTATTTTCCAGTTAGTTATGCACAAAAACGAAAAGAAAATACCTTTTTTCGGTATAAAGTTTGCTTTTGTGATAGTTATAATAATAATACTCATTTTTCATTTTTTTCATGAATTTTAATTGATTTTAATATTTTTAAAAAGACCGCGTGGTGAGAATGGGGTATTAACGTTTACACTGTGCCGCTACATGGCACCCGAATGATAAACAACCATCAGGTGTTCATCATTCGGGTTTCATCAACATTTACAAGCCCAGAATAACTTAAAATGTCGTCACGAAAGTGCAAATACGATGCTGATGCATTTTGTTTTATTTGTGGTCAATTTATTAAAGTTCGAGACGTGAAATATGAACTAAAGACATCTCACGTTCTCTGTGAAGCCTATGAAGCATATTTTGACTGTCCTGTATGGAATCAAGACAAGCCATGGGCTCCAAATGTTGCGAAAAGTTGGTTGAGGATATGCTTACATTAATTTTAAGGCCATGGGCTTCAGGATGTCATTAAAAGTACATATGCTGCATGCTCATTTGGATAAATTTAAAAACAATATGGGAGCCTATTCCGAAGAGCAAGGAGAACGTTTCCATCAGGACATCATGAATTTTGAACAACGCTATCAAGGCCAATACAATGAAAACAGGATTGGCGACTATATTTGGGGTTTATTGAGAGAAAGTAGCTATGAACATAAAAGAAAAAGTATAAGTGTGCACTTTTAAGTTATTTTCCACTTTTCTGTAAGCTAATTTGATAGTAAAACTTAATAAAAATAATAAACATTTTTATTTCAATATTTTTATTTTCAAACAAAAATTAAAATCCGAGATTTTTAAAAATTTCGTTCAATCAGTCTTCTAAGAACAAAAGCAAAGTTTTTCATGCCATATATTTTTTTTCCGTCTTATTACGACCTAAACTACCGAAATTTAATGCTTTGCAATCAAAGTCAAATTTCATGTTGACCCGTGTTATCAAGAAATAGAAGCAATATAACACCGTCATGGCTCAGTTATGACATGATTTAGTGTGAAATGTCAGTTTATAGTAGGTGCAAGTTTGAATTCCGTAGTATCTTTTTTGTTATTAATGCAATTTTAATAAAGTTTTGTGTACCATCTCCTTATTAGTCTATATCTATACTAATAGTACTACTAGTGGCCACTGGCACTGGCCCAGTGGCACAAGCGTGTGACTGTAAACGACTGGTTCGGATTCCCACTCGAGGAGTGGAAGTATTTAATATTTCCATTTTCTTCGCTCTGGTGCCGAGGTAAAGCGCGGCGTTAAGTTCCGCCACTTAACACGCAATGCCTCCGAATTCAGCGGAAAGTGGGGAACGGAGTGTCTTAACACTAGGTTCCCTCTGCCTACGCTGCTGTGTGCGGGATATAGCGTGAAGCGATTTATATTTTAATTTTAACCTAATGTTAAGGCATTCCGTTCCCCACATTTATACGTTTTCTAAAATTATTTCTCATATCTTAAATGTATGAGTAATAGTTTAAAGAAAACAAATGATAATAACTACTACAACTTTCTTCAATATATTTAATAGGCGATAAAAACGAAGTCATTCATTGTAAGAGTCATGCCCGTATTAAATGCGGTGCCATTCACAATTACGAAATGAATAATTATGTATGAATTCCCCATTTTCCGCCGAATTCGGAGGCTTTACGTATTGAGTAGCGGAACTTAACGCCGCGCTTTACCTCGACACTAGATGGAAGGAAATGGAAATATTAAATTTTTCCACTCCTCGAGTGGGAATCGAACCCACAACCAGTCGTTTACAGTCATACGCTTGTGCCAACGACCCACGACTAGTCTCACTACATAGATAAATAAGTTAATTAATACTACTACATACATAAATAAACTAAATACGATAGGTGCAAGTTCGACATTCACTTGAGATAATATAAATTTATTATACTATAGACTTCTGGTACCTTAGATATTCAAAATAGTTTATTGGTTGTGTCAACAAATTGTCAATTAAGGCAATATCTTGGAAATTAACAAAGTAAAATAAGCGGAGTGAAGTGTCACTTGCCACTGTCTACATTTTAGATCTATATAAAGAACTATGTGGTTATTTGACGTAATTTTGATACTTGGGTTTTGGGCTAGTCGTGGCGCAGTGGCATGAACGTGTGACTGTAAACGACTGGTTGTGGGTTCGATTCCCACTCGAGGAGTGGAAATATTTATTATTTCAATTTCCTTCGCTCTGGTATCAGAGGCAAAGCGCGGCGTTAAGTTCCGCCACTTAACACACAATGCCTCCGAATTCGGCGGAAAGTGGGGAACCCTGCTGTGTGCGGGATACAGCGTGAAGCTAAAAAAAAAATTGATAGTTTTTATTTGCTCCCATTTTGATTAAGGTTTAAAAACAAAATTAATAAAATAAAGGTTCAAATTTTTCCAACATATCATAGTAGTCAGATAGGACCTAGTGTCAAAACACTCCGTTTTCCACTTTCCGCCTGAAATCGAGAAAGGTCTCGAATGTCCGCCAATTAACACATATTCCGTGTCAAATGGCAGAACTAAAAGCTTCATTTTGTCTTAAATACTTGAATAACTTAGATTTTTTGAATATCGAACCCCGTTTATTGAAAACCTTAACTAATTAAAAAGAAACCATCGATTATGGGTGGAAAGTGTTTCCACTTTCCACGGAGTGTCTGTCTTAACACTAGATTCTCTCTGACATGGGAGAGCAGGGTATGCTATGTGGAAAAAGCATGAAGCTGCAAAGAAACATGGTAAAAATATAATATTATTATACAAAATTACTAGGAATTTAATAAAGTACTAAAAAGTAATTTATTAGATATACATAAGTGTGAATAATTTTGTAAATGAGATATGAATTCATGAAAATAACATTAAAAACATTCAAATAAAATTATATCAATTCAACACATGGCTTAAAAAAGTAATTTGCAATTCTTAATTCATTATTAGTCATGTGTAAGTATTTATTAGATATGTATATTTTATTCAAATTCAAATTTGCGTTAGATATTTAGCTTTTTGGTTGGATAGACACTTTAAATGGACAGTATTTGAACATTATCAAATACAATAGTAAAAACTGCATTAAAATCGGTTTAACCGTTTCTAAGATTAGGATGTACAAATACATAGATAAATAGAGCAAATGTTCTATTATATTGATAAATACACCTTAATAATATTTTTTTTCTCAAAATTAAATGAAAAATAAAAGTAAAAGTAAGAAGCCTAATCAGCAATCTGTCAGTCAAAACTTGGTCAAAACCGGTCCACCCGTTTCAGAGATTAGCCGCAACAAACAGACAGACAAAATTGACAAAAAAAAATATTTTGGTATATGTACCGTGTTTACATATGTACTCATTTAATAAAAGGCAGTTATTTATAAGTTGATATTACAAACACACCAATTCTATTTATTTATATAGATGACTAGCGGCCCGCTCGCGGCTTCGCCATGTGAACTACATGAGTATGGCTATTTCTTTAAATTGTAATCATTTAGGGTGATTTTTTGAAAAATAAAATAGCCTATACTCAATTCCGTATTTCAACTATCTTTATGCCAAAATTCATTCCAATTAGTCAAACGGTTTAGATTTTTCATACAAACTTTCATCCTCTTTAGTTATTTTTTTTTTTTTGGAATGAAGGAGGCAAACGAGCTGAAGGCCCACCTGGTGTTAAGTGGTTACCTTCGGACATAGACATCCACAACATTCAAGTTAATGATGCGTTGCCAGCCTTCGGAATGTAGGATAGAAGGAAGGAGGAAGGATGGGAATGGTGGGAAGAGCTAGGAAGAGCTGGCTTACATGCCATCGAACCGGAACACGTCATAAGATATTTGGCGGTTCGTCTTTGACATGATAGTGGTCGGGAGCCAGTCGGAGAACGAATCTCCTACCACCAAACTACTGGGTTGCCTGCCTTTTACCTTTTACGGGACGCTACCCAGCGGCGGAGGGGAACTGTATTCTCAAGCCGTCCCCCCACGCGAAAAACTTAACCCTTAAAAAAGGTTTAACCCTTTACAGGTTGTTTTTTTTAAAGTAGCCTATGTCTGACCCTGGATCTTGAACTATATTAATTCCGAATTTCACTCAAATCGATCCGGTAGATTAGCCGTGAGAGCATAACAGACAAACAGACAGACTTTTGCATTTATAATATTAAAGTGGATACGGGATATGTACTTTAGGTGTTTCCTTCACGATACTAGTTCTAAACAAGGACATAATTTAAAATCCAATTATGCCTATTGTAGTGGGACAGTAGACTGAAACGCGATAAGTATGAGTTTGATTCCCAATCGAGGGAATGATTACATATAAATGTTCATTCCTTTTCTCCGGTACCTAATATAAGACAAAGCGCGGCGTTGAGTTCCGCCACTTACACGCAATGTCTCGATTTCGGTCAGTAAGTTGAGAACGGAGTGTCTTGACACTAGGTTCACTCTGACTACCCCGCTTTGCGTGAAAACGCGTGAAGCTGTAAATATTGTAGGCGATTTACAAAACAAAATAATTGCAAATTATGGAAAACGAACATCCGCTTTCCTTCCGAAGACTTTTTAGGAGGAAAATTTTCGCTAATAAGTCTGTTTTTTATTGTAATAATATAATTATTGAACTAATTAGTCAATTACATCCTCAATGTCTTAGAGTCGGATATTGGAATATTAAACAAGTTGATATTATTAATTGCTGTTGATAGTCTTTTCAAAACTTTTCCTATTGATTCCTTCCTACTGATCGATGGTGCAAATTGTTATCATCTTCCCACTTTCTCCCACATACAAAGAAGCTAGTGTCAAGACACTTCGCTCTCCACGTTTCGAGACATTGGGGGTTAAGTGGCAGCACTCAATGCCGCGCTTTACTTTAAATACCAGAGCGAAGAAATGATACCAATAATGAATTGAAACATTTCCCCGAGGAAATTACTTTACTAAAAGGATTAGTATGAAATTAAAGATTAAAACTAGTGTTTCTATTATATATATATACTAAATAATCTACTATAGCGTAAGCACTTTCCTATATCTATACTATTTTATTTATAAACGCAAAAGTCTGTCTGTCTGTAACGCTTTCACGCCTAATCTAAGGGCCCGATTAGAATGAAACTCAGAGTAAAAACAGTTGAAGATCCAGAATCAAAATAGGCTACACTTTATTCTGAAAGCAATATTTTACGGTTTGAATAAAGGATGAGAGTTTGTACGAAAAATCTAAGCTGCTAGACCGATTTCAATGAATTTTCTCAAGAAGATAGTTGATGACACAATGTCAAACATAACGACCAATTTTTTTATAAACTTACCCCTTAGGGTCTTCAGCCCCTATTTCAAATAGGGGATGAAAAATTGTATGAAATATATAAACCGCTTAACTTAAGCGAAAATCTACAACCAATCGCATTTGCAGTTAGACGCTATCCTACTGCGCTACAATCTCACGTTTTTGATTCAACTTTGATTTTATGAATTTCCCGATATCCCATAGGCGCATACATATAATGTAAAAAAAATATTTTTAAAATATCAGTTCAGTTCTTAAGTTATAGCGCTTCGAACGAGTCAGTAGAGCACAAATAACTGTATGAAATATATGTATTTGACACACATTGTATATCATATATATGATATTAAAATAAATCGAGGATTAAATTTAAAAATGAATATGTAGATAAATATTTTAGAAAGACATATAAAAAATAGTGGGCAGCGAGATTCGAACTTGTGCCATTTGTTTACCGTCCACGCTCCTTGACCACTAAGCCATGCGTTTACTAATGTATGTACTCGTACATACGTTAAAACTCTTATACGCTTATTACAACTTATTTTTTTTGTTACTATCCTCGTATTCGGTTGCATTATTTTTTTTATGTTTTCTAAAAATCATTATTTAATATACTAAGTATATGAATAACACTTTAAAATTATTTAAATTATATATGGCCAGTCGTGGCCCAGTGGCACAAGAGTGTGACTGTAAACGACTGGTTGTGGGTTCGATTCCCACTCGAGGAGTGGAAATTATATTTCCATTTTCTTCGCTCTGGTGTCGAGGTAAAGCGCGGCGTTAAGTTCCGCCACTTAACACGCAAGCCTCCGAATTCGGCTTAAAGTGGGGAACGGAGTGTCTTAACACTAGGTTCCCTCTGCCTACCCTGCTGTGTGCGGGATATAGCGTGAAGCTATTATATATTATATATAAATTTTTAAATGTATTTTTACACAAGCAAAGTCAGGACATACATGCTATATACATATGTATATGTAGGTTAAAACTTTAGTGGAAAATTACGAATGTACACAAAAAATACTATAACTCTACGTCATTACGTTTTAATTAATAAAAAAAAAAACAGTTACATTTTTTTTATATTAATATTTGTTCCTAATAATTATAATAGTACTGTATTAATAATTTTAACGTAATATTTTATTTGAGCTTCATTATTTATTCCATATAGCAGAATTGGGGCCAGTCGTGGCGCAAAGTGTGATTGTAAAACGACTGGTTGTGAGTTCGATTCCCACTCGAGGGGTAAAAATATTTAATGTTTCTATGTTCTTCGGTCTGGTGTCGAAGCAAAACGCGGCGATAAGTTCCGCCACTTGACATACAATGCCTCCGAATTCAGCGGAAAGTGGAGAACGGAGTGTCTTAACACTAGGTTCCCTCTGCCTACCCTACTGTATGTGTGGGATACAGCGTGAAGCTTTAAAAAAATAAAAATAATATAGAGAACTCAGTGTCAAGTCACTCCTTTCTTTACC
Organism: Dryas iulia moderata; assembly: GCA_019049465.1. Lineage (NCBI taxonomy): Eukaryota > Metazoa > Arthropoda > Insecta > Lepidoptera > Nymphalidae > Dryas > Dryas iulia. Next base: position 3,312,588 of record CM032437.1, read on the forward strand.
TTCCGCCTAAATTTGGAACATTGCTTGTTGATATTAGAAACCAAAGGCGTAGTTTGTCTTATCATCAGACTTGTCAATAATAGAAATATAATTATTTCTTCAAGTGAGAATTGAACCCATAAGCAATGTTTTATTTAATTATTATAAAAAAAAACTAGTACCAAAGCATTGGCATTAATTAACCAAAAGTAACCTTAACCCAATAGATTAAAATAAAATTATAAATTAAAAACAGTTAAAATAAAAATAATAAAAGAGATCAAAACATTAAAATGAAATAATAAATATAAAAAATGAATTTAAAAAAAAATAACTTAAATACAGAGAGTAGAGAAACATTTGCACTATATTAAATAAATGTATATTGCAGAAATAAACATAATATATTCTTAATAAAAATAACATTAAAAAATACATTTAGAAAAACGTATAAAAAATTGTTTAATAACGCAGCGGGATTCGAACCCGCGCCTCCTGAATACCGTCCAGGTGCTCTCACCAGTGAGCTTTTGTAAATGTCTTTTTCAATATTCCTAAGTGTGGAATAACACTTTAAAAATGTTTAAAAGTAAAAATAATCTAATTAAAATAAATCTCGAACATAATAAAATATTTAAGCCAATTTAGATTCAAAATCACTGATCTTTGAAATAAAAAAAAAAATAATCGATACAAACTAGTTAGACTTCCGGTGAAATATTCCCTCATATTTTTTAAAAAGGAGTAACAAATCACTATCTAAAATCTCTCTGTAGCCAAAACTAAACAATAAAAATAAAAAATAATACATAACTATTCAAAAAACCAATAATATTTGAAACTTTATACGATTTTCACTTTAAAATCACTGTTTTTAGCCTAAAAATATAAAAATGAAGTAAAAAAATAATTAAAAACTTACATTTTAGTTCCTCAAATAGGTTTTATTTGGTCCACGTAGTGTTTTTTCTAAATTATCTTCTAGTAGAAGCAATTAGCAAGTAGCACGTAGGAAGGCAAAACGCGTCCGCACTGTGGCAAGTGCGATCAACGAATGACAAGAATAAAATATTCTGACTTATGTGTTTATTGTTTTCTAATATACTAATGTTAGGCGGGCGGTTTTCTTTTTTTTAATTTTGGGCTATAGAAGGAGAGATAAGTGTTAAGACACTCCGTTTCCCATTTTTTTTTATATAACATGTTTTAATATTACGTTAGTAAAGTAAAATGATTTATTTTTATAGGTTCACGTTTTTTTTCCAGTTAGTGGGGTAGTCGAAGAGGACCTAGTGTTAAAACTCTCCGTCCAACAATTTCTGCCCGAAAATCGAGATACTGCGTGTTGATTGGTGGAACTTAACGCTGCGATTTGTCTTAGTTGCCAGAGTGAAGAAATGAAAATTGTAATATAATCATTTAACGAGTGGGAATGGAACCCATAACAATCACTTTACAGTCAACACTGTCACACAGCGCCACGACGTCCTCAAAAGATGGCAAATGATTGGTGAAATGATAAATAAATATTTCCTCTAACTGAATATCGAATTCACAACTATCTTTTTTATTTAACTGACCCTCTGTGCCATGATTGTTTTAATGTTTTATTATTATACAAATTAAATAATAGTTTAGACGTTAGCTAAATATTATTTCTTTCCTTTTCTTTGAATTAGATGCACTTTATATCGACCTGGTGTAATTTAAGATCACTATTTCGAAAGAATAGGCATAATAGAGCCGCGTGACTCACTCTGACTGTAAACGCGATGGTTGTGGGTTCGATTCCCACTCGAGGAACCATCATATTTAAATTATTTTCATTTCTCCGCTCTAGGGTAGGCAGAGGGAACCTAGTGTTAAGACACTCCGTTCCCCACTTTCTGCCGAATTCGGAGGCTTGCGTGTTAAGTGGCAGAACTTAACGCCGCGCTTTACCTCGACACCAGAGCGAAGAAAATGGAAATATAATTTCCACTCCTCGAGTGGAAATCGAACCCACAACCAGTCGTTTACAGTCACACGCTTGTACCACTGGGCCACGACTGGTCCCGCTCTTGTACCTTAGATAAAACACGGTGTTAAGTTCATCCACTCAATCAACGCAATATCTCGATTTCGGGCTGGGGTGAACAAATTCGTCATGACACTATGTTCTCCCTGACTACCCTGCTATGGGGGAAAGGCTTGTATGTGTTCCCCATACTCCCTAAGTAATATGTATGTCTAATTTTAGCCTTTTACATTCAGTACTGTGGCAAACATAAAAAAAAATATATAATTTGGCGACGATCAATAAGTTCTAGTGTCTCTATTGCGCATTATATACGGGTTACCATGACAACGTTTATGTCACTTTACAGCTTCACGCTGTATCCTGCACACAGCAGGGTAGGCAGAGGGAACCTAGTTTGAAGACACTCCGTTCCCTATTTTCCGCCGAAGTCAGAAGCATTGCGTGTTAAGTGGCGGAACTTAACGCCGCGCTTTGCCTCGACACCAGAGCGAAGGAAATGGAAATATTCAATATTTTCACTCCTCGAGTGGGAATCGAACCCACAACCAGTCGATTTACAGACAGACAGTGTGCCTCCGCGTCACGACTGGCCCCTATCACTTTATAATTAAAATATTAAAAAAAAGCCTTTATTTTACCATTACAGGAGTTAAACTTAATAAAACTGATTACACATACATATATCATATATGTTTTTTATACATGTTTTTTTTTTAAATATATATATTTTTTATTAGTGGCCAGTCGTGGCCCAGTGGCACAAGAGTGTGACTGTAAACGACTGGTTGTGGGTTCGATTCCCACTCGAGGAGTGGAAATTATATTTCCATTTTCTTCGCTCTGGTGTCGAGGTAAAGCGCGGCGTTAAGTTCCGCCACTTAACACGCAAGCCTCTGAATTCGGCGGAAAGTGGGGAACGGAGTGTCTTAACACTAGGTTCCCTCTGCCTACCCTGCTGTGTGCGGGATATAGCGTGAAGCTATTTATTTATTTTTATTTTTATATATTTTTTTTACAACACAACTTCAGAATGTCACTTTATATAAAAGTGTATTTCAAATAAATAGTAAAGTGTGTATAATATTTGTTTTATAAAGTTAATATACTTAACATTTTAAAGTGTTATTTACACACTTAAGAGATTAAAAATACATTTATATGAAACTTATGACTTAGCGGTTAAAGGGCTTAGACGGTTTCCACGAAGCGCAGGTTCGAATCCGAATGCGTTCAAATTTTATACTTTTAAAAAAAAATGAACTAACTAGGCCAGTCGTGGCCCAGTGGCACAAGAGTGTGACTGTAAACGACTGGTTGTGGGTTCGATTCCCACTCAAGGAGTGGAAATTATATTTCCATTTTCTTCGCTCTGGTGTCGAGGTAAAGCGCGGCGTTAAGTTCCGCCACTTAACACGCAAACCTCCGAATTCGGCGGAAAGTGGGGAACGGAGTGTCTTAACACTAGGTTCCCTCTGCCTATCCTGCTGTGTGCGGGATATAGCGTGAGTGAAGCTATTTTTTTTTATCAATAACTACATTCATTCAATCATATAAATTGGGCCACGAGGGCTTTAATTGTATTTTTTTAACAACTTTTAAGTAAATTAAGCAATATGATGCAATTTTGGTACACAAAATGACGTAACCAGTTGATTTGTGTTACGTAGACACAATCGTGGACTACTTTAGAGGCGACTTGAATGAATATTACCTTTAATGTATTAAAATTAATTGTTCTGTGCCCTAGAATTGAGATCGATCGGTTTAGATTGTATGGAAAGGCAGTGGGTTCGAATCTTGGTCAATATAAAAGTGTATTTTGTTTTAATTTGTATAATCTTTTTTATTTTCTAGTTTATTGTTGTGTATGAAGAGAGTACTTAGTGTTAAGACACTCCGTTTTGTGTGGCGGAATGCAACGCTACAAACAATTTAAATTTAAAACATTCTTTATAGTTAAGTTACGGGTACTTTTACACTTAGAGACCGTCATGGCGCAGTTGGCGCATAAAAGCGAGGTTGTGGGTTCAATTTCCACTCAGGGAAATGATTTCACATTTTGATTACCAAATTGGAACTTCACCATTAATAGAACAAATATATATTTTTTTCATGATCATACTTTAATTATTTTAATTATAATTGCAATTTTAGTAGCATATTTAATATTTTTTTTTTTTTTAATAAATATATTAATCGATTTTTATAAGAGGGTCAAATAATTGGAGTAATTTGAACTATTCTTCCAGCAATTACATTATTTTTTATTGCTCTTCCATCTTTACCATTACTATATTTCAATTTCCATGAATTCAACGCCGCGTTTTATTTCTTCTTGTTAGCGCGAAGAAACAAAAAATAGTTTTAACCAAATCTTTCCCCCGAATGGGAATTGAACCATAGTAGGTTCAATTCCCATTCGGAGGAATATCAAACTATGTCATCTTGTTTTAGATTTACCGCTGGAGAAATTTAAAATTATTGTAAAAAATACATTAATAAGTAAAACTTAATCTGTAGAAGAGTATTTAAAGAATAAAAATGCGTAGAATTAATCTGATTAGAGTCCAATGCCGGTTAGCTACTATTGTATAAAATAATGAAATTGTAATTTATATCCTTGAAAAGAGCAACTGTTGAGTTTCTGGTCGGCTCTTCTCAGCAGAACTGCCTTCCGAATCGGTGGTAGCTTTATGTACATTTGACGAGTCAAAAGTGCTTACAAAAGTCTATTTGAATAAAGATATTTTGAATTTGGATATATAACAATAACATGCTGTCATAATGCGCTACGCCCGCGGAGTGTCTCGACTCAAGTTCTCTCTTCTTACCCTGCTTTGCGGAAAATAGCGTGAAGCAAAAAAAAATAACTTAAGGACGAAGCATGAATAATGCAGTTCAAATAAACGCTTTATATAATAAGGGGAAATACATGTTAGGTACATTTGTCAATTTTTTTTTTTTACCTTCACGCTGTATCCCGCACACAACAGGGTAGGCAGAGGGAACCTAGTGTTAAGACACTCCGTTCCCCACTTAAAAAAATAACTTAAGGACAAAGCATGAATAATGCAGTTCAAATAAACGTTTTATAAAAAGGGGGAAATACTTGTTAGGTACATTTTTCAATTAATATCATTATAATTTATGCATTTTGTACTTTGAAGTTTGTTTTCTTAAAGCTTGAACCTGGAATTAAAACTCAGGAGTTACTGATTTCAAAAGAAAATATTTATATAAATTATATAAATAACTTTAATATTGACGGAGTGCCTTAGGTTCTCTTACTAGGTTCCCTCCACCTACCCTGCTGTGTGCGGGATACAGCGCGAAGCTAAAAATAAAAAAAATATATTGACAAGAAGCCGTCGTGTCGTGGAACTGCGCCTGACTGTAAACGTGATGGTTGTGGATCCAGTTTCCACTCGAGAAATGATTATATAATATTTAAATTTTTATTTCTTTACTCTGATTACAAATATAGAGTGAGTCGTTCCACCACTTAACACGAAGTGACTCGATTTAATGCGGAAAGTGAATGACGAAGTGTATTGGCACTAAGTCTTCTCTGACTATCCCGCTATAAGGGAAAAGTGTAAAATAATAAAATAAAATAAGATTATTGTTACATCTAATATATGCGTTGGATTACCAAGATGTATGTATGCTTGTCACATTATACGAAAGTATATGCCAAACACATAGTTATCCATACTTATATTATAAATGTTAAATCTGTTTGTCTGTCATACTTTCACGGCTAATCGGTCCGATTTGGATGAAATTTAGAATAAAAGTAGTAAATATTCCAGGCCAAACATAAGCTAATTATTTTGTTCAAAAATCAACCTCTAAAGGGTTGAAATAGGGGATGAAAATTTATATGAAAAATCTAAACCGCTTGACCGATTGTAATGAATTTTGGAATATATATAGTTGATAATGCAAGGTTAAACATAGACCACTTTATTTTTATTTTATTCACCGCCGAGGAGAGCAATATAACGAAACAGTAACGTAGTTCACGCGGCAAAGTTGCGAGCGGGTCGCTAGTGTCTGTTTCGTGCATAGCATTGTAGTTAGAGAGAACCTAGTGTCAAGACACTCCGTTCTCCACTTTCCACCTGAAATCAAGACACTGTGTTTTGATTGACTGCCCCACACGGAGTATTTTGTTCATATGAACGTAAAAACAATACTAATTAAATTATGATATTGAAGGCAGTAGTGGCTTGTTGCCACAAAGTGTGACTGTCGACGTGACTGGTTCTGGGTTCGATTCCCACTCGAGGAATTGAAATATTTAATATTTCACTTTGTTCGCTCTGGTGACGAGGTTATTGCTCGGCGTTGAGTTCCGCCATTTAACACGTAATGCCTCCAGAACTTAGCGGAAAGTGGGGAACGGAGTGTTTTAACATTAGGTTCCCTCTGCCTACCCTGCTGTGTGCGGGATACAGCGTGAAGCTAAAAAAATATTATCACTCTAGCGGTTGAAAATCGAACCAATAACCGTCGCGTTTGCATTCAAACGTTGTCCCACTGCGTCACGATGGCCTCTATATTATAATATTTGTAATAAATTTTATTTTAAATCTGTCAGAGTGAAGTGTAAATAATGATTCGTAATGCATTCAACATTTTATCTTAGAACAGTTTACTTTCGCTCAAAAAACGACTTTTTGTTAATCCTTATGAATGTAGCGCATTTTGTGTGACGCATGTATGTAGATATTTGTCAATTCCACGCCTATTCAGCTTAGTAGGGTAGTCAGAAAGAACCTAGTGTCATTACTCCATTTTCCACCTTCCTCCAGAATTCGACACGTGCATTGCGTGCTAACGGAACTAAATACCGCGTTTTATCTCGTCACCAGAGCGAGGAAACGAAAATAATTTTAATACATACATTCCCCAGAGTTAGAATTGAACCCATAACCATCGTGTATGTAGTTAAAGTATATAAAGTACATAAAAAAAATTAAATAGATTCGCGCTATATCCCGCACACAGCAGGGTAGGCAGAGGGAACCTAGTGTTAAGACACTCCGTTACCCACTTTCCGCCGAATTCGGAGGCTTGCGTGTTAAGTGGCGGAACTTAACGCCGCGCTTTACCTCGACACCAGAGCGAAGAAAATGGAAATATAATTTCCACTCCTCGAGTGGGAATCGAACCCACAACCAGTCGTTTACAGTCACACTCTTGTGCCACTGGGCCACGACTGGCCACAAAGTACATACTTAACCTAATGATGAGACACGAGACAACATCTGACTGTAAATACAGTTGGTATGGTTGCGGGTTTGATTTCCGCTCAAAGGAATGACTATATTTGAAGTATTTTCATTTATCCGGAGTGTCAAGAAACTCCGTTCTCCTCTCTCTGCCTGAGATTGTTGTTGCGATTGGATGACATTAATTCTCAAAAAAATCTTACCTAATTTGTTTATTGGAGCTTCACGCTTCTTCCCGCATAGCAGAGAGAAGTCCTAGTGTCAGGATTCTTCCTTTCTCTCTTTCTAGAGAGAAAGAATTCTGCCCGTATTCGAGACATTGTAATTGATCAAAACCTCGAGTGGGAATTGAACCCACAACCAATCTCGATTACCGACACACTATCCACTGCGATTAAGATTATTTAGTGGAAACCTAGTGTCAAGACACTCCGTTCTTCATACTCTGTCTAAATTTAAGACATTGCAAGTTGAGTAGGCACTTACGTAAGTTGTTTATGTCCAACTATAATAAGATATGGGTTTTCACAGATATAATCTATTTATATATTAATGCTTAGAATTAATTATTAGAATACATACTTATTAACTATGTATTGAATAATTATAACTGTTTTATTTATAACCAGTATTTCTATTTATATAACTTATTGTATGAAGCTATGTTTGCGATGTTCTAAATAATCGGAAATTATATAAGAGGAAAAGACGGTTTCACGCTTTTTCCACTTACCATAACAGAATTTAGATATAAGACATATTATTTTCTGATTCCGGCCGAATCTAAATCTTTAGTTGCCGATTTCAAGGAGGAGTAAAGAGATCAGTTCGTTAAAAAAATCCGCTCTTAAAACAAGTGATTTCTTTAGCTTCACGCTCTTGTCCGCATTGTCATTATCGTTCATTTCATATTAGTCATTGTAATTGTCAAAATACTCCGTCCTCCATTTCGTCTGACATAATGACTTAGTGTGGTAAGTGGCAGAACTTAACGCCGTGATTAATTATTTAAATAAAAAAAACAACCATTATTTATGACTGTCATCTTTTATATTCACGATTATTACGTATTTTGAAATAAAGCGGAACTGGATTAATCAAATATATTTTTGGTATTCATAAATATATTTTGAGAAGACCCTAAATTTTGTACACTTTACTGTAATCTGTGGTCACAGTTAGACTATTTGTGTCTGTTTTATACTAGGAACCGCCTCTTTGCTCTGCATGGCGGGAAGAGCCGAACGAAGTACATGTTTAATGTTATTACATGTTAAAAAACGTTTGAAAAGCAAACACTTAACACTAACATAACAGTTAACGTTCGACAGCCTAAGTCTACGGGCACTTTTTGACCATTTCATTACCATATTCAAGACTTAAAATTACAATTGTCATCAAAAATCTTTACATCACACAAAATACTGTGCTCGATATATCTGTCAAATTTCTGAGGTCTACTAAATAGCCCAGGAAGAGTTTCGCTCAGCTCAATAAAAAAAATCCTAATGGGAATTGAACCGACAATCAATTTTAGGATTTGCAGTGAAATTGTCAATAATATAATTCTTTGTAATATATTCAAGAAGCATGTTTAATTTATAAATCGTGAAGTTATAGTTCACGATTCATAAATTATCATAATTAATTATTAAGGCCGTCGTGGTGCAGTGGGACCGCGTCTGACTGTGAACGCGATAGTTGTGTTCGGTTCGGTTCCCACTCGGGGGAATGATTATGTATATGCCTATACGCCAAACTTCTATGCATTTATATCTTGAATTCCATATATTTTTAATTTTCCGCTCTGGTACGAAAAACATGGCACGGCGTTGAGTTCCGCCACTCAACACACAATGTCTCGGCTTGAGGTGGAAAGTGAAGGACGGAGCGTCTTGACACTATGTCTTCACTGACTACTCCGCTATGCGTAAAACAACATGAAGCTGTAAATATATTTTATATAATTACTAGCGGCCCGCTCGCGGCTTCGCCGCGCGAACTACGTAACTGTTTCGCTGTATTGCAACCCTCGGTCGTACATTTTTTAAAAATAAGGTGGCCTATGCTTAAGCTTGGATTATCAACTATATTTATGCCAAAATTCATTACAATCGGTCAAGCGGCTTAGATTTTTCATATAAACTTTCATCCCCTATTTCAAACCTTTAGAGGTTGATTTTTGAAAAAATAAGTGGACTATGTTTGACACACTAACTTTTACTCCTTTCATTTTAAATTTCAAGTAAATTATACCTGTAGATTAGCCTTGAAAATGTAACAGACAAACAGACAGACTCTCACATTTATAATATAAGTATGGATACTTTAGTTGACATATATTTTTGTATAAAAATATTCTTAACTTATTAATTGGGAAAGGTAATATTGTGATACAATTCGGTTCCTTTCCTTCCATCATTACTTGTTAAATAGCGGCGTTTAACTACGCATTTTTGCTCACTAATACTTGAAAAAGCTTTTAAATTGGATTTGAATCTATAAGAATAGTGGCCGGTCGTGGCCCAGTGGCACAATCGTGTGACTGCAAACGACTGGTTGTGGGTTCGATTCCCACTCGAGGAGTGGAAATTAAGGTAAAGCGCGGCGTGTTAAGTTCTGCCACTAAACACGCAAGCCTCCGTATTTGGCGGAAAGTAGGGAACGGAATGTCTTAACACTAGGTTCCCTCTGATTACCCTGCTGTGTGCGGGATACAGCGTGAAACTAAAAAAAAAGAAAAGAATATGAGGTAAGAAGTCTTCACAATACCAAGACGGCGTCCTTTATTTATTCTGTATGCAAACTATGATAATACATTAAAATTTTATTACTAATAATTACCAATTGTTTTTTACTAAAATACAAGTTTTACGTATATTTAATGAACTGTAAAAAATATGTTTACTACCTTTTAGCTTTAATATAGTTTTTATTTTTTCTCATTCACGCTATTTCCCACATGACAGAATAGTCTTAGATGACTTGGTGGGGTAAAGTTAATTAAAAAATACATTTTGTATGGCGGAATTCAGCGAACGAGGGGCCAGTCGTGGCGCAGTGGCACGAACGTGTGACTGTAAACGACTAGTTGTGGGTTCGATTCCCACTCGAGGAATGGATATATTTAATATTTTTATTTTCTTTCGCTGTGGTATCAGAGGCAAAACGCGCCGTTAAGTTCCGCCACTTAACACGCAATTCCTCCGAATTCGGCGGAAAGTTGGGAATGGAGTGTCTTAACTCTAGGTTCCCGCTGCATACCCTGCTGTGTGCGGGATACAGCGTGAAGATACAAAAAAATGTTTAATAGAATATAGAAATTAAAATAAGAAAAACAAAAAGAAATAAGAATTTGTGACTATCGTAGCGCAACAGACTGTAAACGCAAACATAACCAAAGGGTTATTTGGTTATGGGGTCGATTCCCACTCAATAAAATGATTACATTTAAACCATTTTTATTTATTTGCTCTGATATCTAAGACGCGGTATTACGCAATGTTTCAAATTCGGAAGGAAAGTGGAGAACGGAGTGTCCTGACACTCGGTTCTTTCTTACCTTGCTGTGTGGAAAGATATAAAAAAACACAATAATTGCAGTAACCTTTCTAACTGTAAATACGACTGATTGTGGGTTCGATTCCCGCTCGGAATGACTACATATAAATTATTTATATTTTTCGTCTCTCTAACTCGATTACATCGAGTCATAATACATTCATGGGACAATGTAAACGCTTTTACAATAAGGTCCCAGAAAACGTTCAAGATTTTTCTATATCACACTTTAAAAAAATTGTGAAAAGAAATTTGTGTGTTAAAGGTTATTACCTAATTAAATAATTTATAAATGATAACACGCCTTGGGAATAAAATGCTCGCTCCAGGCTATTTCAAAAGTATCACTGTCAACAATAAATTTGTATATCACAATGACTTTAATAAAAAAACAAGTCCCGCTGAGTTTCTTGCGTCGGTTTTTCTCAAGTCTGGAGCATTAATTTTAGTGAACCGGTGGTAAACTATTTGACGTTCAAAAATGAAGCTTGTAACTTATTATTTTGATAAAATTATTTGACTTTGACTTTGACTTTTCTAAAGCAAGTTCGGCGTTAAGTTCCGCTAATGGATACACTCTCAGCGTATTTACTTTAAAAAAAAGTAGTTATTAATGCAAAGTAGAACATAAGCTTTATAATAATACATGTAATTAGTATTTGAACAAATATTACATTAAAATAAACACGCAGTCATAATGCAGATAAAACTAATTTTTTAGAACACGCTTAATCATCGTGTAATAAATGTATAAAACATTAAATAATTAATTTGTATACTAGTTACACTTATTTCAATCAAAACTCAATGTTTTTCCTTGGGGCGGAGAGTGGAGAATGAAGTGTCGGCACTGCTATGCGGGAAAAAGCGTGAAGCTGAAAATAAAAAAAAATAAGACTTTCGAGAGATCCGTACTATTTTCTTAAAATTGTTTATCCATTACCAAAGTGAGTAGATTCATTAAAAAAGGTTCATCAATTTTAAAAAAAGTCTTTACGCTTTTTATGAAGAATCTAGTGTTAAAACGTTAAGTACTCCTCTTTCCGCCTGAACTCGAGACATTGCCGATTAGGCGGAACTCAACGCTGCACTTTAAATGGATAGGTTATCATCGTTCAAATTCTTAAATAAAATTTAATTGCTGTTCCTTTTTATTTTTTTATTATTAAAAAAGGTCCTTCAATTCTTTTAATTCATTAATACTTAAATGTACATTTTTCACTAAGCGAAAGCGAAGCTTGTCGTTGAGCCAGAGTAGAAAACTACATGTTTTGATAATAGCGTGAAGCTGCTTTTTTAAGTTTATAACAAGCAATCAAAATATACTCAGTTAGGAATCGAACCCACGATATTCGCGCTTACAGTCAAGCATTCTATATTGTATTCAACGACAATTTCTATACACATATTGACACAATTAAACTACGATATTTGCTCATCAAATACCTGTTAACAGCTGACTAAGATGTAGTAAACACTGTTATCAGTGGAAGACACACAGTAGACTCATCTCGTGATGATTAGTCACTGACCCATTAGTACTGTGCGTGGATGTTTTGCGTCTAAATCATGATGTAGAATATAGATGGGCTTAAAAAATAAAAAAAGAAACATTTTTTATTATATTAGAAAATATGCAAAAAAATTGCTAGCGGCGGGATTCAAACCCGCGCCCCTTGGATTCTATCTAAGTGTTCTGATGATTTAATTAAAATTATTTTCATTGTCTCCGATGTCGTGATGTCTCGATACTAGACACTGGTCCTGTCTGCCTCTGCGGTGAGGGAAAAACGAGAAATTAAGATGATAAAGACAGATAGACTTACATATAGAAGCTTAAAATTGTAAACCATTTTTTCGTCAAATGTAAAAAACGTATAAAAAATTGAGCGCAACGGGATAGGAACCCGCGCTTCTTGGATGAGCAATGAGCTATGCGTTCTGCGTCCGATTACGTCCAAATCTGTTGAAAGATTTTAGTAAACTTCTGCTTCAAGAGAACAGGAGACGCGGGTTCGAATCCCGTTTAATTTTTTATACATTTTTGAATAATAGTTTTCTCAATTTCTTAAGTACGTAAATAACACTTTAAAATGTTTAAAAAGCTTTATGCTTTCTTATCTAAACGCATCTTTCCTGTAAAATAAGGTAACCAAGCCAAAGCCAAGCCGTCCAATATAAAGTAACCAAGTGTTAAAATACTCCGTTCTTCACTTTTAAACGTTTGATGATTGTGGCTAGTTAGGAGTTCGATTCCCACGTAAAGTTATTTAGATTCATAATATAGATATTTATTTTCTTTGTATAACTCTCTTGCTTTACTGTCATTCGACTGAAATATAATCTACATAATGCATCCAAAACTACTGGACGTAAGTTATCTTGACAAGTCATAACTAAGCTTTGACAAAATTCGCTTCGGAACAATCAACCAGTCAAAGTGAGTTGACGTGCGCAGAGTGACTGAGACACTACACACCGTACGTAATGGAGTCACTAGTCGAGGTCTAGTCTAGTAGTAGGACTCTCACCCATCTCTCCGCTCTCAGCCTCTTACCGCCAGTCACACCCTAAAAGTCGATTCTACCCTTCGAGGTTCCGACCTTTCAAGTTAGCGTGCGAGATAGATTTCTCGACATACATACGTACGAAAACCGGGAAATACAGGATTTTGCCTTTTTGGCATCTAGTATGAAATAGTATAGATATCTTGAAGACAATTCTTTATTTTTCTTTCCTTTTTTCTGCAGCTTCACGGTTTTTCCCGCAAATCTGGATAGCCTGAAAGAGCCTAATTATGAGACACAATCTTTGTCTAAATTAAATATCTAATAACTCTAGTGATTATTGTTGAATAACATTAATATAATAATACTAAGTAAGAGGCACAAAAATTTTGAAATTTGTTAAAAAAAATTATGATCATTTCTTTCTTTGAAAAAAGTCTTTACGCTTTTTATGAAGAATCTAGTGTTAAAACGTTAAGTTCTCCTCTTTCCGCCTGAACTCGAGACATTGCCTGTTAGGCGGAACTCAACGCTGCACTTTGAATGGATAGGTTATCATCGTATAACATTCAAATCCTTAAATAAAATTTTAAATGCTGTGACTTTTTATATTTTCACTGTACATATACTCGTATTTATATACATAGCCTGGTCTGAGACTAGCTTTAATGAGCCTGTGTCCGTCGATAAATTATTTGACGGTCAAAAATGAAGTCAAAGTCAAAATTTTGATTAAAATAAGAAATTACATACTTCATTTTTGACCATCAAATAATCAAAAAGCAGCGGACCTAACAAATTATAATTTTTCTGGCGGCAAAAATTACATTTCTTAATAGTATATAAAAAGGCGAGAAATATCTCTATAGCAAATATTTGGTGGGCCGCATTAAAATTATAAAGGGGGCCGCGGTTTGGCCACCACTGAACTAGCCCATTACTACAATGCGTGGACGATAACAAGTAGGATGACAGGTTTGTCTCTAAGCTAAGGCTTAGACTTAAGTCAGTCACTCTGTTATAAGAATTATTACACTACAAGATTTATTTTAAATGGAAAATTTATAAGTACATATATGATTATTTATTTGGGGTCAGTCGTGGCGCAAGGGCACAAAGTGTGACTGTAAAACGACTGGTTGTGGGTTCGATTCCCACTCGATGAGTGGAAATATTTAATATTTCTATTTTTTTAGCTCTGGTGTCCTAAAGCGCAGCGTTAAGTTCCACCACTTAACACGCAATGCCTCCGAATTCGGCGGAAAATGGGTAGCGGAGTGTCTTAACACTCTAGGTTGTCTCTGCCTACTGTCTGTTGTGTCTGGGATACAGAGGAGCTAATAAAAAATTATTATTTAACTTATGTATTTGAAGTATTATTTTTGTGTACATATAAGTTTGAGACCGCCGTTGCAAAGTGGGATACCGTCTGGCTGTAATTGCAATTAGTTGTGGGTGCGAAACCCACTCGGGGGAAAGATTATATTTAATTATTTTTAATTTCTAAGCTCAGATAAGAAAACAAAACGCGGCGTTTAATTCCGTAACAGCATACATTGTCTCAAATTCGAACGGAAAGTGGAAAACGGAATGTCTTTATACAAGGTTTTCTTTGGCTACGTAACGCATAAAAAACTATATACTTTATGTAAATCATTACCATTACCAGTAGGGTCAAAATTAAAAAAAAATGTAAAGAAAATCTTTTCGAGTTTTTTTACAAGACTTCTAAAGATGGCAAAGTCCTCGTTTCTTCATGCATTTTCCCAATTTAATAATTAAAGAAAGCACAGGCATCCAATGTATCTAAAAGGGACAATGGAGAACGTAGTGTTTTGTCACTCTTTCTTCTCTTTGCCTACTCCTCTAATAAGACAAATATGTAAATTATCTTTAAAAGGTTAAATCATTTCGTTCTAAGAATTCTATATAATGACGTAAATACATATCTTCCCTTACTCAGTATAGGTAATTGCGGTATGAATGAATGAATAATACTAACACTCGACTTCCGTTTTTGTTTTATATGTAGTTTACTTTATAAAATATTCAGAGAAGTAGACGAAGAGAGAGACAGAGATTAGTGTCGAAACACTCCGTTTTCATTTCAAATTCGATATATTACTGTTTGAGTGGCGGAACTCAACACCGCGCAAAGCAAAGTTAACATATAGCAACCTTCTAAGTCTTTATAGTAGTCCGTGGTCACTGGTAGACTCACTCGGACTACTAAAGTATTGGAAACGTTGGATTTTCTAAAATCATCAAAAATATAGACACGAATAATCCAGTTTAAATACTTTTAGTTTTTTTTGTGGCCAATCGTGGCCCAGTGGCACAAGCGTGTGACTGTAAACGACTGGTTGTGGGTTCAATTCCCACTCGAGGAGTGTAAATATTTAATATTTTCAGTTTCTTCGCTCTGGTGCCAAGGTAAAGCGCGGCGTTAAGTTCCGCCAATTAACACGCAATGCCTCCGAATTCGGCGGAAAGTGGAGAACGGAGTGTCTTAATACTAGGTTCCGTCTGCCTATCCTGCTGTGTGCGGGATACAGCGTGAAGCTAAAAAAAAAAAACTAAGTATTGTTACTTCAATATAGTTTCTTTTGTTATATAATTCATAGAAAAATATATTTTTAAATGTTCATAGTTTATAAGTAATGTTATGATTATATTTAAGTAGTTGTTAAAATGTACCGACAATTACAGTTTTACGTAGTCACTTACACTTGTTCTTGATAAGCCATATTACTGAGAAACGAATATTTACAACTTCCCGCTTTTCCCGCATAGTGAGTTAGTGTCTTAGTGTCTGGGCTCTCTGTTTTAGACACTCCGTTCTCCACTGTCAGCCAGAAATCGAGATATGAGTAAGATACGTTGAAAGCTGAGTTGAACGCCGCATCTGTCTTATGTACCAGACCGAAAAATTATAAAAAACATACAAGTTATAATCTTTTTGCCTAATTTATTTTTATGAGAAATTTAAATTACCGTCCATACTATTAATACGGGAGGTAGTCAGAGAGGACCTAGTGTCTAGTGTCAAGACATCCTGCACGTTCTGCCCGAAATTGAGAGATTGTATGTTAAGCGCCACTCAACTCAACTCAACGCCGCGCTTTGCCTTAAGTACCAGAGCGAAGAAATTAATATTAAAATATAATTATTCCCCCATGTGGCCCAGTGGCACAAGCGTGTGACTGTAAACGACTGGTCGTGGGTTCGATTCCCACTCGAGGAGTAGAAGTATTTAATATTTCCATTTTCTTCGCTCTGGTGCCGAGGTGAAGCGCGGCGTTAAGTTCCGCCAGTTAACACGCAATGCCTCCGAATTCAGCGGAAAGTGGGGAACGGAGTGTCTTAACACTAGGTTCCCTCTACCTACCCTGCTGTGTGCGGGAAGTATACAGCGTGAAGCTAGAAAAAAAAAGAAAAAAGATATTCCCCCGGGTGGAAATCGAACCCGCAATCATCGCGTCTCAGTCAGGCACCCATTACGTCAAGACTGTAAAGAAAAAATTATATTATAAATTCGAAAGGATTCTGTTTTTTATGCTTTTACGGTCAATCTACTGACGATTTAAATAGCTGAAGCGCTTCGAAAATAGCTGAAGATCCAGACTCAAACATAGGCTACGTAAACGTAGGCTTTTTCTTCAGAAGAGTAACCTAAATTAGCCGTAATGGGTTGAAACCTGGGTGAAGAGTGGAAACAGATCAAAGCTAGTATGAAAAATCTAATCTGATTGACCGATTTCGATTAATTTTCTCAAAAAGATAGTTGAGAACGCAAGGTTACACATAGGCTACCTATTTTTATTAAACTTGTACCTAAGAGACTGAAAAGGGGTTGAAAATTTGTATGAACATGATAAACCGCATTACTGAAATGAGAATGCTTGCCTTCGAAAATACAAAACAGCTATAGTTATGTATATTATATATAAAAGAAATATTTTTCAGCAGGGTAGGCAGAGGGAACCTAGTATTAAGATACTCCGTTCCCCACTTTCCGCCGAATTCGGAGGCATTGCGTGTTAAGTGGCGGAACTTAACACTGCGCTTTACCTCGACACCAGAGCGAAGAAAATGGAAATATTAAATATTTCCACTCCTCGAGTAGGAATCGAACCCACAACCAGTCGTTTACAGTCACACGCTTGTGCCACTGGGCCACGACTGGCCACAGAAAAAGAAATAAAATTATAATTAATTAATAAGGAAAAATCATATACTGAAAACATTCGACCGAATATCCGAGTAGGATGTATACGAGTATACAAGATTATTGCTTATACAGTAGCAGAAGTAATTGCTTGTTTTACAAATAAAATTATAGATGTTCACTTTTCGAAGAATCATTAAGTGGAGTATTAAATTATATATAAGATAGATCATAATAGTGGCCAGTCGTGGCGCAGTGGCGCAAAGTGTGACTGTAAAACGACTGGTTGTGGGTTCGATTCCCACTCGAGGAGTGGAAATATTTAATATTTCTATTTTCTTCGCTCTGGTGTCGAGGTAAAGCGCGGCGTTAAGTTCCGCTACTTAGCACGCAATGCCTTCGAATTCGGCGGAAAGTGGGGAACGGAGTGTCTTAACACTAGGTTCCTCCTGCCTACCCTGCTGTGTGCGGGATACAGGGTGAAGTGAAAAAAAAAGAAAAAAAAAGATCATAAAAAGTAATGCTATTGCATGGCAAAGTGGGGCAGCGTCTGACTGTAAACGTGATAGTCGTGGGGTCGATTCTTAGTAATAGAAATTATTATATTTGACTTATTCACGTTTCGTTAGTATAATATAGAGCAGCGTTAGGTTCCGTCACATAAGATTATAGAGGTGGCAGAAGTGTGTTACTGTAAAAGACTGGTTGTGGGTTCGATTCCCACTCGAAGAGTCGAAATATTTAATATTTCCATTTTCTTCGCTCTGGTGTCGAGGTAAAGCGCGGCGTTAAGTTCCGCTACTTAGCACGCAATGCCTCCGAATTCGGCGGAAAGTGGGGAACGGAGTGTCTTAACACTAGGTTTCCTCTACCCAGCCTGCCGTGCGCGGGATATAGCGTGAAGTTAAAAAAAAAGTCTATTATTTATTCGCTTTAGAACATAAGCTCAGAATACACAATATAGTTTCAACAAATATTACATTAAAATAAACACGCAGTCATAATGCAGATAAAACTAATTTTTTAGAACACGCTTTATAGCCGTGTAATAAATGTATTAAAATTTAAATAATTTACTTCTATACTAGTTATTTTATATGACTTTTCTTGGCTTTTTTTTATTTTTAGACCCTTGTGGTGCAGTGAAACAAATTCTGATTGTAAACATGAATGTTGTGGGATCGATTTCCACTTGGTTGAATTATCATATTTATTTTACCTTCACGCTGTATCCCGCTCGCAGCAGGGTAGACAGAAGGAACCTAGTGTTAAAACACTCCGTTTTCCACTTTTCTTCGAATTCTGGACGGATTGCGTGCTAAGTAGCGGAAGTTAACGCCGCGTTATTATTTTCTCTACTCGAGTGGGAATCGAACCCACAACCAGTTGCATTTACAGTCGCACTTTATCAGCCACTGGACAGGGTTCAACGCCGAGCTTTGTCTGAGTTCGTTAGATAATATATAAAAAACACGCTTTTGTAATTCGTACAACATATATTTGTTATAAGCATCTTAGTAAGGACATGTTTACTAATTATCGCTACCCAAATTTTTAAGTTTGAACAACATCTTTGTGGAACGAAATAATACTATTTATTAAATATTTTATTTTAATATTTTCTTTAAGTTGTTATTCATAGACTTAAGATGAGAAATGGATGGCGGAATAATATGTCACTGCTTTGAAAGCAGTGGTTTAGCTATAGTATGGCTAGTCGGCGCTGAGGCCAAAATATTGAAACGGTATTGGCAAAAACACGAAAGCCAAAATATTTGAGCCGGTTTAGTATCACCATTACCTTACCTTACCCTTACCTTACGTTGCCTTAACAAAACAAATTTTGTCGCGATCTTTCTCTATGCACCGGGGACCTTATACATCTAAGCTACGCCACTGGATGGAAAGATACTGTTGTAACTCAAAATCAGTCTATTTTTCAATAGAGGGTTCAGTTGGGTACAATTAACTGAAGGGATACCGTGTTTTAGTGACGTCACAACCGTTAAAGTTACTTAACAAATATGAGCTTTACTGAGTAAATAAAATAAATCGTTTTAAGTTAAATAGTGGTGTAAACTGTAATATTTCAAAATATTATAATTTAAATTGAGGCAATCGTGGCGCAGTTGGACAGCGTCTGATTGCAACGCGA
Organism: Dryas iulia moderata; assembly: GCA_019049465.1. Classification (NCBI taxonomy): domain Eukaryota; kingdom Metazoa; phylum Arthropoda; class Insecta; order Lepidoptera; family Nymphalidae; genus Dryas; species Dryas iulia. Next base: position 3,332,215 of record CM032437.1, read on the forward strand.
TGGTTATGGGCACTATTTCCACTCGAGGGTATAATTGTAATCAAATTTTCATTACTTCGCTAAGACAAAGTAAATTCGACTCCCGTCATTCAACACGCAATGTCTGGATTTCGAACAGAGAGTAGAGGATGGAGTGTCTTGACACTAGGGTCATGTCTATCCCGCTATGCGTGAAAAAGCGTGAAGCAACCATCGTAATAATACACTTTTCTTCCAAGATGACACTAAGCTTTTTCATTTAACCTGCAATATGCCTTAATAAAAAATACTTTATTCAACTAGATTTTTTTACGACTTGTACATCTTCACGTATGTACATAACAAGTAAGTGCTAAATGACTATAATTACTATTTAAGTCAAGTATTGTTTATTCTTTTATCATATTAATGTCACGTTGTTAATTTTTACTGTACATTATTCTATTAAGAAGTTGTGACGATTGGTGGCCAGTCGTGGCCCAGTGGCACAAGAGTGTGACTGCAAACGACCGGTTGTGGGTTCGATTCCCACTCGAGGAGTGGAAATTATATTTCCATTTTCTTCGCTCTGGTGTCGAGGTAAAGCGCGGCGTTAAGTTCCGCCTCTTAACACGCAAGCCTCCGAATTCGGCGGAAAGTGGGGAACGGAGTGTCTTAACACTAGGTTCCCTCTGCCTACCCTGCTGTGTGCGGGATATAGCGTCAAGCTATTTAAATTTTTTTTTAACGATTGTGGCCCGTGACAGCGTCTGACTAGATATGTGGTGATTGTAGTTCGATTCCCACTCAGGGAATTGTTTATATTTAATTTTTTATCATTTTTTCCCCTCTGGTGATAAAACAAAGCACCGTATTAAGATACACTACTAACTACATAATATCTCGAAATCAATATTAAAATTAGGGTGGAATGTGAAGAACGGAGAGCTTTGAATTGTTCTCAGTATGTAGCATGATTCGAACTCGCACTTCTTGAAGGCTAAGTGACCGTTGTGATTTTCTACAAAGTAATCAACTTATTTTTGTTGTTACCTGTAGCATACTGGTAACTACAAAAATAAGTTGATTATAACCGTTAAAAATTGTGTGAAATTGTTATGCGCTTATTAAAGCACATAACAATTTCAAAATACCCGGATGTAGAAGGGATGGCGTAGGACAGTTAACAAAAGGCGCCAGTTCGAATCCCGCTACACTTAAAATTTTATAATTTTTCTAAATTATATTTTTAACTTTCCATATATATTAGCTTTACGCTTTTTTATTAACATGGTAGTCAGAGAGGACCTAGTATAGAAATATTTCGACCTCCATTTTCCACCCAAAATTGAGATATTGTGTGTTGAGTGGTGGAACCGCCGCACTTTGCCTTTGGTAGGAGAGCGGAGAAATGAGAATTAAAATATAATCATTCCCCCGAGTGGGAATAGAACCCACAACCGTCGCTTTACAGTCAGACGCTGTCCCACTGCGCCACGACGGCTTCAATAATTAATTACGATAATTTATGAATCGTGAACTATAACTTCACGATTTATGAATTAAGCATGCTTCTTGAATGTATTACATATAATCATATTGTTAAGAATTTCTCACTTTAAAATGTAAAAAAGCGTGTTGGAGGCCAATTGTAGCTCAGGGGACTCAGACAACGTGTGTCTGTAAATGCGACTGGTTGTGGGTTCGATTCCCATTCGAGGATTGGAAATATTCATTATATCCTTTTTCTTTGTTGATGTTGAGCAAAGCGCGGCGTTAAGTTCCACCACTTAACACGTAATGCCTCTAGAATTCGGCTGTGCGTGAGGAACGGAGTGTCTTAACACTGGGTTCCCTCTGCCTACCCTGCTGTGTGCGGGATACAGCGTGAAGCTAAAAAAAATTAAAACGTATTTCACGCAGCGGGATTCGAACTCGTGCCATTAGAATCCCGCTGCGTTCAAATTTTTATACGTTTTCTAAATGTCTTTTTCAATTCCCTAAGTGTGTGAATAACACTTTAAAAATATTAAATGTATTTAATAAATAGCATTTTCTCTTGCCAAACTATTGTTCGTAGAATAATCTTTGGGTAGAAGATATTTGTAAAAAATCTCTCTACAGAGATGCTAACAACAAAAATAAGTTGTAATAAATAAAGCGTATAATAATTTCGACGCAGCATGTAATAGAACGCATGGCTCAGTGGTCATAGCTCTTGGACGGTTTCCACGAGGCGCGAGTTCGAATCCCGCTGTGTTCAAATTTTTTTACGATTTCTAAGTATTTTTCAAATTTAAAGCATGTTAAAAATACATACAAATATACTTTTCTATAGATTCTAAGGATGAGTGAATCGAGGTAAATAGTTAATGGGCGTATCCGCCGCGCCGCGCGTCACGATGTAGTGGGATTCAAATCGTTCTTCTTACGTAGTACTTATTAAATAGTAGGTATATATTTAGTTTAGGTTGAAGTTTATATCTTAATAATAACTGTGTAGGGGATTTCCGTTAAATGATTGTTAGTTTTTAATGTTTTTAGCACGTTTTTATTAAATTCATATGTTCAGATTCATATGTTTGTCAGATTCACCTGAATTAATGCTTTATCCCGCGTAATAGGATAGTCAGAAAGAACTTAGTGTCACTGCACTCCGTTCTACACTTTTTTTTATTTATTTATTAAGAATCGTCAACGGAAGAAATATTACATCACTAGCGGCCCGCTCGCGGCTACGGTGGGACATTTAAAAAAAAATAAAGTAGCCTATATTTAGGTAAGCTTAGATTATCAATTATATTTATGCCAAAATTCATTACAATTGGTCAAGAGGTTTAGATTTTTCATATAAAATTTCATCCTCTATTTCAACCCTTTAGAGGTTGATTTTTGAAAAAATAAGTAGCCTATGTTAGACCCAGTCACTTTTACTACTTTCATTCTAAATTTCATCCAAATCGGACCGGTAGATTAGCCGTGAAAACGTGACAGACAAACACACAGACTCTCGCATTTGTGATATTAGTATGGAATTCAATTTCAAAAATAAACTCAATATTTTTCATAACATAACATATGAAAATTATAAAAATTACAACATTCAAATCAATACAAGTTAATTGTCAAAAAAAAACATTAATTAAATATCTTAAAGAATAATAGTAATAAATACCTAAAGGAAACTTGTACCACCGCGCACCGGCCTGCGTCATAAAACTTTCCACCTGCAATTGCGTATTGAGTGGCAGAATTCAACGGCGTGCTGTCTTTCTAGAGCTCGGACAAGAAGATAAATTAGTTATAACCATTTCGTCGAGTGGAAATCGAACCCGTAACTACTGCGTTTATAGTCATACACTCTTCCACTGCGCCACAAAGTATATAAGAAAATCAAGCTAACCTGTTTTCACAAATTTCTCGTCTCTTAATTAATTGTGATGAGAACACAATATTTTCATTGTATTGATTAGACGTTCATGCTAGAATATTTGTCGAGTTATTAAGAAAATAATTTTTAAGCGTATTTTTTAATTGGTTTAATTTATTTATTTGTAATACACAAGTCAAATGTTTTTTCCCCGTGGGGGGACGGGTTAGAATACAATTCCCCCTGGTCGCTGGGCAGCGTCCCGTAAAAAGCGGGTAGCCCAGTAGCTTGGTGGTAGGAGATTCGCTCTCCGACTAGCTCGCAACCACTATCGTGTCAAAGACGAACCGCCAAACATCTGATAATGTGTTCCGGTTCGAGGGCATGTAAGCCAGGTCTCCCTATTCCCACCATCCCCTTCCTTCTTCCCTTCTTCTTACCTATATCCCCGAGGCTGGCAGCGCATCCACAACTGTAATATTGTGGATGTTTATGGGCGAAGGTTACCACATAACACCAGGTGGGCCTTCTGCTCGGTTGCCTCCTTTACTACATAAAAAAAAAAACTTGCCAACGCAAAGAAATGAAAATAATTGAAACATAGTCACCCCCCAAATGGAAATCGAACCCCCATAATAACAATTGTTTATAAACACATGCTGTCCCACTAAGCCTTGATGACCCTTAAAATATACACACATAGTATATCAACACGTAATCCTATTTTTTCTTATCAAATCTTTTAAAACATTAGTAGTTTAATTACAAGTTCGCTTAAACATGTTTGTTTGCGGTTTATTAAATTGGAGTACAGCTAATGTATTAGTAGAGTACGATAGACGTGTAGACACGGTCAGCAAAAAAATATTTTTCTAAATATTTTTTAGATATCTTTGTGTAGGGAAAGATAAAACTTATTCATAAGTCAATCTTTTCTTTATTTTATATCATTTTTCTTTTCATTATTTCTTATGGTGTAATTCAACCCTGCATTTTCTAGACTTCGGAAATAGGTACGTTATAAATATTATACCTGTTCAATGGGAAATAACAATTTTCGTCATCTTACTACACTTTAGGTGCCCTATTATGATATATTAATATTTTTCATAGCAAGATAGCAACAGAATCGAGTGACAAGACACTCCTTTGCCCACTTTCTGTAGGATTGTGTAGACATTGCGTGTTGAGTCAATGCCGCGGTGTGCCTTATATAATAACAACAGTGACATTCCGTCGAGAGGGAGTCGAAAAACAATAAGCGTGACACTGAACAAATGTATTAAATTTAAGAAATTTATTGTTTTTTTTTAGCTTCATGCTGTATCCCGCACACAGCATGGTAGGCAGAGGGAACCTAGTGATAAGACACTCCGTTCTCTACTTTCTGCCGAATTGTGTTAAGTGGCGGATCTTAACGCCGCGCTTTGCCTCGACACTAGAACGAAAAAAATGTAAATATTAAATATTTCCACTCCTCGATTGGGAATCGAACCCACAACCAGTCGTTTACAGTCATTGTTATTTAACTTTAAAATAATTTAAATACATTGCTTCACGCTTTAAATAGTTTCACGCTTTTACCCGAATAGCAGTATAATCAGAGGAAACCAAGTGTCAAGACACTTCTTACTCCACTTTCCGCCCGAAATTTAAGCATTACTTTATGAAAATAATAATAAAATTGCAAACCTAACTGTTTTGCCAACACTACACGGCATACCAGTGTTATCAAAGCTATGTTCTATTATTAACTAACTAGATGATTCTTCTAACGTTCTAGACGCTAGAGTGTGGAGCATGAGAAGTTATTAATATTGCATTATGTTGAGTCGACATAGTTTTGTATGGATGTTTGTGGGTCTCAATTACGCATGTATTTCTGGAGTCTAATACTTAAGATATAACGCGGCGTTGAGTTCCGCATTCAATGTGAAATGTTCGATTTGAGGCTTAAAGTGGATTATGCGTGTTAAGCGGTGGAACTTATCTTAGCAAGTTACATAAGTTCCGCCACTTAACACGCAATGCCTCTGAATTTGGCGGTGCGTGGGGAACAGAGTGCCTTAACACTAGGTTCCCTCTGCCTACCCTGCTGTGTGCGGGATACAGCGTGAAGCTAAAAAAAGGCCCGTCGACATTTTGTCCTAACCACCACGATGGAATTGTGAAAATAATTACATTCCCCAAAATAAAGGCCCGTCGTGACGTAGTAGGCCATCGTTTGACTGTAACGCCATGGTTGTTGGTTCGATTTTCACTCGGGAAATAATTATATTTACAATTTAATTTTATAAATCTGGTAAGATAAAATGCGGCGTTAAGCTCCGCCATTTAACCGACAAATGTCTCGGCGGAAAGTGAAGAACGGAGTGTCTTGACACTGGGTCCTCTCTTACTAACGTAAAGAAAACACGTAAAGCTGAACTAATGAATCATTGGTAGAATATTTATTCGTACAAGGTATAATAATATCTTATAGCTTACTGGTCAAAAGTGTGTTTCGTTGTGGTTTAACTCTTCCTGGGCTATTTGTAGTAGACCTCTGAAATTTGGCACAGTGAGGGATATCGAGCACAGTGTCTTGTGTGCTGTGAAGTTTTTTAGTGACAATTGTAATTGTAGTTTTTGAATAAATGGTAATTAAATGGTCAAAAAGTGCCCATAGACTTAGGCTGTGGAACGTTAAGTGTTATGTCAGTGTTAAGTGTTTGCTTTTCAAACGTTTTTTAACATGTAATAACATTAAATATGTACTTCGCTCAGTTCTTCTCGCCATGCAGAGCAAAGAGGCGGTTCCTAGTATGTATTGTTTATATATTAATGCTAACATTAGTTAGTTCCATTAAGAAGTGTTGATGTTGACTTTATGCAAAAGTGTATAACAAATACATAGAAAACTGTGTAATATGTATTTTATTAATAATGTTTATTATTTTAATGTAATATATATACATGTTTCTTATGTAGATATTACTGACTAGTGGTCCGCTCGTGGCTTCGCCGCGTGAACTACATAATTGCTTCGTTATATTACAACCGTCGGGGGTGGGTCTTTGAAAAATAAAGTAGCTTATGTTTAAGCTTAGATTATTAACTATATTTATGCCAAAATTCGTTATAATCGGCCAAGCGGTTTAAATTTTTCGTATTAAATTTCATCCCCTATTTCAACCCTTTAGCGGCTGATTTTTGCAAAAATAAATAGCCTATGTTAGATCCAGTATCTTTTACTACTTTCATTCTAAATTTCTTCCAAATCGGACCGGTAGATTAGCCGTGAAAGCATAACAGATAAACGCACAGACTTTCGCAATTATAATATAAGTATGGATTGTAAAAAATAGCATTGTACTCTTCTTTATATAAAATTTACATATTAGTTTTATAAAAGCCGTCGAGGCATAATGAGACAGCGACTGACTGTAAATACGACGGTTGCGGGTTCGATGCCCATCCGGAGTGGCTTACACTTAAATTAATATATTTTTAGTCGTCCGCTCTTGTAAGAATGTATCCTTATAAACTTACTTTGTAAAGTACGATGTTGAGTTACGCCACTCGACTGTAGAATGGAAAATTTAAATAATTAAATTTGTAAACTAGACCGAATATTGGCCATATACGATTCTATGAAGAATATGAAGAGGGACCAGTCGTGGCGCAGTGGTACAAAGTGTGACTGTAAAGTGACTGGTTGTGGCTTCGATTCCCACTCGAGGAGAATTGGAAAAAAAATTTTTTTTTCTTATTACCATTTTCGAATGGTGTCGAGGCAAAGCGCGGCGTTAAGTTCCGCCACTTGTTTATGGCAATGCCGAATTCAACGATGCGTGGAGAACGGAGTGTATTAACACTAGGTTCCCTCTGCCTACCCTACTGTGTGCGGGATACAGCGTGAAGCTAAAAAAACAGTCAATCAATGACCATTAATTTACAATAAACAAAAAGCCCATTTAAAATGACCAATAAGGAGCTTTAAACAATTCTTTTTCAGTGTCGGCTTTCACTTGTTGACGATTTACTTATTTAACTACTTGTTAATTATTATGTAAACTTTATTGGACGAGTTTCTCGTTTTTGGGTTAAATATTATAATATAATAAGTTATGTATTTACTGTATGTTGATCTGAATGTATATATTTACTTTTAGACATTTCTAAAGTGTTATTCCACACTTAGGATGCTAACAACACAAATAAGTTGTAATAAAGCGTTTAGGAATTTCGACGCAGCTGGTAGTAGAACGCATGGCTCAGTGGTGAGAGCGCCTGGACGGTATTCAGGAGGCGCGGGTTCAAATCCCGCTGCGTTCAAAATTTACACGTTTTTTAATGTTGTTTCTGTTTCAATGTAAATATTTGTATAACTTATAAGAGTTCCCGTGGCTCAGTGGGACGTGCGTTGTGTTCCGCCACCTAAAACGAATGTCGCGATAAACAGTGTAATCTATTTTCTCGTACAGCAGATACTCAGACAACTTAGAGTTAAGACACTCTGTCCTAAGAGGTAAAAAAAATATATATCTCCGATGCACTAACGTGCATGTCTTAGGTCTGAGGAGGACCGTCGGAACGAACACAGCAGGTGTATTGCATTGAAGCAGGTCTATTGCATTTAAATATCATCGTGGCATTTAACTTGACATGTTTTTAATTGTAAACATGGTGGTTGGGGGTTCAGTTCTCACTAAAGGGAAAGTTGACCCCACTTTATATACGTAAGCAGTATTTATATACATAAAATTAACGGGAGAAAAGAAATTCTACCATTCTCATTATATGTAGACAGGCGCACATAATTTTTCCGCGGGCCAATATTTGGCGTAAGTAGAGAACGGAGTGTCTTAACACTGGCTTCTCTTTAACTACCTAACATCGAAAAACCTCCAAATGAAATCGAAAATTGGATAGGCCCATTGCTAAAAGGTACCCCCAAATCTAGCACAGTACTCGTACAAATGACTGCAATAAAAATCGCCTGCAAACCTCATTTCTCGGAAGAGCCGCACAAAAATAGCCTTATCATATTGCTATATACATATTTTTAACCTACATCGTACAGTTAAATATTTGTAACAAGTTTACTTCAATAAAAATGTATTTGTGTAATGTGTTTTGAAGCTTAGCGGCTATTAGGTCGGCCTTCACCTACTTGTGAGTAGCTGAGATGATAATGTGTTCTGATGGAAAGACGCATGGATTTATTTATTTGTGACATTTTTTTCTATATTCGCAGGCAAGGCAGAACGTAGTGTTAGGATTCTCCGTTCTAATCTCCGCACACTTTACAAATCTCGTGTTATTAATAGTACTCTTTAACCGTGGAGGGACGGGTTAAAAATACAATTCCCCTCCGCTGCTGGGTACCGTCCTGTAAGAGGCGTAACCGCGACCACTATCAAGTCAAAGACGAACCGCCAACCATCTAAAGATGTGTTCCGGTTCGATGACATGTAAGCCAGCTCTCTCTATTCCCACTATCGCCATCCATCTTGCATGTCGATAACAAATCGACCACTGCTCTAATGTTGTCCATGGGCGAAGGTCATATCTTACATATCACATAATATACCGTCAGTTAACCACCTACTAAAGATAGGTGGTTCACTAGAGGTGGTGGTCATTTAGCTCGTTTACTTGACGGTAGGCAAACACTGTTACAACTTCGTGTAGCACCAATAAAACTACGAAGACAATACCGGCCCTAGAGGTAGAATAGAGATAGCACTTTTAGAAGGCACCCATGTCGTATCGACCTGGAAACACTATAAGACCATTCCACAGTTTGTGGCGTGTGGTGCCTACAAAAGTAGGAACTTCCTACCTTATGCAATAGTAGAATGACGATGAGTAGCTGGTATTTCTGGCCTTGTCTCGTCTAAACATATGGAATAAATAAATATTATTAGATACTAGAGGTCTACGCGTAAAGGACGCGTAACTAAACAACGTGTAAGTCATAATGTAACAATCCTAAATAGTTACATTATTAGTAAAATGCCAGCATTTTTATGGAAGCATTTCATTCAATAAAAAAAAAAACTTGTATAAATTTGTTTATTATTATAGAATCACAATTATAGTAAATTATATACATACATTGTTCTAAGCGTCTAAATATTTAATCTACAAACACTCTCAGTATAAAAGCGGCCTAACTCAAAAACTACATTTTAAAAACTTACTAAAAACAAAATTAAATACATTTTGAGTTACGCCACTTTTAGTATAAGAAAAATATAAGACATCCAAATCATTATTTTCACTGCATAGAGTATTATTGTATATAATAATATTGTATTTAAAAATAAGTAAAACTATTGCTTGATATAAATTTATATATATATCAATGGGTGCTAAGTAATAAAGGGGTCAAATTTCATCATTTTAATTTTGTATGGTAAACGCAACAATTTTTCCCTTTATCCCGTACGTTAGGGTAGTCAGAGACAACCTAGTGTCAAAAAACTCCGTTATCCACGCACCAGTTAGGTTTATGTACCAGAGTAGAAAATAACAATAATATATAATTATTTTCCTGAGTGGGAATCGAACTCACAACCCCTGTGCCACGATGGCCTTTCATAAAATTTGCTTTTATAAATTTAATATTATAGCATACCATCGCTCGCGGCTTAACTTGCTTAACTACACGAATTTCCATACAAACTTTTATCCTCAATTTACTTTAGGGGAACATATTAAAAAAAACAGTCTGGATGTTCAACTATTTTTATTGCAAATATCATCAAAATAGATTAGCTGTGAAATCGCAACAAACAGACAAAAACAGACAGATTTTCGCATTTATATTAGTGTACATTTAAACTAGAAGCCTTTACTATAATTTTTTGATTTTTATTTTAACCCTTATAAATAGAACCCATCGATATATAGTGAAATGACATCACTTACTAATCACATAATAAATATAAAATTATATATATAAAGAATATACCGTTTCTTACATACATTTAAAATATTTAATTTGCAAGAAAGAGACAAAACATTCTTTTCTATATTAAACTCAGATTAATATTTACTACAATATATATTTCTTGTAATACACATTTATTACAAAAATTAAATTACAATTCAATCTTAGTACTAAAATAAAATGTCACAATAATGGTGGATTTAATTACAGATTACATTATAATTATAATATTAAAATTAGAAAATAATTTACATATTTATAACTTAATTAGTGTATAAACAAAAAAAAACAAGTCAATTTAAGGCACTTGTGTATTAAATCTAAACATCACACTTCCAGAATTAAAATGGCCTAACTAAAAAAAAATGCTTTTTTTTCTAAATTGCAATAGATTTTTTTTAGCTTCACGCTGTATCCCGCACACAGCAGGGTAGGCAGAGGGAACCTAGTGTTAAGACACTCCGTTCCCCACGCACCGACGAATTAGTGTTAAGTAGCGGAATTTAACGCCGCGCTTTACTTCTGATACCAGAGCGAAGGAAATGGAAATATTAAAAATTTCCACTCCTCGAGTGGGAATGGAACCCACAACCAGTTGTTTACAGTCACACGTTCGTGCCACTGTGCCACCTCTGGCCCTTACAATACATATACAATAGAATCTTATAGTCAAAAAATCTTTACATAAAATTAAATTAATAAATTAAACTCTATTATAAGGCCTTTTATTGAATTTCTTAGCAAAATCAAAAATTGTGAAAATTTTGAGTTAGGTCACTTTAATTCTGGTGATGCGATATATGTATACAATTCTTAGGTAACGATATTACATACAATATGACTTCACTCAGAGACGTCAATTAACATTTAAACCTGTTCGAGCGTTGGTATTTATACATATTTAACGTAAGTTAAATTTAATTGAGGTCTCTGTGTGCAGCTGGTAATATTTTGAAAGGACAATAATTATAATTAAGTGGCGTAAAATACATTAATTCAATGTTTTTTGTCTTAATTCAAATCATTAAAATTCAGAGATATTATAATCTACACAACAAGTAGTAAGACATATGAACGTGTCAATTTCTCTTGTCAATTTAGAACTGTCATTAAATTAATTTATTTAAAAAAAAAATGCTAGCTATTGTTTTAGTTTAACGCTTTTTTCCGAGTAGTCTAGTGTCCTAACTCTCCGTCGTCCACTTTCCGCCCGAAATAAAAACATTAGGTGACGGAACTCAACGCCGTGCTTTGTAATTGCCGTATTATGACCACTTTTGTTCTAATCATCTTAACAGTTAACAATTAAAATCTACATTAAATTACTAGGAATGTGCGTTTAGTTCAAGAAAGTAGTATTATTGATTATTATTCAATAACTTTGTTATAAATAACACACATATCCTCTATATATAAAATGTATGACACGATTGAAATTTAAAAAAAAATATATAAATAAATATATCTAAAAATAAAATTACATTGAAAAATTCCGTAGACATGTATGGAAGACATTATTATTAATTATAAATATTTATACATTTAGAAAAAAGGTTGATATTTTTACTATTTTTTAAAAATAAGTAGAAAATGATAAGGTAGTCAGACTGAACCTAGTGTTAAGACACTCCGTCCCTCTTTGCCACCAGAGCGAAGAAATGAAAATTTAAAAATTCATTACTTCGAGTGAGAATCGAACCCACAACCTCAGGTTATTATAATAATAATTATTATTAAAAAAAACATACATATGGTAACTGATATATGGCACTATATTTTATAATAATAAATATTCTACGGAACCTTTCTTTATACATTTATTATAAAGTCAAATTTATAATATAAACAAATCATTATAAACAGAATACAAAGTTTTTATAGAAAACGCATTTTATCTTGAACAGTCATATCTACGCTTTCCTTCATTTTAGCCAAGAGAGTTGACGAGTGCTGAGTGACTAAGACACTCCGCGTAATGGAGTCACTAATATTCGTCTCTATCGGATCTCTCCGCTCTCCGCCTTTTATCAACAATCAGTTATGTGATATGTTCAGACCTTTCAAGTTAAAATGCGCGTACTACAAGTCCTTTAGAGTAGTTTAAAGTCATTAATATACTTTTTATTTCAAATTTAGTATTAAACAGGTCAAAATATAAAAAAAAGAATACTCTAACTTTTAACAGCTAGATAATAACAAGTTCATATTAAGAAAAACCAACCATAATCTTCCATAAGTATATAAAAGATGCAAATATGTTTGTTTAAAATACAAAAAAAATGGCATCATTTTCTTTACAAAAATAGAGACAGAAGAATTGTTAATACTCGATTAGTGAAAAATCTTTGGTACTTTTTTAATATATATTTACAAATAATGTTTTAAAAGTCATATTTAAAATATTCTTACACCATTTTAACCACTTACGCTACAAATTAAAAGCGTAAAGCAATTAAAACGGAAAGCGGAATATTAATTCACTATGTTTTCTTTATGAATAAAATGAATAATCACATAAAAGACATATTAATGGCTGTTTAATACTTAATATAATAAATAATATTTAGCAAATAATATCATGGCTTTGGATATAATGGCATAATTTTTAATATCACGTATTTATTTTTTATAAACGAATTATATTTTTTTATAAACGAATTATATTTTTAATTCTCTTTACAAAAAACACTGAAGAATAATTTTGTTCTAGTAAATGTAAATATTACAATATTTCATACAATTCATATAAACACAAGTTTAATTTCAAAATATGTAAACAACGCTATTATAAAATATTTTTGTTTAAAGTTTTAAATAAATTTGATACATTTGAATTATATAAGAGAAGATTGGAGGGAAAATGGCATCATTCATAATAATAACAAAAATCTTATTTTTTTTACCGTATGGGAAAAAATGCTTGAAAATTTATACAAATGAAAATAATGCCTAAATAATTGTCTATTAAATATACAATATTATGAAATAAATCATAATCTGTCGTAATATCATTACGATATTAATTATTAGGTTTTTTAACAATGTGTCAAATATTTTATTTAACATGTGTTATTCACTCACATATTAAGGGTGTTATTGAAAAAGAAGCAGAATATGAATAACATTTTTAAATAAATGTTATAAATTTGAAATTAAGGTTAGTCAAGGTTCAAATCTTCATACATTTCTCATAAACCATTTTTCTTAAATACAAAATGTATTAATAATAAATAAGTTATAATAATTTACAAATTATTCTGATATCGTTTCTTAGGTGGAGGCGTTGGCGCTTTCTCCTGAGCGGGAAGTAGAACGGAGGGTTCTCTCCGTCGTGATTGGTACAAATACGAGTTTCTAGGAGCTAGTACTAAATAGTACTTTTAAATGTGTCAAATACTTCTTTATTTTAACAAAAAAAATAAAGGGGAGGTGGGGGAAATATGACCAACAGTTAAAATTACAAATAACATTTTTAAAGTGTTATTCACAAATTTAGAATATGAATAACATTTTTAAATAAATGTTATAAACTTAAGCCAGGCCTCTTAAAAACCAAGGTTAGTCAAAGTTCAAATTTTCATACATTATCTAAAAATCCTTTTTTTCTTATATAATAAATAAATTACTTATAACAATTTACAAATTATTCTGATATCGTTTCTTAGGTGGACCAAGGCGTTGGCGCTTTCTCCTGAGCTGGAAGTAGAACGGAGGGTTCTCTCCGTCGTGATTGGTACAAATACGAGTTTCTAGGAGCTAGTACTAAATAGTTCTTTTAGATGTGTCAAATACTTCTTTATTTTACCAGAAAAAATATGTAAAGGGGAGGTGGGGGATATATGACCAACAGTTAAAATTACGAATAACATTTTTGAAGTGTTATTCACAAATGTAGAATATGAATAACATTTTTAAATAAATGTTATAAAATTAAGCCAGGCCTCTTAAAAACCAAGGTTAGTCAAAGTTCAAATTTTCATACATTTTACTAAAAATCCTTTTATTCTTATATAATAAATAAATTACTTATAACAATTCACAAATTATTCTGATATCGTTTCTTAGGTGGAGGCGTTGGCGCTTTCTCCTGAGCTGGAAGTAGAACGGAGGGTTCTCTCCGTCGTGATTGGTACAAATATGAGTTTCTAGGAGCTAGTACTAAATAGTACTTTTAAATCTGTCAGATACTTCTTTATTTTAAAGAAAAAAATATAAAAGGGAAGGTGGGGGAAATATGACCAACAGTTAAAATTACAAATAACATTTTTAAATAAATGTTATAAAATTAAGCCAGGCCTCTTCAAAACCAAGGTTAGTCAAAGTTCAAATTTTCATACATTTTCTAAAAATCCTTTTTTTCTTATATAATAAATAAATTACATATAACAATTTATAAATTATTCTGATATCGTTTCTTAGGTGGAGGCGTTGGCGCTTTCTCCTGAGCGGGAAGTAGAACGGAGGGTTCTCTCCGTCGTGATTGGTACAAATACGAGTTTCTAGGAGCTAGTACTAAATCGTAATTATATCTCGGCGTGTTATTGTTCTCTGTATCAGCTTCTAGTGTTTTGTTTTGTTTTTGAGGTAGCGGCGGCGGTTCTTCTTCGTCTTGATTTGAGTCGGTTGTTCCTGTAATTAATTATTTGTATGTATTAAAAGACTTAAGAATTAAAATTATTGAGGCGGTATATTAGACTTTAATAAAATAATTTGTTAAGATGTATAAACACTTAAATAAAATAATTTGGTTTAAATGGTTAGAAAAAATATTTTGTGGGTTCGATTCTTACTACGGGGAAGTGATAAATATTATTTTCAGTTCTCGGATATAACAGCTAAGACAAAGTGTGGTATTGAGTTTCTCTGCTCAATACGTAGTGTCTCTTTTTTAGACGGAAAGTGTAAAACAGAGTGACTAAGGATTACACTGCTATGTGAGAAATAAAGTGAACCTCTTTTAAATATTTAAAAAAAAGGTACATTTTTAAAGGATTTTTGCACATATAATAAAATACAATGTATTTTTTGTCGCGAATTCAATTTAATATATATATATTTTTTTTCTTTTTTTTTAGCTTCACACTTCATCCTGCACACAGCAGGGTAAGCAGAGGGGACCTAGTATTAAGACACTCCGTTCCCCACTTTCCGCCGAATTCGGAAGCTTCCGTGTTAAGTGGCGGAACTTAACGCCGCGCTTTACCTCGACACCAGAGCCAATAAAATGGAAATATAATTTCCACTCCTCGAGTGGGAATCGAACCCACAACCAGTCGTTCCACGGGCCACGACTGGCCATATATAATATTTAATATACAATGTTGTATGATTTAAGGAATAACAAAATAACGAAACATAATATATAATAAGTATAACAATATATATGATAAGTATAACAATAATAAACAAAAAGTAACAACTTTTAAACATTTTTAAAGTGTTATTCCACACTTAGGAAAATTGAAAAAGACATTTAAAGAAAACGTATAAAAATTTGAACGCAGCGGGATTCGAACCCGCGCCTCTTTAAATGTCTTTTTCAATTTTCCTAAGTGTGGAATAACACTTTAAAAATGTTTAAAAGTATTTAATAAATAGCATTCTCTCTTGCCAAACGATTGTTCGTAGAATAATCTTTGGGTAGCAGAAATTTGTAAAAATCTCTCTACAGAGATGCTAACAACATAAATAAGTTGTAATAAAGCGTATAAGAATTTCGACGCAGCGGCTAGTAGAACGCATGGCTCAGTGGAGGCGCGGGTTCGAATCCCGCTGCGTTTAAATTTTTATACGTTTTCTTTAAATTCTTTAAATGTCTTTTTCAAAAATGAACAATTTTTTAACACAAAAATTAGTATTAAAATTAGTAGTTTAACTGATAACTGATTAAAATAATATTGAGGCAGTCGTAGCGTAGCATCTGGCTGTAGCGCGATGGATATAGGTTCGATCCCACCCGTGGGGATGATTATATTTAAACTTTCATTTCCTCACTCTCATACCTAAGCCAATCACGCTTCATTGAATTCCGCCACTCAACACGCAATTTTTTAATTAAGGGCGGAAATTGGAGGACGGAGTATGTTGACGCTACACTCTCAAAAAAGCTGCTAAAAATAACACAATTTTAAACCAAAATCTAATATTAGGTTATTGGTATTAGGTTCAATTATTACGTGAATCAATAAAAAATAAAAAAAAAATTAAGAAAACGTATTAAGCTTTGAATTCAGCGCATGGCTTAGCGGTGAGAGCGCTTGAACGGATTCCAACAGGCGCAGGTTCGAATTCCGCTGCGTTCAAATTTTTATACGTTTTCTAAATGTCTTTTAGATAACGTATAAAAGTTATTTTAAAAGCATTTATTACCTAAAGAATCTCTATTAGACGGTGGTTCAGAATTAGTTATGAAGCTGGCGCGTTGTGAAAGTCTCCGCTCTCTTTCCGCTTCAGTGCGGAGAGGTCTCTCTGTGACGAGCTGGAAGGAGAAATTATAAGAATATTAGTTTATATATGCAAAATTTTTGATATGTATGAATGAATGTTTATTTGAATTAATCAAAGTTTGAAATTGTTATAATGGTAGCAAAATTATGTACTATGTTCTTTTTAATGATTTTGTGCACCTTTATTATTATTACTGTAACAAAATAACAACTCAAATACATTAAATGGTATAATCAATTTTTAAAATATTCATTTTAGTGTCTCCATTAGAGCTTTCGAATACCAGATTTTTTCAATACCGGTATTAATACCGTTCTTTTTTTTTCCAATACCGGGACTCCGGGATCCCGGTTTTAAAAAAGGATTTAATACCTTATTTACTAAAACGCAGTAAGTTCTATATTTTTTGATGGAAACGACATAACAAAAACACCTTTAGCGAATATTTATAAAAAACATCTAGACAAAAATCAGTTTACCTACTGTTTATAAATTAATAACATTGTGCGTACAAAATATGATAAAACTTGACAAGTTAAATACCTACATGCTTTTATTTTTAAGAACATCTACTTACCTATAAATAAAATCGGTGCGTGTCTCTTTATGACTAAATCGTATTGTACATAACACAAAATATGGCAAAACTTAACAAATTAAATACTTAATTACTTTTATTTAGAAAAACCAAAAATAAGCTCAGTGTCTTAGTATACAAAATATGGAAAATGAACCAAATAAATATCTACTTTTATATAAATACAAAAGAAACATATCGACAATAATCATAACTTATAGAAAATTAGTTTAACCGTAAATTAATGTGTTAATACTTCTTGTCTTTGTGATTAATTGCTAAGTGTATTTCAATACCGGTATTAAAAAAAAGCGGAAAAAATCCGGGATCCCGGTATTAGTCAATACAGGTATTAGTCAATACCGGGATCCCGGTATTGGAAGCCCTAGTCTCCATGATATAAAAACTAAAAATATAAACAATAATTGCCACTTATTTAATTTTTCGAGCAAGTCGCAGCACAGTGGCACAAAGTGTGACTGTAAACGCGACAGGTTATGGGTTCGATTCCCACTCGTGGAATTGAAATATTTAATATTTCCATTTTCCTTGATTTGATGTCGAGACAAACGGAGTGTCTTAACACTCGGTTCCCTCTGCCTACACTACTTGTGAGCGAAGTACAAAGTGAAGCAAAAAAAAAACTAGATTATAGTATTTTATCACAATGGTATTTTGAGATATCTATTCTTTTTTGCTGTTTTAATTTTAGATTACTATACTATTTTTATCTATAATGCCAAAGCTTACGGAACCCTAACCACTATCACTAAGAGGATTAAGGACTCTTAGGATCTAGGACTTGTATCAATACCAAAAAATATTAAAACCACATTACCTCCTGCCTCAACTCTCTCAACGGAGAGAAAGTAGAGTCCAAACACGAATTATTCAAACTCAATGTATTATTTGGTATTTGGGGAGTGTTTAATGCAGAATGTATAGCACTTATTATAGCGTGATTGACTGCGCCCGTGTTGTTCTGAGAAGAGGTGTACCATTGACTACCGCTTGACTGGAGACTTGCTTCACTCTGTATTGGGAAAAATAATAAATTTAATATAAAAATAAGGAAAGAAATGTGGGGAACGGAGTGTCTTAACACTAGGTCCCCTATGCCTATCCTCGTGTATGCGGGATACAGGGTGAAGTTATAATCCCTCGTATGCCTTAGCCCAGATATGACCACCGTGCTGGGTGCCAAAGGACGTAATAAAAGTCAGTAAACGACACTGACGATATATCGAAAGTCACTTAAAATACAGGTCAAAATATTTGCATTTTAATCTAGACATACTTCAGACCATAACAACAAATTTTCTCCTGGCTTATGGGGGGATAATAAAGAAAAATAAAGAGAAACGAAATATTTAAAGTTAGGGGTACAAAGTGCGACTGTAAAGCGACTGGTTGTGGGTTCAATTCCCACTCAAGTATTGGAAATATATATTTTCCTTTTTTTTTCGCTCTGGTGTCCAATGTAACTAGAACTAGGCGGAATGTATTGTTCGGTATTTGCGGAGTGTTTAGTGCAGAGTGAATCGCATTTATTATAGCGTGATTGACTGCGCCTGTGTTGTTCTGAGAACAGGTATACCTGTAAATTTGATTGACAGTAGTATTGATATTGATTGTAAAATAAGATAAGGAAAAAAATATAAAATCTCTGTTTCAAAATAGACTTATAGTACCCGGCAACTAATAATGCACATCGATGCTTAAGACGAAATAGCCAGCCAGTGTCTGTTTCGTAGAGCGCTGTCTCTGTTACTCAGATGGTATGTGACGTTTGTCACTGGTTCGTAAGTCTTTGTACAGATATGGTAGAGAACGGTCGCTTTCAGTTTCAAATATATATATATATATATATATATATATATATATATATATATATATATATATATATATATATATATATATATATATATATATATATATATATATATATATATATATATATATATATATATATATATATATATATATATATATATATATATATATATATATATATATATATATATATTTGAAACTGAAAGCGACCGTCAGTCACGTGAAATTATATATAATGTTTATAAATATTTTCTACCACTTCACTGATAGACTTGTGATAAATACGAATGATAATGACAGTGATTTTGACCTTATTGAGAGTACAGATTGTGAAATTTAAGAAATTGGGACTTCTGGCAGTTAGGCTCGCACATCTTTTTCATTTTTTTATATTTTCAGGCGTCAAATTTAATTATTAAATAAAAAGGAATCGACATCGTTGAAGTTGACAACTATATTGTCTGACAACAACAACTATATTGACTATATTGTCGTTTTAACAGCTTTTAATAGATACCTCACTATTATTGTTTTAAGAGAGAGAGACAACGCTCTACTAAGTCGAAGCTATCCGACTGCTTCATTCTAAGCAACGATGTGCATTATTAGTTCTCGGGTACTATACTTATAGTTTTAAAATCCAATATAATTTAAAGCTTATTAATTAATACCTTTCTACTTCTCTTTTTATGTCGAGGCGTTAATGTACCGCTGCTGCTATCTCGTCTGTAAACGAAAAAAAAAAAGGTTATTACAAACTCTAATTTTCAAATAAATCCTACATTAGTGTCATGTCTGATAGAAATGCGAATGGTGGCAGGTTCGATTTCTCATCAAGGGAACGTTTAAACTAGGGGAATATTTAAACTAGCGACCCCTCGTGGCTCTGCCTACGCGATTATACAACTTTTAGAGGTTGATTATTTTAAAAAGTAACCCACGTTTGATCGTCGATCTCCATCTATTTTCATTGAAATCGGGCCGGTAGATAAGCCGTGAAAGCGTAACATGCAGACAGACAGACTTTCGCATGTATTAATATTAGTATTGAAAACTTTCATTTCTCCGCTCTAGTAGCCTAATACAAAGCGCAGCGCGTATGCTTGGTGGTAGGAGACTTGTTCTCCGACTGGCTCGCGACCACTATCATGTCAAAGACGAGCCGCCAAATATCTGATGATGTGTTCCGGTTTGATAGCATATAAGCCAGCTCTCCTTATTCCCACCATTCCCATCCTACCTCCCTCCTATCCTCATTCACCTTCAAGGTCGGCAACGCATCCACAAATCTAATGTTGCGGATGTTCATGGGCGAAGGTAACCACTTACCATCAAGTGGTTCTTATGCTCGTTTGCCTCCTTTGCTCCATTAAAAAAAGCATTTGGGCTATGAACAAAGAATGGAGTGTCTTGACACTAGGTTCTCTCTGACTACCCTTCTGTGCGAGGTAAAGCGTGAAGCTACATAAATATAAAGTGTAATATTAATTAATTAAACAAACAATAATTTACCTCGTCCAGTTCAATGCAGAATTCAGTTTTGATTTTGACTTTGGTGTTGTTCTGAAAAAAAAAATATTATTAAAAAATACAAATTGAAGCCATTATGACGTCATGGGACAACATCTTACTGTAAACATATTTGTTTGTGGTTTTGATACTAACTCGAGGAAATGATTATATGTATTACATAAATTATTTTCTCTTCTTCGCTCTGGTAGCTTCTCTTGTTTCGATATTCAGTTATTTATTTAAACTTAAATGCTTATTCCCGCATACATCCCTTAAAAAGTATCTAATATCAAGACACTCCGCTCTCCTTCGATACGTCTTACGTACCAGAGCAGAGAAATGAAAATAATATACAATCCGTTTAGGAACCTGGTCCTATTTGAGTCCAGTAACTATATATTTTTATTAAATGAAAGTCAGTCCCACATGCAAAAACACTATATTTCTCAAGGCCACAATTATCTTACATACACGACTACATACAATGCATGCGTGTTATTTAGTAGATGGTATTATACTGAACTAACTATAGAAATTTGAAAGGTGGGAATTGAATAGGTGGCACTTCACGCTTACGCAGCTATGTACGTGCACTTAAACAGTACGTATAGTACTCGGCAATAAATAATGCACATCGTGCTTAGAATGAAGCAGTCGGTCAGTTTCGATTTCGTAGAGCGCTGTCTTTGTCACTCAGTTGGTATGTGACGTTTCTCATTGTTATTATTTTAAGCGACCGAGACAACGCTCTACGAAGTCGAAGCTAACCGACTGTTTCATTCTAAGCATCGATGTGCATTATTTATTGCCGGGTACTATATGCGTGTGTCCCTACGATCCGAATGGGAATCGATCCCACAACCATAGCGTCTATTTTTCTAAATAGATACAATTATTTAACTCACCCGTTACCAGTAGATATATCAGATATACGATTATTTGTTAGATTTCTATGTTCCATTTCGTAGCTATCTCGCTGGTTCACTCGTAAAACTACTTCTGGCGTTGATGGAGATCCGCTTTCGAATTCACATATCTAGAAAATTACAAAAAAAACGTTAGAAAGTTAGTGTCGAGACACTCCGAATAATTTAAGGAAATTAACAAGGAGACACATTGCGTGGTTAAGTAGCGGAGCTTAACGCCACGGGTAGTCTTAAGTACCAGAGCGATGAGAAGGGAATAATTTTAAATGTAATCATTCAATCCTAATAAGTAAGAAGAATTTAATTTTTTACGTAAGATTTATATAATAATAAGTTTTTTTTTTTTTTTTTTTTTTTTTATGGAAAGGACAAGGCAAACGAGCGTTCGGGTCACCTGGTGTTAAGTGAACACCGTCGCCCACGGCCCCGTGTAACACCAGAGGAGCTACAGGGACGTTGCCGGCCTTTGAGGTGGAGGTAAACGCGCCTTTTGAAGGTATTCATGTCGTATCGACCTGGAAACACTGCCGCCGGTAGGCCATTCCACAGTTGAGTGGCGTGTGGAAGGAAAGTCCTACGAAACCGCACAGTACTCGAATGCCAAGTATCCAGATGGTGTGGATGGTATTTAAGTTTGGAACGTACTGTGCGGTTGGAGAATTCGGCGGCAGGTAACAAGTCAAACAGTTCTCCAGAACACTCCCCGTTGTAAATGCGATAGAGAACGCACAGTGAAGAAACGTCTCTACGCAATGCCAAAGTGTCAAGCCCTTCACAGATTACTGGGTCCCCAATGATTCGAATGGCTCTGCGTTGTATGCGATCAAATGGTTCAAGCTGATACTGGGGGGCACCGGCCCAGAGATGAGAACAGTACTCCATATGAGGCCGCACCTGGGCCCTATACAGGGACAATCGGTGTTTGGACGTGAAGTACTGTCTAGCTCGGCCGATGACACCCAGCTTCTTCGAGGCCAATTTGGCCTTGCTTTCCAGATGATCGCGATACTGGCACTCACTCGAAACTTTAAGGCCCAATAAGCTGATATAGGGCTCGGCTTTAAGGGGAGTGTTCTCGAATACTGGTGATACGACAAATGGGGATTTTTTAGTGGTCAACGCGCAAACTTGTGTCTTCTTGGGGTTGAATTGAACCAGGTTCCTTTCACCCCATAAGGAGACATTCGCGAGGGATGCCTCAACAGAAGACACAAGTTTTATTCGGCACTCGTCGACGGTATCCCGAGAAAGACCTGCACGGCCGGTATATACGGCGTCCACCGTGCTATCATCCGCATAGCAATGAATGCCAGGATCCTCTAACATGTCATTGATATGCAGGAGAAATAGCGTGGGGGACAGCACACAGCCTTGTGGGACGCCAGCATTCACGGGCATGTAATTAGAGCAAAAACCGTCAACAGCGACCTTAATGCTGGGCCGGTGAGAAAACTAGCGACCCACTTGCACAAATTCTCGGGAAGCCCATAGGATGGAAGTTTCGCTAGGAGCGCCCGATGCCACACCCGATCAAAGGCCTTCGCCATGTCCAAACTAACTGCCAGGCCCTCTCCCTTGCTTTCGATGGCAGCAGCCCAGCGGTGGGCTAGGTAAACCAGAAGATCACCGGCCGAGCGACCATGGCGGAAGCCATATTGACGGTCGTTGATCAACCGATGATCCTCCAGATAGCCCAGGAGCTGGCTGTTAATTAAACTCTCCATTACTTTAGAGAGCATGGAGGTGATAGCAATAGGCCTGTAGTTAGAAGGATCTGAGCCATCGCCTTTTTTCGGGATCGGGTGGATCAGGGCACTCTTCCACGAATCTGGGACTACGCCGGATGAGTAAGAGTGCCGAAACAAACGCGTTAGCACCGGCGTCAACTCAGGAGCACATGCACGGAGCACTATAGGAGAAATGCCATCCGGTCCACTCGCCTTATGGATGTCCAAGGAAACCAGAGCTCGACGAACGGCCTTTTGACTAAACTTAACATCAGGCATTGAGCTCTGGCACCGCGGGATGGTCGGCGGAGTAGTTCCATGGTCATCCAAGGTTGAGTTCGAGGCGAAGAGGGTGCCCAGGAGATCGGCTCTCTCTTTCGCCGTATGGACCAGGATGTCATTCTCTGTGCGTAACGGAGGAAGCGAGGGCTGGCTAAAGTTGCCAAGCACAGCCTTAGAGAGCGCCCAAAACTGCCGTGTTCCGGACGGGTAGCTCTCGAGCTTCTCACCGATTTTGGTGGTATGCTCGGACTTTGCTCTAGCGATTTGCCGCTTAAAGTACCTAGAGGATCGGTTGTACTTCCCTTTTAAGGCTTTCGCCTTAGGATCTTTAGTGACTAGTGCCGCAGCCCAGGCTTGATAAGCTTCGCGCTTACCAGAGGCAGCTTGTCTGCAGGACTTACCAAACCAAGGCCGTGACTTGCCACCGATAGGCACCACAGAGCTTGGAATATAGAGATCCATACCCTGTAGAACCACATCGGCGACAGCGGCGGCACAGCCACTAGGATCATCAGAAGAGAAGCACACCGGTCCCCAGGGATAAGATGAGTAAAATGTACGCATCCCATCCCAATCTGCTGACTTGTAGTGCCAGACACGACGAGTTGCGGGTGTTCTGCAACTGCTGCGTTTAATTGGCACCACAGTCCGTACCAGGCAGTGATCAGAGGACCCTAAAGGGGCCTCGATTGATACCCGGTACTGTTCCGGATTTGAAGTCAGCAGAAGGTCCAATAAGGAGGCATTGTGGCTGTCCACGTCCGGGATTCGTGTAGGTGAATCAACCAATTGGGACAGTCCATTTGCCGAAGCAAAGTCAAATGCAGCCCTCCCCGCGTGGTCGGTGGTCCGTGACCCAAGCCAGTCGGCATTGTGGGCGTTAAAATTACCGAGTATCACGACCTCAGCGGAGGGGTCTGTGAGAGCATATCATCAATGGCCGATTGCATATGCTCCATGAGTCGATCCGTTTCCGCATTTCCGGATTGGGCTCCGGTGCCCGGCATCACCTAATGCGAAACGCAGTGGCATAGAGCCACTACTTCACCCCGGTTTTAGATGCCGAGGGTGGTGGTGGTCCGGTCGAGTCGGCCCATACGAGTGCCATCACTGGCAACTTGACTCTACCACACGTATTTTAGTCGCCTCTTACGACACCTCCAATACCAGGGTGATCCTATTCTAAGCCGGGATCACGCGGCTGAAGTTCTGATTAGGATAAGATATAACTAACAAACAATTATACGCATATAGCTAAGATTAATAATTTAGATTATGTACAGCGATGAATTCCACCACTCAACACGCAACGCCTGGATTTCAGTTGGAAGGAGTGTTTTTTACACTAGATCTTAAAAATACATAAAGAAAACGTTTTTTTAAGTACTATAATAATTTATTACCAGACTGACATTAATTACTAGCTTTACATATTAATACTTACACGTTCTCTGAAACACTTGGTGAGATGCTCGTGTAGGTCACGCTGTGGATTCCTACAAGCGTGGACTTCAAGACCTGTTGAAATACAAAGTTTATATAATATTTTGTATATAATGTATAAATATACATTATTTGTTTTAGCTTCACGCTGTATCCCGCACGCAGCAGGTAAGGCAGGAAAACTAGTGTTAAGACACTGCATTTCCCACGCACCGCCGAATTCAAGTGTCAGTAGTGTCTCGATACCAGAACAAAGAAATCGGAAATATTAAATATTTCCATTTCTCGAGTGGGAATCGAACTCACAAGACGCGTTTACAGTCACACTTTTCAAAATGATTATATTTAAATTATTTTATTTTCCTCGCATGGTAAGTAATATGCAGTCCGTTAAATTATTGCATGTTAAAACAAGCATTAGTTTGTTAGTATTTAATATATTACAACACGCTTTATCCATAACATAGGAGGTAGTCAAGAAGTAGTGTTAAGGCACTCCGTTCTCCACTATTCATGCAAAATCGAGACATTACATGTTAAGTAGCGGAACTTAACGCCGCGCTTTGTCATAGTTACTAGCAGAAAGAAAACTATTATACATCTGCCAATCATTCATATGAGTGGTAATCGGACCCACGTCCAATGCTATTACAATCAGACGCTGTCACACAGCGGACTCAAAAATATTAGCGAGAAAATATCTATTACATAAATAACGTATGGCTTAGCAGTCACTATACTTGGACCTTGACCAAGCTGCGCAGGTTCAAATCCCATATAGTTTTTCCATTCTTTATTTTTTAGCTTCACGCTGTATCCCGCACGCAGCAGGGTAGGCAGAGGGAACCTAGTGTTAAGTCACTCCATTCTCACTTTCCGCCGAATTCGGAGGCATTGCGTGTTAAGTGGCGGAACTTAACGCCGCGCTTTATCTCGACACCAGAGCGAAGAAAATGGAAATATAAAATACTAGCGGCCCGCTCGCGGCTTCGCCGCCTGAACTATTTCGTTATATTGCAACCCTCGGGGTCACATATATAAAAAATAAAGTACCCTATTTTTAAGCTTAGATAATCAACTATATTTATGCCAAAATTCATTACAATTGGTCAAGCGGTTTAGATTTTT
Source organism: Dryas iulia moderata (assembly GCA_019049465.1). NCBI lineage: Eukaryota > Metazoa > Arthropoda > Insecta > Lepidoptera > Nymphalidae > Dryas > Dryas iulia. Next base: position 3,358,358 of record CM032437.1, read on the forward strand.
CATATAAACTTTCATCCTCTATTTCAACCCTTTAGAGGTTGATTTTTTAATAAATATGTAGCCTATGTTAGATCCAGTCACTTTTACTACTTTCATTCTAAATTTCATCCAAATCGGACCGGTAGATTAGCCGTGAAAGCGTGACAGACAAACACACAGACTTTCGCATTTATAATATAAGTATGGATTTATACTCCTCGAGTGGGAATCGAACCCACAACCAGTCGTTTACAGTCACACGCTTGTGCTACTGGGCCACGGTTAGCCACTATATATGTAAACGAAGTGCGTTACACTTCATTCAGCATTGAGTTTGAATTATGACTTTTATTTATAATCTATGAAACTTTGACGTGATACGTTATAACAAAAAGAATAATATATTTTAATATTTAATAATTACGAATGGTGAAGCAATAGCTTTAAATGTTGTTTCTCTTTTCAGGTTAGTTGTTAGAAATTGTGTAAATTGTATAAGTGTAAACATTGGTTTATATAATAAATCTCTTTTCAGAGCAACTCAATTTAAGTTCTAGTTTTACTGTTCACCCAATTATCCAAGGATCATTATAAAACAACATTTATACAGCTGATTCCCAAGAAAAAAATGGAGAAACTAAAGTTCGAATTCATGGTCAAGGCCAGTGAAGATGTGAAGACAAATATTATTTGTGTAACGACAATTACCGATTTAAATGGACGTACTTTTGGGTTTCCAGATAAATTACAATCTGTAAAATTACATGATGCAATAGTAAAGACTCAAATCTTTCAGAAAGTGAAGGCTACATTACAAAAACGACATGACAAACGACAGGTCTGGATAGCAGTGAGCCCAGAGATGAAGGCGGTGTATTGTGATGAAGACGGAAATATACAGTTCATGGGATATCTTTTAGAAGAAAAAGAAATACCAAAAACTTCTACGGCAGGAATCTCTGAAGAATATCTAACAAGACTCATGGAAAGCTTCGCTGATATGAAGAAGGAGTCATCAAAACCTTTTAATGTAGGGAAAATAGCAGAGCAATTAGTTATCGACAAATTCAACAGTAAGATTACTAATGTGTCCCAATGGATGTCTATCTTTGAAGCGGAATGCGCACGTTTAGGCATAGAAGAAGATGTCAAAAAAATAGAAATTTTCAGGTTATTTTTAGAAGATACCTGTAAAGACTGGTATAGTTCGATGCTTATTAAATATTCCATAAATTCAGATTGGGCTAAGTGGAAACAAAACTTTAATGAGACATATGCAGATAAGAGTTGGTCACCAAATAGGTATGCAATGTTATTTAGATATAGACAGGGCTCACTACTAGAATATGCATTAAAAAAAGAGAGACTACTATTAAAAATAAATAGGACCATCGATAAACACACTCTAATTGATCTGATTGCCACTGGATTACCGAATTTTATTGCAGATCAGATTGATAGGAATAGTTTAAAGGAAACTCAAGATTTATTTAATAGTATAAGAAGTTTAGAGCACATGGCAAATAAAAAAATAATAGATAAAAAAATACCAGCTTTTGATAGTATAATTAAAGAGAAAAATGCGAGGTCTGTGGTTAGTCCGTGTAAAATTTGTGAAAAAGAAAATAAAGGTACACGTTATCATCCTGAATCGCAATGTTGGTTTAAACTAAAAAATAATGATAGAACAAGAAAAGAACAGATAAGGAGTGTAAACAATTCAGAATTAGAGACAGAACTAAACGAAATTAATCCAAAAAACTAGTAGTGCCGCCATTAATAAAAATTAAATTACTAATAAATGACACTTTGGAAACATCGGGAATCTACGATTCCGGATCGAATGTGTCCTTAATAAATTCAAGGTTATTAGCTTTAAAAAAAAATCATACTCATAATATAAAAGCAGGTGTGAAAACAATAAAGGGCCTAAAAAAATCTATAGGAATGGTAACATTAAAATTAAAAATTTTTGAAATTGAAAAACATATTGATGTATTTGTTATAGATGAAGAAAACTTCGACTATAATTTTCTAGTTGGATTGGATTGTATACAAAAATTTAAATTAACTCAAAATGAGAATTTAGAAATCATGCAAAATATCCAAAGCAACGAAAAGACAGACTGCATAAAAAGCAAAGAAATTCCCGGCAGTTCGGGCAGTGGCATAGAAATAAACAAAAATGAAAAAGAAAATATAATTCACGAATATGAACTAAACTTTAATGAAAATATATTGGTCGATGATTTTGATATTTCGGTAAACCATTTAGATCATAAAAAAAGATCTGATATTGATCAATTAATACGTAAATATAATTCAATTTTCGCAAAGGATAAATATGACATAGGTACGGTAAAAGGTTATGAAGCACACATTGATCTCTTGATAGATAAGTACTGTAGTAAGAGGCCATATAGATCCTCTATTGAGGATATGAAAGAAATTGAACAACAAATATCAAAATTATTAGAAAACAATTTAATAGAGGAATCATATAGCCCTTTTGCCGCTCCGATAACACTAGCATTTAAAAAAGAAGAAGGAAGGAGATCAAGACTTTGTATAGATTTTCGAGATTTAAATAAAATAGTAGTCCCCCAATCGCAACCTTTTCCCCTCTCAAAATTGAAGATAGACCAAAAACTGCATTTGTTACCCAGACTGCACACTATCAGTGGACATGTTTACCTTTTGGCCTAAAAACTTCACCCGCTATTTTTCAAAGAATCTTAAGTACGATCATAAGAAAACACAAACTGTCAGATTTTACTGTCAATTACATAGACGATATTTTGGTATTTTCAGAAACGTTTGAGAAACACATAGAACACATATCTTTGGTATTGGAAGCAATCTTAAAAGAAGGTTTTAAATTAAAATTTACGAAATGTAACTTTGCCCAAGACTCTGTAAAATATCTAGGACACATAATAAAAAACAACACGGTAACTCCACTAAAAGATAATTTAATTGCTATAAAAGAATTTCCGATCCCAAAAACACAAAAAAACGTGCGACAATTTTTGGGAAAAAATACATTTCTATGGAAAATATGTACCAAATATGTCAATAATACTAGATCCTTTACATAACTTATTAAGAAAACGAGAAAAATTTGTTTGGTCTGATAAATGTCAAGAATCATTTGATACAATGAAAAAACTTTTATGCTCAAAACCAATTCTAGCCATCTTGGATCCAGACCTACCAATACATATTTATACAGATGCTAGCATTACAAGGCATAGCTGCAATCTTAAAACAAGTTCAATCCAACGGTGAAGAAAAACCTTGTGCATATTTTTCCAAAAAATTAAATAATTCCCAAAAACAGAAAAAAGCTATATATCTTGAGTGTCTGGCTATAAAAGAAGCCGTTAAATACTGGCAACATTGGCTAATAGGAAAAACATTCAAGGTTTTTTCAGATCACAAACCTTTAGAAAATATGAATATAAAAGCCAGAACAGATGAAGAACTGGGAGATCTTACGTTTTATTTGTCGCAATTCAATTTTAAAATTATCTATTCTCCGGGAAAATATAATATAGAGGCAGATACTTTAAGCAGAAACCCGGTGTTAGAACCATGTGAAAATGAAGAAAGTTGTTTAAAAGTAGTTAATCTTGTAAAAATAGAAGACATACAACAAGATCAAAATAAAAAAGAAGATATAAAACAAAATATAAATAAACTTATCTTTAAAAATAATATATATTATAAAAAAAACAGAAAATATGAAAAAATTATACTAACCGAAGAGTTCAATAAATTCAAAGGAATTTAAATATTTTTTAGAAAAAGAAGGTATACCTATAGTATTCACTGCAGTAAACGCACCATTTTCTAATGGATTAAACGAACGGTTAAACCAAACATTGGTTAATAAAATTCGTTGTAAAATTAATGAAAGAAGGAATAAGATCGCTTGGACTACTGTTGCTCATGAATGCACGGACAGATACAACGAAACTGAACATAGTATAACAGGGTTCTCCCCAAAATATTTACTGCAAGGAAAAAATGTGGACATTCTACCAAATGAACTGAGACAAAATAAAGTACAGAATCATCATCTAATACGAGATCGAAAAATTGCCTTAGAAAATAGTATAAAATCACATAATTATAACAAACAAAGATTTGATAAAAACAGAAGACATTATGAGTTAGAAGTCGGAGATTTAGTATATGTTGAAAACGGAAATCGGATAAACCGAAAAAAATTGGACCATATCAAATTGTAGAGAAAATATCACAAAAAGTTACAGTCAAATCTTTTCCATATTACAAAACTCATTCCAGTAGTACTAGATGATTAACTTTGGGGGGCGGGGGAGATGTAAACGAAGTGCGTTACACTTCATTCAGCATTGAGTTTGAATTATGACTTTTATTTATAATCTATGAAACTTTGACGTGATACGTTATAATAAAAAGAATAATATATTTTAATATTTAATAATTACGAATGGTGAAGCAATAGCTTTAAATGTTGTTTCTCTTTTTAGGATAGTGGTTAGAAATTGTAAAAATTGTATAAGTGTAAACATTTGTTTATATAATAAATCTCTTTTCAGGGCAACTCAATTCAAGTTTTAGTTTTACTGTTCACCCAATTATCCAAGGACCATTATATATATATTTCCAAAAATACAACAAAAATCTCACCATATTTCAACAAAGGCACCTGATCAGCGATCAAATCTCTCAGCCTCTGTATGAGGGGCGCGTGATCAGGTCGACGGGCTTCGTATGTAGGAGTGAGGAAGGCCAGCTTGTAGTGGATCAGACCGCCTTGTACTGCCGAGTCGAGGATACCTGCGGGATGGGAGATTTAGGCGTTATTTTAGCTAATTAATTAATAAGTAACGTTTTCTTCTTGTAGTACAGGTAGAGAGAATATGATGACTCTCTCTAGTTCTTATAGTAGTAGGAAGAGAGAATATGATGACTATCTGTTCGTCACTTCAACTAGGACCTGGTGTCAAGACACTTAGTTGTCCATTTTAGCTAACTTCATTTATTTACTTATTTAAGCAATTCAGAGAGGATCTAGTGTCAAAAAAAGTTTACAACTTTCCAGCTGAAATAAAGAACGCAATACCGCGCTTTGTCGTAGGTAACAGAGCAGAAGAATGAACATTTAAATATAATCATTCCCTCGACAGGGAATCGAACCCACAACCACCGCGTTTAATATACCGTTAAAAGAAAATTTAAGACGCATAAAAATTTGAACGCGGGATTCAAACCCGCGTCTCTTAGAAACCGTCCGTGTGCTCTGACCACTAAGCCATGCGGTCTAGTATCAGCTCCAACAAAATTTCTAAATGCTTATTATAACAACTATTTTTTTTCTACATATGTATTTCGACGCATCAGGTCATCAGGATCGCATGGCATGATGATGGCAACGATATTATGAGGAACTATTAGAGGAAACTCCCCCAAAAAAACATTTTTTAATTGTAAATTTAAATTATTTTCTTTTTTAGTAGTAGTACTTTTTAACATTTTCAAAGTGCTTTTCACACACATAAGAAATTGAAAAAGACATTTAGAAAATGTATAAAAATTTGAACGCAGCAAGATTCGATCCCGCGCCTCTAGGAAACTGTCCAAGCGCTCTGACTGCTAAGCCATGCGTTCTACTACATTTACTAAATTACTACATTAGATTCTACTAAATCTTAATTTCCTTTCCACAGGTAATCGAACCCGTACCAACCTTGCAACCGCATAGACAACGGATGTAAAGGCGCATTCTCCGGTTTAGCCTCCATTATGCTAGTTTGTAGTTGTTCGTTGGTTTTCATCATCGTCTCCACTGCCACTTCGAGGGGAGACACCCAGTAGGTACGTGTTGATATTATGGGGAACCATTGGAGGATGCCTGAAAAATATAATTGTATAATTGAAGGTCAAAAAAATTTTATTTTTTAATAAGAAGTTATATGCTTCATTTTTTGAACGTCAATATATGGAACAATCTTTGACGTTTGTCGCTTGTAAGAAACGCATTATTATAAGAGTATCTTTTCGATGAAACATTGAACAATCTAGTAAAATAATTGTGATTACAATTTAATTCTTTTTATTTTAACAAATTGTCTTTAGTACAGTTAAATAATCTATAACACTCAATATATATAACCTAAGAATATTTACTTAAATGTCAAACAAAAATAATTTTTCATATAAACTTTCATCCGTAATTTGAAACTTTTAGGGGTTGATTACTTGAAAAAAAGTTGATTATGTTTGATCCTGGGTGTATATCTATTTTTATTTCGAATTTTATCCAAATCGAGCAAGTAGATTAGACGTGAAAGCGTAAAAGACAGATTTTGACATTTATAATATTAGTTTGGCTTATATGTATTTATTTCTTGTATATGTTTGCTTTTAATTGATATTATATTATAAAATAAATTTACCAAAAACAAATTAATAACAACAGCACAAAATTAAAAATATTAAAGTAAACATATTATACTGGCTCAGTGTCTGTAATAATTACATTTTTTTTTCATTTTACTGTTTTGTGGAGATAAAGACACAAGTTTTCATCAGTCCACATACACATCTTGACTTAGGGCGGGACTTGATTTAGAAGTTTCATGACACTAGGCTCTCACTGACTATATAGAAAAAAGGATGAAGTTGAATTTATTTCTTAATAAAAAATACTTTTATATCTTCCATATCTTTTTTTTTCAGAATAATCCATAATATCTAATAGTGATAAGGTCACCTTTTCATACTATAATTACTTATGAGTGTGTTATTTTGTTACTATGTGTTCTATTTTCATTTAGTGTAATAAATTTCTCTGTCTATGTATCTATCTGTTTTCAGGATATTTTTAATTCACATCCCTGACCAAAATGATTAAAAAAAGACATCGTAATTTCTAGATAAAAAGACTGCACCAGGTAAAGTATCACTAATTTCCACTTCAGTTCTCTCCAACCAGCGCGTCGCAAACTCATTGGCTCTCATTATATCCTCTTTCTTGCCTTCACTCACGTCTGGGATTGCATCGTCTGAAAATTATATTAATTTTGGCTTAATTCATTTAAATTTTTGATTTGTATTATCCCCCATTAGAGCCCCATTAGGATTCTCTTAACTTTCTGCTCAATCATAGTAAAATATACCCTATAGCACTCCTGAATAGTGTAACTATCTAATTGTGAAAGAATTTTCATGATCGGTTCCGTATTTCCGAAGATTAGCCTTTACAAACAAAGTTACTAACTTTACCTCTTTAGTATAGATTTCAAAAAAGTGGCAAACAAAGTTAGTTTTAATTGTTTCTTGACTTTGAATTCAAGTAAAAAAAATGGAGAACAGAGTGTCATAACACTAGGTTCTCTCTGACTACTCTGCTAAGCGAGAAAAAGCGTTAGATAAAAATCCTTACCAGTCCTATAGAAGGGTCTTGAAAAATGAAATTTCTTCACATTATTATGTTCATAGTATTCTCTCACAAGATGGTCGTCGAGTGCTTTTCCTAATGTATTCTTCCATTTGTCATCCATTATCGGTGTTACCGCGTTAATTTGTAAATCTGATTTGTTTTTATTAAGAAAATATTCGTTGCTACTAGCCATAAAATAAATACATCTCATTCAGAAAAATATATTATTCATTATTGTGTTGTTATATTGTTCATTATTGTGTTTTTGTATCATACCAAGTGACTTTATTTCATCTTTCCTACGTAAGTATATATTTTATGTGGTATAACTGGGGAGTGTAGTATAGTGTACTAGATGATATGATTAGGCTGAGTCAAAGTGAAATTAACAAGATTAATTTAAAATAAAACTTTATTTTTTGAACAACAAACTATTGACACAAGCCACAGCAAGTATGAGTCTACTGAGTTTCTTTGATAATATTTTAATGCGATAATGACATACCACGGTCCTGCCCTTTTATTTTGTTTATTTTCATTCAGGTTAATCTTATATTTTATTACATGTGTTATAATATATTACCAGTACTGAATGGGAATATATCATAGTAACAAGCCACCACATTTGTTACTGTTATTTAGGTACAATAGTAAAGTTTTAATTAGATGTAATTTCAATTTTAAGTAATAACTTAACTAAATAACAAATTATTGTAATGCATAAAAGCAATAACTATAAAACCTTAAAAACCTTTTCCTAAACTATACACGGACACACACACCCGCACGCATAAAGCCTTCCAAAACATGATTTCTCAAGTAAAAAATAATAATAAAAAATATCAAACAAAAAAGGATACACTGTCCATCAGACTCAGTGATATCTTCTCCAGGTTCGTCCAGCTTAAGAAGGACCTCCGCTTCAGGCCATTCTTCTAACATGCGCTCTTTGAAGTTATGCAGCATGTCGCCTTCATTGCCACGGTAGACGAAACCCTGGAAAATTTCAATACTCAAAATTATTAATATAAAAACATTACAACATTACAGTGGGGAACGGAGTGTCTTAACACTAGGTTCCCTCTGCCTACCCTGCTGTGTGCGGGATATAGCGTGAAGCTATTTAATTTTTTTTTAATTTACAATTCATGTGGCCAGTCGTGGCCCAGTGGCACAAGCGTGTGACTGTAAACGACTAGTTAAGTTCGATTCCCACCCGAGGAGTGGAAATATTTAATATTTCCATTTTTTTAGCTCTGGTGACGAGATAAAGCGCGGCGTTAAGTTCCACCACTTAACACGCAATGCCTCCGAATTCGGCGGAAAATGGGTAGCGGAGTGTCTTAACACTAAGTTCCCTCTACCTACCCTGCTGTGTGCGGGATACAGCGTGAAGCTAAAAAAAAAACATCTTTTTTTGCATAGTAAAATTTCAACAAAAAAATCATTAAATTCATTATTCAATCAAAAAGTCCTTTAAATTGAGAAATTCACAACATTGAATAAAAATAGTACTCATTTTAAAAAATCATATTTCGCAGCACCATTTATCTAAAACTTAACCACAAAAACACAATTTTAAACTGTCCACGCTGTGACCGCTAAACCTACTACCATCTGTATTAAAATTCAAATATCATTACTTAAACACAAAAATATACGCTTTCTTACAACTTCTTTATCAATTAAAAAAATATCTATTTTATTTCAATTTAAAAATTAATTCATTGAATAAAAAAATGTTTTTTTTTTAGGTTACACTGTATCCCGCCCACAGCAGGGAAGGCAGAGGGAACCTTGTGTGACACTTCGTTCCCCACGCACTGTTGAATTCGGAGGCATTGCGCTTAGCAAGTGGTGGAACATAACACCGCGCTTTACCTCGACACCATCCGAAAATGGAAATATTAAAAAAAATCCAATTTTTTCCAATTTCCTCGAGTGGGAATCGAACCCACAACCAGCTTTACAGTTACAATTTCTGCCTTGCGCCACAACTGGGACCAGTTGGTCTCTATTTTTTTTCTATCAATATTTAAAAAAGCAATAAAAATAACCACAATACAAAAAACAAACCTTAGCATTACCCAAATGCTCCGGAAACCCCCTTCCCAGATATCTCACACGGAAGTACACTGCACGCAGTCTGGCATACTGTAAGGGCGCGCGGTACAACGCCGCGAGGTGGTCGTGGAGCGCCGCGAGCGCCGCGTACCCGCGTCCTGTCTGCTCGTACACCTGTACCAGGTCTCGGGTTACGTGCACTGCTAGTTCCCATTGCTGGCCCTTGTCTAGGAGGCGGGCTACTTCTGTGTATAGCGATATCTGGGGGATAAAGTTTTTTATTTATTATTATGAGCTTTTATACAATACTGGCGGTCCACTTGCGACTACGCGTGAACTACATAGCTGTTTCGTTATATTGCAAGTCTATGTTTAAGCTTGAACTATCAACTATATTTATGCCATATTTCATAACAATCAGTCAAGCGGTTTAGGTTTTTCCCTATTCATCCTTTACAAGGTGAATTTTTAAAAAAATAAATAGCCTATGTTTGACCCTGAACTTTACTTTTACTTTCATTCTAAATTTTATCCAAATCGGACCGGTAGATTAACCGTGAAAGCGTGGCACACAAACACACAGGCATTCGCATTTATAATATAAGTATGTATTGTAAGCTTTTATACAATTGTCCGCTCGAGGCTACGCCACGTAAACTATGTAACAGTTATATTATAACCCTCGGGGAAGATTTTTGAAAAATAAAGTAACCTATGTTTAAGATTGAATTGTTAACTATAATTATACTCAATTTCATTATAATCCGTCAAGCGGTTTAGATTTTTCAAATAAACTTTCATCATCTATTTTAACCCTTTAGAGGGTGGACTTTTGAAAAAAATAAATAGCTTATGTTTGACCCTGAACTTTTTATTACTTTCATTCTAAATTTAATCCAAGCCTGACATACTTTTATGTTTATAATATAAGTATGGATTTTAACATTTTTAAAATGTTAATCGCATTTTTAGAATGTATAAAAAGATATTACAGTTTCAAGAGGGTCAAGACAGACTATGTTTTTCACTTTCCGCCGCTTCCGTGAAATAGTGAAACTTAACGCTGTACTTTGTCTAAGTACCAGAGCGAAGATTTAAGCAAAATGATTTCTGCCAGTGGGAATCGAACCGATTACCATCGAGTTTACAGTCCATTCCATTTTATTCATTTTTCGCCCTAAATAGAGACAATGTGCCTACGTGTACGCACGCACACGCGCACGTACGCACGCACACACACACACACACACACACACACACGCACACACACACACACGCACGCGCGCACACATACATGCACGCACGCACGCACACACGTGCACGCACACACACACACACACACACACACACACACGCACACACTCACCTTCAGCTCGACGTGGGTGTGGTGGTGGTGGGTGTCGGGATGGCGCAGCCGCGGCGGGAGGGGCGCGTCGCTCCACTGCAGCAGCTTGGCGTGCAGCTGCAGCGCGAGCGCGGCCTCCGCCCAGCGCGAGTGCAGCGCGTGCATGCTGGCCAGCCGGTGCACGTAGCTGCGGGGGAAGTTGACAGGTTAAATTATTGTATCGTAGAGGGAATCGAATCTGCGACTGTTAGAAAGTATTATCATCGTGTAAGCACGCCAGACAGTGCACGTAACTGCGTGCACATTGAGAATGGGTTAGATGTTGCGTAGCTGCACGCAAAATGAGGGAGGAGAGTTAAGGTAATGTCACGTAGCAACACGCAAATTAAAGAACAAATAAAATAATACCATATAGCTACACGGGGGAAGGATTAGATGTCTTGATATTCGAATCTGTCACTAAGTGCTAGGAAACCATAAACATCGTATGATATGTGTGTCGGGGTACTTAAAGAATCTGATTACCCTAAATACCTAACCAAATGATGCACGTAGCGGCGAAATTACCAATACTTACATGTAGTGGGATATGAATCTACGACTTAAAAAGTATTATAATCATTATGTATGCACGCTAAAAGGTGCACGTGGCACGTAATTGAGCGATAATTGTGGGATGAGGTGTGATAATGTCACTTAGTTGCACGTGATTAAAGGGGGGAGGAGGATTAGCTATAATTGCACATTGTAGGAATCGAAGCCAGACCTCTTAAAATCATTCAAGTTTTCCCATCACTAGACTATACATAACCAGACAGTACCCATAGCTGGGAATAGAAAGATTTATTAAACAATATACGTAGCGGGAATCGAACCTATTTTACAGAAAGAAACGAGCAAAAATACCACCTCATAGTTAACAGTCACCCTTGGTCATAATCGTCTATAAAACTAAAAAAAGTTGTCGATGCATTATCTATTAAGCCCAATTTTGATCAGTAACTCCATGTACAGATGTTTCCTCGCAGATATTAACTTCATCAGCTTATTTTAAAACATAAAAAGCATATTGCTTCTGAATAGCACTTTCTTTTCACCTTAGAAGACACCTCTGTTTCATAAGTAACTTCTAAATAAGTGATTGAAGAAATATATCTTGATCATTATTTGATAAAAATAACTTAATTTTCGAAATGTAAAACTCCATGTCATCTTGGTGCTAATTCGCAAAATATTCCTTCTTACTTCTTACATGCAATAAATATGTGATATATCTATAGATTTGCCTCAATAATTAGTATTTGCCAGTCCTTTAAATTTTATAAAATACTAGCGGCCCCCTTGCGACTTTGCCGTGTGAACTTTTTCGTTATATTGCAACTCTCGGGGGCGCATATTTAAAAAACAAAGTAGCCTATGTTTAAGCTTAGATTATCAACAATATATTTGCCAAAATTCATTACAATTGGTCAAGCGGTTTAGATTTTTCATATAAACTTTCACCCCCTATTTCAACCCTTTAGAGGTTGATTTTTGAAAAAATAAGTAGCCTATGTTAGACCCAGTCACTTTTACTACTTTCATTCTAAATTTCATCCAAATCGGACCAGTAGATTAGCCGTGAAAACGTGAGAGACAAACACACAGACTTTCGCATTTATAATATAAGTATGGAAGTATGGATAGTAGTGCATGCAGAAATCTCAGAAGTCACTGACTAATATTGTTTTTATAATGAACATATTTTTCAAGTTATTATTTGAAGTGGAAGGATTGTATTGATTAATGCGGTTTCTACCCTACATCTCTCTTTAAGGAACCATTTTTAGTAAAAAAAACATGTTGAAAAAAAAGGGACTTATGAGGTTATCGAAATGACCGATTCAATTATATACTTTAAAATGTCAAAAGTTATTTCTTGCTGTTAGCATCTCTATACAAAGATATCGTTTCTCAAAAAAAAAATATTTTTTTTAAATATGTTTACAAGTAACTATGTATTACATTTTTATAAATAACTACAAGTACAATATACACAAGATATGAAAAACATTTTTACAAAACATTTTAAATAAATGAAAGTAGTGGAAATTCAACCTGCACCTCTTGGTAATCACACAAACACTAACCACTTAGCCACTAGCCTTACATTTACGCTACTAACCACTACCTTCAATATATTTGAATCAAGATATTTTGAAATTGAATTGATTGTAAATTCACTTCGGGGATTATTAATAATTTATTTATTATCATTTTCTCGCTCCGATAACAAACACAAACAAAATGCATCTTTTAATAGCACCATCAGCCGGAAAATAAAATCATAGAATATTTTAAAATATTATTCAAACACTTAGGAAATTGAAAAAGTCATTTTTAGAAAACGTATAATAATTTGACAACTAACTGCTAACAACAAAAAATGGCTTGTAATAAGCGTATAAGAATTTCGACGCAACCGGACGGCATAGCGGTTGGACTGCTTAGACGGTTACCAAGAGGCGCGGGTTCGAATCCCGCTGAGTTCATTTTTTTATACATTTTCTAAAAAAATACTTTTTAAAATGTGATATCTTAACAATACAACTTACCGTATATACATATGAGGCCTTTCAATCTCATCATAAAAATTCAAAACCCCAGGTATCAAATATATCCTATGATGGGGCTGAGCCGCTCTATATTGCAACAGAGCATCTAGTTGCCTAGCCGCTGCCGCTACTAGCGCAGTTCCCATTTCCCTCAAAGCACCGCCGGGAATCGAACCAGTTACTCCGGCGGTGGACGCGGAACATAAGGCACCGCAGAGGGAAACGAATTTTGATCTCCACGAGGCATCTCCTTGGCCAGCTTCGGCTAGAACGTCTAGCTTGTCGATTAGTTCCGTTTCGAATGTACGTAGGTTGCCTTCACCTGGAGTGGGTTCGAATTTTAGTATTAGAAAGTGTAATTTAAAAAACAAGATAAATAATGTAAAAATAAGGTGTAATTTTGTCGAGTATTTGCATAATTCAATTTAATAATAAAATATCAAGTTAATTTATATTATATTTTGTTTATTTTTTACTTTCTAATTAAATTATTTCTATTTTTTAAATACCTAATTTCACTAAGATTTAAACCATGTAATATAAAAAAGGTATAAAGATATAACAATAATTATTTTTTAAAATAAAACAAAAGCAAAATGACTAATTTAAGAGTCGTATCTGATTTAAGATAATCATTCCCCCAAAATGGAGATAATTTCAAATTTAACTCCATTTTGGGGGAATGATTATATATTATTTCTTTCATTCCTCTTCCTATATAAATAAGACAAAGTGCGGAGTTAAGTTCCGCCACTTAACACGCAATGCCTCCGATTTCAGCAGTGCGTGGGGAACGGAGTGTCTTAACACTAGGTTCCCTCTGCCTACCCTCCTGTGTGCGGGATACAGCGTGAAGCTATTTTTTTTTACTCACCATTTTCAGCCGTATATTTGTACTCTGTCTGCATCATATCAAAGAATAAAGGTATCGTAGTGTTCCTAACTTCATCGTCCCTTAGAAAACTAACTTCTAGGAATGTGCCCACTAAATGCGGTATGAAGAATCGTTTGTGTTCCTCTGTAAAAAAAAATAAGACATTTAGAAAACATATAAAAATTTGAACTCAGCGGGAGTCAAATCCGCACCTCTTGTATATTTTAAGATGTGGAAAACGAGCTATGTTGCGAGATGTTGACGTGGCTCAGTTAAGCAGCGTCTGATTATAAAAGCTGTTTTAGATATTTATTTTCTTTTTTCGTTTTTTGTTGTAATTGTTTTTGGTCTTTATCATTTTGTTTTAAAATTATTTATAAGTAGAAATGTATATCTTTCTTCCTTTTTTTTTAAATGAGCAACATTTTTCTTTTAATTTTTCACGATGTGTTAGCCTGTAATTGAGATATACTGTGTAATAAGGTTTACATAGATGTGACAATATAAATTGTATCATAGTATATAGCGTTGGCTTCCCACTAAATAAATAAAGCGGTGGATGGATAGGTGTGTTTTGGGTTATATTCCCATTCGGGGGAATGATTATATTTAAATTTTTATTTCTTCGCTCCGGTACATAAATTAAGCGCGGCCCTGAATAAGTTCCCCTTATTCAACACGCAAATGTCTAAATTCAGGTGGAAAGTGTAAAACTGGAATGCAGGTACCCTCTGACGACCCTGCTATGCAGGAAAAAGCGTGACGCAATTTTTTAGTAAAAGTTATTTACTAAAATTATTATTTTTTAATAAAAACTTGAACATAACGGAATTCAAACCCGTCGATAATTCTACAAAAAATCATTTGTCAAGAGAAAATGCTATTTATTAACATTTTTAAAGTGATATTAACACATTTAAGAAAATAAAAGATACATTATTGTAAAACGATCAAAAATTTGAACGCAGGTGGATTCCATTCGCTCTAACCGCTTGGGCGGTATCAAAGCAGATTCGAACACTATTAAGTTACTAGTATTTAAAAATACTTCTCACAACCCAAAAAACCCTCGAAAGCCCCCGAAAAAACCCAAAAAACCTCACCCAATCCGAACCACATATCAGCCATCAAGGTAGCAGCATTTCTCCGTATATCTCCGTACAACAGAGTAGCTCTCTGTCGACGAGTCGCGGAGAGATTCTCCATTTGTATGGCGGGCGAGGACGCCACTGCGCCGAGTGTCGTGAACCACTCTATCATAATGGAGTTTATGGACGCGAAGGTTTCCTGGTCGGTTTCTTCGATTGTGGAGATATTGTCTCGGAGGGTTGTTGCTAGTAATCTGTAATTTATTTAATTTGAATTTTAATCTTAATAGTGCATCTGTTGTTAGTAAATAAGCAAGTAAAAGTTTAATTTTAAGAACACAATCCATACTATTGTTAGAAATGCGACAATCTGTCCGTCTGTCTGTTTGTCTGTCACGCTTTCCCGGCTTATCTACCGAACCGATTTGGATGAAATTTAGAATGAAAGTAGTAAAAGTTGGGGCCAGTCGTGGCGCAGTGCCACAAACGTGTGACTTTAAACGATTGGTTGCGGGTTCGATTCCCACTCGAGGAGTGGAAATATTTACTATTTTCATTTCCTTCGCTCTGGTATCAGAGGCAAACCGCGGTATTAAGTTCTGCCACTTAACACGCAATGCCTCAGAACTCAGCGGAAAGTGGTCTTAACACTAGGTTCCCTCTGCCTACCCTGTTGTGTGCGGGATACAGCGTGAAGCTAAAAAATAATGGGTAAAAGTTATTGTGTCTAACATCAAAAAAATCCACCCCCGAGTGTTGCAATACAACGAAACAGCAAATGTAGTTAACGCGGCGAAGCCGCGAGCGAGCTACAAGTATTTTTTAAACATGTAATTACAACAAATGTTTATAATTTAAATTATTTTCATTTCATTAATCTAGTTCATCGTCTCTCAAACCGGAAGAGTGACCTTGTTTTCAAAGAGGCCGTCTGTTAAAAAAACACCTTTCTTATTCCAATATTCCTCAATCTTTCTTTCATTCTTTTAAACATTTCTAAGTGTTATTCCACACTTAGGAAAATTGAAAAAGACATTAAAGAAAACGTATAAAAATGTGAACGCAGCGGGATGAGAGCGCCTGGACAGTATTCAGGAGGCGCGGGTTCGAATCCCGCTGCGTTCAAATTTTTTACGTTTTGTTTAAATGTCTTTTTCTTTTATTTGCACTGACCTCAAAGCGTGCAGCATGACGTAATGCTGCAGGTGTATCATGTCGGCCCAGTCCGCCCGGAACACGGGGCGCTGCAGCAGCGCGGCCATGAGCGCGAGCGCGTCCGTCACCAGCGTGGTGGTCCGGCCGGACTCGCGCATCACCACCGAGTACTGCTCGGGTGACATCTGACGCACCATGTCTAGCAGTACGCAGATTAGTTTACGCTGGGGATGGAGAAACATAGAAAAATATAAGATTTTTTGTTATTGTGTGGACTTAACGAGATTTTCCACTAGAATAGCTATCACGCTAAATAACGTTAGTTAAGGTGCAGTTTCCATTATGGATAGGCATGGATGGAAATATTTTATTATATTGTGTATTCGTTTAGTCCGTGCCTACAAGTTCATTTACATAGACTTAAAAAAGTCTTATTAAGGTGTAATTTCGTTATCTTATAGTATAACAAATTTATATGATTCAAATTGTTATTATATTTGTTGAAAACTAGCTGATTCCTACAACGTTATTTGCAAAGACTTATCGAACTGTTGTTAAGGTGGAATTTCCTTATATCTTACAATACAGCTGGTTCACACCAATTTACATCAGGTGTTTAAGTTTTCAAAATCAATTATAGTTTAAGTCCTGTTCAGGCTTAAAAGCTATATATAAAAAAAAACAACATTCAAATTAATTAAGTAGTTCTGAAAATATGAGGGCACAAACAATAACATTTAGTGTCAGCTCGATCCCGAGCCTGTAGAATGATTATTTTTAAATCATTTCTACTAATACCTAAGACAACACAGACATAACGTTGAGTTCTATCACATCACGCAATACTTCTAATAATTACTACAAAATGAAAAATAAAATGTAATGACACTCAATTTTCTTCAATTACCTTCCTATACAAAAAGAAGCATGTAACTCTCTCGTTTCCAATTTAAAAAATCTTCTACTAGAAAAAACCTACCAAAAAAAACTAAATTAAAAGATCAGAATTACGACGCAGCTGGTAGTAGAACGCATGGCTCAGCGGTGAGAGCGCCTGGACGGTATTCAGGAGGCGCGGGTTCGAATCCTGCTGCGTTCAAATTTTTATAAGTCTTCTAAATGTCTTTTTCAATTTTCTTTAGTGTGGAATAGCACCTTAACAATGTTTAAAAAAAATCTAAATCGATCTCACCAATATAGGATCCTCATTAGGCACACCCTCCTCCTTGTTCCTATCCCGCATCATGGTAGCCGCTATCCGCAGTACAGTGGGCAGGAGGGCCCTCGCGAACTCCCCTCTATCGGCTTCTACGGGACCGACGTCGTCCCGGGCTAGTAGGGATACAACTTCGCCTAACGCTTCTACGCATAGTTCCACCTGAATGTTATGTTTTGTTTAGGATTTTTTGTGTTATGTGTAGTATTATATAGTTATAATTGTTTCTCGTTTTTTTTATTGAATTGGGAGAAGCTGTATTTGGTATTACAAAAACAAAATATTTATTTACCACGCAAACTAGCTGTGGTATTAAAAAGAAAACGTTGTAATTTCGCAATCAATTATACTATAAAGTGGGCATCAAATATACAAAGGTGCTACGAGGCTATCACAATCGTAGAACACAAGAAAACAGTTTGAAACTAATTCTAAGTATAAGAAGTGAAAACTTTTGAATTGAAATATAAGGAATTCTTTGAGCGATTCTTTGATATTAATTCTTACAAACATTTTCTTTACAAATTCATTTTTTCTACTAAGTAAGACTGCTATAAGAAAGCATCTATGTTCTACGATTATGATATAACGTTGTTCTGTCTACAATACGGTGTAAGAACAGATTGTAAATACTACGCAACAGCAGAAACATTGAAATTTTAACGATATATTTTTATTTTATATTACATAATTTGTATTTCTAAGCATTAATTCACTTAAATTACTTCTAACAGTATTAGAGTTAGTCAATATTTAAAAATTACTCATATTTAAAAAAATACAATGTTGAACACTACTTGTATTATCAAATTATTAAGTTTTCCTACAAAATGTAAAATTTCAAAACCGTCGATATACGGTATTTACAAACTGCTCTTCCGCGGTATTGCACGCGCAACGACGATATATGCTTATGAGCTATATTTTATGCCTATAAAACTAACCTTCACATCCACTTCTAAATGGCTGCTTTGAACCATACAACGATCATTATTTATATATTTTAATAAGGTATAATATAATTATTTAATCAATTTTAATATTAAATAAAATAATTTCATAATACGTATATATAATAATAATAATATTCAAAAATATTTATATACAATCTACAACTAAAATTTAGTAGACAATAAAAAAGACCATCTTTACTTACTTATGTCGTAGCCACTGCAATGATCAATTAGTATTTCAATGTTTATAATATAAACTATAATATAATATTCCAATCAGTCATTCAATTCATTACTCACTTTGTCACTTTGTCTGTCATTACAGATATAGAAAAAACACAAGAACAAATATATAATAGTAAATATGCTTCTTATTTTTTTTTATAAGATTAAATTGAGTTTAAGTGTATTAAATGCTTCAAAACATAAATGCTGTTTTTTTTTTCGGTTCATGAATTAATTTAATCAACCTTAATCAACGTTTAATACCATCATAATCTTTAATTATTCTAATTTTATTATCCACCATTATATGTCAATATATAAAATCAAAACAATCAATCATGTCACTTCAGTTTAAGTTGTAATTAGTAGTCGACTTCAACTCATTTCGGGATTTCACACAACTCAGTCAACTCTCAATCCATCAACTTACGAACATTTTGTCAATGTCTGTCTGACTCATTCAATCAATGACATGCCAATTAATAGGTTGAATAACTAAATTGAACAATATTTACAACATTTCACCACTATTCTATTCATCACTATATAATTATAGCCTAAACTAAACTGTAAAACACATCAACGCTCCTCTCAACCTATCAACGCTCCTCTCAACCTATCAACGCCCCTCTCAACCCACCAACCGACCGTCCACACACAAACACAATACACATATACATACAACGTGTTGCAGATGCGTGGTGTCCGGCATACAGGCGGAGGCGCCGAGCAGCCGCGCCGCCTTGCCCGCCGAGCGCGAGCGCTGCTCCAGCTACGACACACTGACGATAGCGACGCGATCTTATGCCGATATACTGGTGTTGGTTTTGTGTGGTTGATCAACGCAACGTGTTTGACATATAGATTGACAATTTTCAAAAAAAAATCTTTTATAAATAAACACGTAAAAAATAACGTGTGTTTGACATATTGGTTGATGATTATTTTTTTAAATGAGTTTCTTTTCTAATTAAATTGTTTATTTAAAGAAAGAAGACGTTAACTACATCTTTTTCGACGTGAAATAGACTTGTTGCTTTAGAATTCAAGAAAAATCGATTAAAGAATTTTAGCAAGAACAATAATTTTAAGTATTAAGTATCATGTTTATGAAGTATAGTCTAATTATATATTAACATTGGTAGTAGTATTGGTAGTATGACATTTTAAATGATGCAGTTAAATGAAATTGAATATAAATATTATAAAAAAACATACTTTTACATGTCAATTATATAGTCTTATTTTATGTCCAATATTATTATTTAATTAATTATTGCAAAAAATCGCTTTCCTACATAATATAACAATCCAATAAGCCAATCACACGTATTTAACTATACAAAAAAAAACGAAAAAAAATTAAAAAAAACCAACCAGTATATTAAGATCAGCGTTTGCAAGCGGCATTGTTAGCTATAAGAAGACTGCACAAAAATATTTTAAAATAAAAATATTCATGTGAAATCTTCAATATCATTACAAGCTTACACCAAATGTATTAAATTCAAAAAAAAAATATACAAACTAACACGTTTAAAAAAAAACTTAAAAAAAGAAAGTCAGACTTCATTCGATCAAATATTTTTTATCTGTTAAAAATAGTAGAAAAAAATTAAAAAAAGAACATGTTAGTTCATATTAAAAATATTACTGAGATATATAATCTCAAAAAAAATACATGCTATAATACATCCTAAGTTTGCACACAACTGAACAACATCGAAAGCTAATTATTATTTTTTTAATTAAAAAAAAAAACATTGTTATATCAAATCAAAAAAAAAAACAAAATAAAAAAAATAAACAGTTTCAAGTGAAACTTTAACATTCAATTTTAAGCCTAAACTAAAATTATATAAAATATATAAAATAAACAATATGGAATTTTCTATATTTATATTAAAATATATTTATGTATAAAAAATTGATTTTTTTGTCAATATTTGTGTAATTATGTGTAATAAATAAACGTATTTGTGTAAATTTGTGTAATATGTTTGTATAAGTGATAAATAAATAGAAAAAAAAAACTTAAAAACCAAACAGATTAGTAAAGTGACAACACACAAACACACGCACACACACACAAAAAAAAACATGTTAAATAGGACATCACACAAAAAAAATCCCAAAAAATATTATATTTAAAAAAAAACACTTTAATTTAGACAACAAATGGTTTATTGTTTAAAAAAATGTTTAAATAAAAAATTATAATGGATCCATCACCATAATAAATATTTTTTCTATATAATTGTTTATTTTGCGCTTCACGCTTTTTGCCGGATAGATATATATTATGATGCGTTTCGCTTAAGCAGTAAAATGCAACGCCGCGCTTTGAATTCTTAATTTTAGATTTGCTTTTTTACCGAACGGTATAAATGACATTTTTATTATAATAAGAAAGAAAAAAAAACCTAACAGTTCTGTACGGTGAACAATACAAGTTTGATTGATAGATGTAGTGATTGATAAAAAAAGTTTATTAATAAAAATTAAATTAAATAGCTTCACGCTATATCCCGCACGCAGCAGGGTAGGCAGAGGGAACCTAGTGTTAAGACACGTCGTTCCCCACTTTTCGCCGAATTCGGAGGGCTTGCGTGTTAAGTGGCGGAACTTAACGCCGCGCTTTGCCTCGACACCAGAGCGAAGAAAATGGAAATATTAAATATTTCCACTACTCGAGTGGGAATCGAACCCACAACCAGTAGTTTAAAGTCACACGCTTGTGTCACTGGGCCACGACTGGCCACAAAGTTTAAAGTTTATTAATAAAATAAATGATATTAAATAAAATGATAAAATGATTGCTAATGAGTCCACACGCCCACGTGTTTAAACGTGAAGTAACTTATTGCTTACAATATAAATTAATAAAACTGTATCATAATGTAAAATGCCGATATGACGCAAATGTGCGATCATTCAACTTACAAGTACCGTACAGTACAGTCAAAGCTCTTTATCATAAAAATATCGCGAATACAGAAACCGTGAATATGGAATGGAAATTTATATGGGACAAAGGGGATACGGTTACTAGAAGCAATTCAATGTATAAAAAATATTAATTTAATAGAAAGTTTTCAACATATTGATCATTATTAGGCATAGGCAATAGTTTAAAGAATTATAAGAATATTTTACTTTTTTATTAGTTCATTTGCGGATGCCTGTACAAAGAATATTCACTTTAATAGGTGCTTCATAAAGCTTTGACTGTATAATAAAATTTAGACAAAAACCTATTTGAAATGTCTCCAAGTTTGTACTGAAACGATAAAAGTGATTGAAAAAAAAAATAAATTAAAACTCAAAAAGTCACACGTGAAATTTCATGCACACACACAAAAACAAGTGTAGATAAAATACTGTATATAAGTGAACGCTTATCATGTAACATTGATAAAACATAGATAGTATAAAAAAGAAAGCTTTTTAGCTTCACGCTGTATCCCGCACACAGCAAGGTAGGCAGAGGGAACCTAGTGTTAAGACACTCCGTTCTCTATTTTCAACTGATTTCTAGGGCGTGAAGTGGTTGAATTTAATGCCGCGTTTTGCCTAGACACCAGAGCGAAGAAAATGGTACAAATATTAAATATTTCAACTTTTCGAGTGGGAATCGAACCCACCAGTGGTGTTTACAGTCACACTTTGTGCCTTAAGCCAAAACGGGCCTCAAAACAATAAATAAAAAATAATACTATTATAGAATTATGACTGGATTGGATAATTCACTCTGTTTTCTGGTATAGTAAGTATTAAAAGAGAACCTAGTGTCAAGGCACTCTATTCTCCACCTTCTGTGCGTGGAGTGACAATTTTTTTATTTAACAAAGGCGTATTCTCCGTTTATATTTATTTTTGAACTTCTTCTTGCATAGTAGGGAAGTCAGAAAAACTTAGAATCAAATAACTCCGTTTTTCGATAAGTAGTGACCTTCAATTTTTCGCTTAGTACATTTCCTTTGTATTTAAGTGAAATTAATTAAATTATAAGTATTTCACCGAGTGGGAATCGAACCCACATTCAATTTTGATTACAAGTCAGATTATTGCACTGCACCAAAACGGACTCTGTTTATATATTTATCGAAACGACAGCCATTCGCGATTACAAGCACTGAAACTTGAAATGCGCCACAGCATACTTATTTACGTATTTATTATTAACCTATAAGAAAAACGGAAAATTATTTTTTTAATAAATGATATAAATATTAAATGTTACATGATAAGCAAAAAGAAGTGCGTAAGAATATATAGATAATATTATTATAATAATAATAAATATTTAAATAATACAAAATTGTGTACAAAAGACGGTTAGGTCACTTTGTGTGCATACTTCACGATGCCTGTGCTTCGTTTACACGATATTAGGAAAAAAACGTGATGAATTAAAAAAAATGTGCAGAAATAAAAAAATAACTATTAACTCTTATTTTATATAAACGACTCTTTAGTTATTTTATATAAATGATTTTAAAAATCTTTCAATTTTTTAAAATCAATTTCAAAATCCAAATATGAATAATTTGGAATATTTAAATCATTATGAGACCAAGGAGTTTTAATTAGTTCTTATGTCACTATAATTATTAAAAAATTATATAAAAATTATTGTCTTCTAAAAAAAATCATTTTAAATTTAGTCCCCAATAAAAACAGTAACAAATAAATTAATTCAGAAAATAAAATAATTTTAAGCTGAAAGTCCTAGAGCCAGTTTCTTATTAAAAAAAACCTTAAAAAAAAAATTTTTTTTTTTAATTTCTGCACAAGTTAAAAAATTCCAGTGTTCTAATTAAATACACAATAAAAAATAACATTTAATACATTTAGCGTATTGGTTAGTTACATGCAAAAGCTTACAACGGTGTGTATTAGATATGGCGAATTAAAAGAAATAATATCTTACCGTGATCGATGACATTTGTATAATAAAATAAAACAATAGTAATCAATATATATGTACATCTATATATAATATAAAGTTCTGACGTTAAAAACTGAATGATTGACCGATAGAATGACTAACTGACTGCGAAAACTATTAGAAAACTTTTACGTCCATTTTTAGCATATAGGTTCCTTGAGGAGAATGTAATAGAGGACCATTAAAAGAGGATTTCCGGAAATTTCTACTGGTAAGTATAATAGTTTGTAGTATATAACCCTGTTAGTCCCGGGTGAAGCAGTCTAAGCGAGATTTTATTAAAGTGTGGGAAGGTTTCATATAAACCAAACCAAAAATAATATTTACATAAAAGACAATATATTTAAGAGGAAATAAAAAACAAAACAATGACGAATGATGATAAATAATAAAAGAACATAAAGTATATGAAAAACGAAATCGACAACTTGTAAATTAAAAAAAAAAAACTATTTATGTAACATATTAATTAAATTACTCTTGCTATATTTAATTTATTACATAAAGTATTGTAAAATCAGAATATTTATATTATTTCTTTATGATTTTAATATGTTCGACAATATCCTGATTTAACAATTGGGTACAAAAAAAATATACATAAGTCCAAATTTATAGCCTAATCATTAAAATGATTATTAATTAAAAAAAAAAATGATAATTAGTGATAACTTCACACTACTGGAAAAGAAGCATGTGTTAAAAACACTAAAGAAATATAAAATACACTTTAAATGTTCATATCTCATCTGAACCAGATTCTAGATTCTAATTAAGTTAAAAAATTATATTTATATGTAAATTTGAACTTATTACAAATTAATTAACAGAGAGTGACGCAGACGCATGCAAAGCGTGTCTTACCTCTATAGAGTGAACGTGGACAGCCGACTATCGGTCTTATTTTATATGAAGATTACATTGAGATTTGTTTAAAAATATTATCAAAATTTGAAGGATGATAATTTCTATCTTCATCGTTTTTCTCCATTGAGTAATATTACTGACACATGTCAATTTTATGAATACAAAAAACTTACTTTTTTTATGGAATAAAGGAGGCAAACGAGCAGAAGGTGGTGGTGTTAGGTGGTTACCTTCGCCCATAGACATCCACAACATTAGAGTTATGGATGCGTAGCAAGCCTCGGGGATGTAGGACAGAAGGGAGGACGAAGGATGGAAATAGTGGGATAGTGGGTACGTGCCATCGAACCGGAACACATCATCAGATGTTTGGCGGTTCGTCTTTGACACGACAGTCGTCGCGAGCCAGTCGAAAAAACGAATCTCCTACCACCAAGTTACTGGGTTACCCGCCTTTTACGGGACGCTACTCAACGGCGGGGGGGAATTCTATTCTTAACCCGTCCCCTTACGGGTGAAGGACTTATAAAATAATAAAAATCTATACAAATAAATAAAATTAGATTGTTTGTTAATAATATAACCGCATTTGACTAAATGCGTATATATGAATACACGGTATTACATATCACAAAAACTAATTTCTAACAAATTTTTATCTATCTGTTCAATCAATCTCCAGAACGGATGGACCGATTTTAATGGGACTTACTGGCGGATAATTCATTTAATTAGGAGTAACTTAGGTTTAACTTTTATTTGACAAGCGGGCAAAGTTATAGCTAGTTTTTAAACAAATCTCAATCTAACCTCTATATAGCTGGTGCCTTGCATACATACCATCACAGGTGAACGGACGGACATTATTATATTTTCTTTATTAATTGTTATATTCTGGATGTGAGATCTAGATGTGTATTATGTTTAAACTGGCATGGACATTGGTTTTCATATATCATATTATATTGAAGTATTGTATAATGCCCTTAATATTAATATAAAATATTGTATGTAGCGAGATTTGAACTTTATAAATAAATACTTTAAATAAATTAAATATTATTTTTTTAAGCCTTAAACTTTACTGCATTTGCACTTTCCACTCAAATTTGAAAAATTGCCCTTGAGAGGTAAAACTCAACGCCGCGCTTTATTTTATCACCAGAATGGAAAGTACAGAAACGAAAATCAAAAGCGGAAATCGAACCCACAATCATCGCATACACAATCAGACATTTTCATATAAATATACTTATAATATAAAGAAAAAACCTAACTTACATTAATTTTCTAAAAAAATGAAAACCGAAAAGTCCATACCAGTTTAAATGCAAAAAAGGTACTTAGAATATATTTGAAATGTATTATTAAAATGACTTTATAAATTAATTTCAGTTTTTGTATGAAATAAATTGACTTTTAATATGTCATGTAAGTTTGTTATTCATCCCTTATCCCATGAACACACAAACATAAAATTAAGCTTTTTTAAACCAATTTTACCTAATTATTAAAAATATAGACCCCAATATGTGTAATTTCGATAAAACCAAATATAATTTGTGTGTAATTTCAACATATGAGAAAATTGTGTATTTTTTCAAAACATGTCCTAAATTTGGTCCTTCATTTTATTTATGTCTAAGTAAAATAAATAATTTAATATATAATTTAAATTGCAGAATAATGTTATATAGTTGTTTTTTGTTAAAAAAATATACAGAATAAAATATACTTAATAATTGAAAAAAGAAACCAATCGAGTATAATTGTACATTACATTTTAAATATGTACACTAATTTTATACACAAGTACGTAGATTTTTAATATAATTAGAATTTGAACCTATATACCAAGGGGTGGCTAACCTATGGTTCTTTGGCCCTTTAAATCCATTATATCCAAAAATCTATCATAATTTAAGAAAAAAAAACAAAAAAATGAATATATTTTTTGTATAACATTTAGCAATATCACCATCTTAAAAAATTAAAAAAACAGAACAAAACATACCTATACAACATTATTCTACAAAACTTTACACATTTCCACATATAAATAAGTTTCCAACACTCACCTCAGCAGGGGCCCTCAAAAGGGCCCTCAATGTAGACGCCAAATGGGGTAGTAATTTAGCTCGAGGGCCCGCAGATTCCCCGAGGGGCCCTCTCACGAGCTCTAATAACGCGTGGAGACGCTGGTTGGAGAGCCTGCCTAGAGGAAGGGCCTCGAGGGCCCATACTGTGTATTCACTGTAAAATAACATAAAAAAATAATTAGTAAAATTATAAAAATCTGAATGCAGCAGGATTCGAACACTATATATTGTAAAGACACTCCGTTCTCACACATAGAGTGGTGGAACTAAACAATCCACTCCAACTTATCACTCAGAAACAAGGCATTAAATGGCATAAAATACTATCATTATCTTCCCTAAATGAGAATCGAACCCACAATCATGACACACCCATTCATACGCAAAATAAACCAATAAAACAACTCACCAAAAAAAAGACATTTATAAAACGCATAAGAATTTCGACGCAGCTAGTACTACAACGCATGGCTTAGCGGTCAAAGCACTCGGGCGGTTTCCAAGAAGCGCGGGTTCGAATCCCGCTTCGTTCAAATTCTTATACGTTTTCTAATTGTCTTTTTCAATTACCAAAGTGTAACCTAATGACATTTTAAAAATATTAAAACCACTTACCTGAGTTGAGTATCAGGATATATTTTAATTAAATGCGGTATAGCGTGAGGCAAGTAATATACATATATTACTTGCCTCACGTTATATAGACAACTATATATAAAGACAACTTATACAACTTATACGTATAAAGACAACTTATTGTCAATACGCTCCATTTTCCTTTTCAAATTCATACTTTTTCCAGAACATATCATACCAGTATACTCTAAACAGAGAGAACTTAGTAGGGTTGTCACAAAACACTCTCTTCTCCATATAGTGATGGAACTTAACACTGCACTTTTAACCACATCACTCAGAACCAAGATGGTAATGACGATGAAATGGCATAAAACACTATCACTGTCATCCCGAAGTGAAAATCGATTCCACAAACATCACACACCACTTAATATCCAATTAAAAACTAAATATGCTAACTTGTGTCGCAGAGGCACAAAATGTGACTGTGAAGCGACTGGTTATGAGTTCGATTCCCATTTAAGGAGTGAAAATATTTAATATATCCATTTTCCATCGCTCTGGTCGAAGCAAAGCACAGCGTTAAGTTCCACCACTTAACACGTAATGCCTCCGAATTCAGCAGTGCGTGGGGAACGGAGTGTCTTAACACTAGGTTCCCTCTGCCTACCCTGCTGTGTGCGGGATACAGCGTGAAGCTACAAATAAACAAACATAACCACTCACCTAAGTTGAGTATCAGGATATATTTTAATTAAATGCGGTATAGCGTGAGGCAAGTATTTGAGAGCTGATCCTTGGCACGTGAGAGCGTGGTCTCCGCAACGCATTAGCCATACTAAAGCTTCTAGAAGACTCTGGAAATAGAAAATTAATATATTATAATACGAAATAAACACAGCTTTACGTTTCTTTTTGCTTAGTGTGGTAGGTAGAGAGAATTTAGTGTCAAGCCACTCTGTTCTCAACATTCCGTTCAAAATTTAGATTTAAGTACCAGAGCGGAGAAACGAAAATTCTTTAGCTCTCGAATAAATAGTAACATATCACTACCAAAAGCACTTAAAAAACCCAAATCTAAAATAGTGTATAAAAATAGTTTTAAGTACTGAAATTGTGAAGAAAAAAAAATATATTAGAAAAAAAAATATAATTTGTATAATATATAAATTATATTTTTTTCCTTCACAATATCCGTACTTAAAAGTATTATAAAAAAAGAATAATTTTAAAAAAGGAACAGACCATATCACCCTAATAATATAATAGTGTTGTAACTCTATGAATGTTGAATAAAAAAATATTTCAGCTTCACGCTGTATCCCGCACTCAGCAGGGTAGGCAGACGGAACCTAGTATAAAGATATTCCGTTCCCCACTTTCCGCCGAATTCGGAGGCATTGCGTGTTAAGTGGCGGAACTTAACGCCGCGCTTTGTCTCGACACCAGAGCGAAGGAAATGGAAATATTAAATATTTCCACTCCTCGAGTGGGTATCGAACCCACAACCAGTCGTTTACAGTCACACGCTTGGGCCACTGCGCCACGACTGGCCCTAATATTATTTCAAATCCGCCATACTTTAAGTTTCAACACTATTGTGTTATTAGTGCGATATGTATTGTAAAAAAAGTTTCATTTTTTTTTGTCTAGCAGAGAAAACTAGGGTTCCTCTGTCATATATAAGCCATTTGTTCTACTATCACCAGCTACATCGAAATCCTACGTTTATTACAACTTAAATACGTTGTTAACATCTGTGTAGATAGATTTTTACAAATTTCTGCTACCCATAGATTATTCTACGAACAATCGTTTGGCAAAAGTGAATACTTTTAACATTTCTAAAGTGTTATTCTACATTTAGGAAAATTGAAAAAAACCTCTAAATGTTTTTTCAAAAGTGAATGCTATTTATTAAACACTGCTGGGTTCATACGTTTTATAAAAATGATTTTTTTTTCAATTTCCTAAGTGATTGGTTATATTTTTTTTAATGGTGGTGTGATGTGTCACTATTTTATTTATTTAAAACATTGCAACTATGTTATTAGTTTATGAGAGTTAAAAATATAAAAATATTATATTATCAATTGTTAAGTTTTCAATTATATATTTAAAAAAAAAACAATTATAATTATTGAACTATTGAATTTTTGTCACTATTAACACTTCTTTTTAAAAAAAAAAAATAATAATATATAGTACAAGCCACTTACCTGTAAATCATGACAATACACCAAATCAGCGTCCAAAGCGGACCTCAGTTGCCACGAGCGGACCAGAACCCGCGCCAGGCTCTCCAAACACTTCATACATTGCAACAGGCGCTTGGACGCCGCCTCGCCTTGCTCCGCCGAACGGATCGCCCACACCATTATTGATATTAGTTTCCTTCAAAATTGGAAAAAAATATAATTTATTATGTATGTTGAATTGCTAGAATTGATGTGATTTAATTTAAAAAAAAGTATTTTGACCTATATTATAGTAGAATATTAGAATAGCCTGACTACTTGACTTTAATAATGTTATTAAGTTCATAAAGTATCTGGTATACACTAGATAACTAGCGGCCCGCTCTCAGCTTCGCCACGTAAACTACATGACTGCTTCATTATACTGCAACCCTTGGGGACGGGTTTTTGAAAAATAATGTAGTCTAAGTTTAAGCGTGGATTATCAACTATATATAATCCAAAATTCATTACAATCAGTCAAGCGGTTTAGATTTTTCATATAAACTTTCATCCCCTATTTCAACCCTTTAGCAGTTGATTTTTAAAAAAATAAGTAACCTATGTTAGAACCAGCCACTTTTACTATTTTCATTCTAAATTTCATCCAAATCGGACCGGTAGATTAGCCGTGAAAGCATGACAGACAAACACACAGACTTTCGCATTTATAATATAAGTATGGAAGTATGGATTACCATAATAAGCATTAAAGTCATTTTTTAACCAGTATAGTAAATGGTAATGGCCCCTAATTTAATAATTTAGCTAGAATTGATAATTTTACTATCATATAAACTTAACAACGTTGTTTTTTTACAGTACACAGCTTTATCCCGAAAAGGATAGGTAATAAGATAGAATCTAGTGTAAAGAAATTACGTTTTTTAATTTCCGCCTGCCTACAATAAGCGTGGGGCCAGTCGTGATGCAGTGGCACGAACGTGTGACTGTAAACGACTGGTTGTGGGGTCGATTCCCACTCGAGGAGTGGAAATATTTAATATTTCCATTTCCTTCACTCTGTTATCAGAAGTAAAGTGCGGCGTTAAGCTCCACCACTTAACACGCAATGCCTCCAAATTCGGCGGAAAATGGGGAACGGAGTGTCTTAACACTAGGTTCCCTCTGCATACCCTGCTGTGTGCAGGATACAGCGGGAAGCTAAAAAAAATCAAGTACAATCATTCCCCGAGTAGAAATCGAACCTAAGACCAACAGTAATTGCCGTTGTCAGATTTTATCACGCTGCACCACAATGGACTGTAATAATAACTTCTTAATAAAAAAATAAACTGGTCTTTGGTACCAGAGAAAATTTAAATATAATCATTTCTTCGAGTATAAATTATTATTTAAAATTTTTATTGTAACAACGTTATGGTATACCAAAATTTTATAATTATTTCCTTGGATATTAAAAAATAAATTATCCAAATTGGTCTTTTCTTTAAAAAATACAACTTCCTTGCTTTTCCTCTTTTTTAATTAATAAAAAGCACTAATACTCACTCATAAGCCAAGGCATCACAAAAGCTGGTTTCAATATAGACATGCAACACCGGCTGGAAGTGTTGATACTTGTGGTCAGTAACCAGCGCTAAAACCTGCAGGAGACAGTCGAGGACCAGTGACGCGTAACTCTGCTCCGTATTCGGGGAGTCTTCTTCTACCTGAAAAAAAAACATTTCTAAAAAACGTATAAAATCACAGTCGGGCCAGTCGTGGCGCAAAGTGTATAGTGTATAGCGAAATATTTATTATTTCCATTTTATTATTCCAGTGCGGCGTTAAGTTCCGCCACTTAACACGTAATACCTCCAGAATTCGTCGGAGCGTGGGGAATGGAGTGTCTTAACACTAGGTTCCCTCTCCCTATCCGAAGGTATGCGGGATACAGCGTGAAGCAAATAAAAAAATATCAAATTACTTCCAACGATTGGACGCGCCTTTTGGACGGTTTCCAAAACGCGCGGGTTGGAGTCCCACTGCGTTCAAATGTTCATACGTTTTCTAAATTCTTTTTTACTTCCACTAACCTGTGTTAATATACAAAACAGTGCATCCAGTATATCCTGCAGGAACTTGACGAGCTCGTCGTTGGGCACTCGGAGCAGGCGGGTGAGAGCCCCTCGTAAAGCACCCGGTGACCCCATCGCTGTACTCCATTTTAGTACGCCTAGGATTTCCTCTGTAATTATAATAAAAATAATTATGATAACGTATCTATAAAGATAAGATATTGAAGCTGTCGTGGCGTAATGGGATAACGTCTGACTGTAACTAACGTCTGAACGCGGTGACTGTAAGCTAATTTTTCAAAGCGCGGCGTTTAGTTCCGCCATTTAACACGCTATGTCTCCTATCCTGTAGATTTTTTTCCACACAAGTTTTAGCCCTCCATTTTTTCCCCTTAGGGCAGATTATGTCAATTTTGTCTACACAGATGGTTTTCAATTGTAATCCAAAACTTTTATACATATTTCAATATTTCTTACCATAAAAATGAGAAAGTTTATGTAATCTTTACACCCATGTTTTATTCTCCTAGGGCTGAAGCTTTATAAAAGCTTTCTTAGCGCTGATTTACATTGTGCGTAGATATATAAGTTAGTCAGTTAAATATATAGTAATAAATACTCTACTCTTTGAGCTCTTTGACCCCTACTTCGCTATGACAGCTCAGTGGAGAAACCTCGAGGCGATATATCGCTGAATTATCACTTAACGTATGAAACATGTCTAGTCACAAAGAGTGTTCAGCTATTTTTATTCATACAGACGGACAGACAAACAGACAGGCAAACTTTCACAATTATAACAGTAACATAGCTACAACACTCACCTGTCTGAATAAGCTCTGTAGAACAAAGCCGGGTAGCAATAGACAGACAAACAAGTAAGCACTGACCTCTCTGAGTGAGCTTAGTGGAGCAAAGTCGCGTAGCAACAGAGAGGCTGTCCCGCGGCTGCAGCGTGAGTATCCCGCGCGCGAGGCCGCGCTCGCAGCCCGCCGGCAGCTCGTCGCGGCGGGACGGCAGCTGCAGGCACGTGTTAGCGGCTTCGATGTCCGCTGTGGTGCTGGGCGAGGCGCGCTTGTGCTCGATCTGCGACGTTATTGATAACTGTATAGTTCTTCCCTTTTGAGGGTATTGTAAACGAAAATGGCACCGTCATAATTAAAGTGACCTAACTCAAAATTTCACAATTTGCTAGAAACGACCATTAAAAGCTGTGGCCAGTCGTGGCCCAGTGGCACAAGCATGTGACTGTAAACGACTGGTTGTGGGTTCGATTCCCACTCCAGCGTAGAAATATTTAATATTTCTATTTTCTTCTCTCTCGTGTCGAAGTAAAGCGCGGCGTTAAATTCCGCCACTTAACACGCAATGCCTCCGAATTCGGCGGAAAGTAGGGAATGGAATATCTTAATACTAGGTTCCCTCTGCCTACCCTGCTGTGTGCGGGATACAGTGTAACCATAAAAAGCTTATTCTAATATTCTATTTAATTCACATGACTTTTTTAAATTGACCTTATTTAATTCTGAGCAAGCGATATTTAGCTAGTTTGACAGTTATAAATACAATGTATACCATATTAATAATATACTATAAGATATATGAGACCAATCGTAACTCAGGGGCACAAGTGTGACTGTAAACGCAACTTGTTGTATATTCGATTCCCACTTGATGAATTGAAATATATAATATTTCATTTCCTTCGCTCTGATATTGAGACAAACTTAACACTAGTTAAGATACTAAACGCACAATGCCTCCTAAATTCAGCAGTGCATGAGAAAAGAAGTGTCTTAACACTAGGTTTCCACACTTCAAACTATTCTAAAGTAGTATAAAGTTAAAAAAATAAATAAATTTAAAATAATATTACTTTGACTCGTCTCTATATAATTCAATAAAAACTAAACCACCACTCACTTTATAAACAGCCAAGTTATGCACAGTGTCGGGTGTGGTAGTGCCCTCCTTCTGCATGAGGCGCAGATAGGAGAGAGCAAAGTGTTTCTCGGCGCGGTCCTTGGCCTCGTTGGAGCTGCGATGTCTGCACAGGAACACGATGTGCGCCTCCCTGAACTCCTCTATGCTGAGGCACACCTGGAACATCATATAGTATGTGTTTACGCTCAAGAAATGGATTTTTTTTTGGCTTCACACTGTACCCGCACACAGCAGGGTAGGCAGAGGAAACCTAGTGTGAAAGCACTCCGTTCCCCACGCACCGCTGAATACGGAGGCTTGCATGTTAAGTGGCGGAACTTAACGCCGCGTTTTACCTCGACACCAGAGCGAAGACAATGGAAATATAATTTCCACTCCTCGAGTGGGACTCGAACCCACAACCAGTCGTTTTGCTGTCACACGCTTGTGCCACTGGGCCACGACTGGCCACTAATGGACTGGAAACTCTTTTTATTCGTAGTTTAGTACAGTATTTATTTTCTTAAAATTAATAACAATTTTACAACTTATTTTAAGATCGGAAGAAAAAGAAGTGACATAAAAAAAATAAGTGTTGCCATACGCGATATTAACAATTTTTACAGCAGTTGACATTTTTTAGTACTGGCAAATTATTTATGAATTTTAAATATTTATTAATTTAAACTAAATAATTTTAATGCCTGGTGCGTAAACAGTATGAATTATTAAATAAAATTATTAATAAAACGGTCAAAATTAACGTGTTTTTAAACTTGGTGACATTTTCTTTTTTTATATTAGACATTTACTTTTTTTATATGTAAGTTGCCAATCTCTACTAATTGAATGAAACTATAAAGGTTGCGTTCTTTTGCATTTTTTTTTTAATTTTTGTTTTATTAGCATTAAATACTTTTAAACATTTTTAAAGTGTTATTCCACACTTAGGAAAGATGAAAAAAATAGCATTAATTTTAGTATAGGCATCATGATGTGTATTTTAATAATATACATAAATTTTTAATACAATATAAATCTTTTTTATTTATTTTAATTTAAAAATATCTTACTTTATTATATTATATTTACTAGTATTTATATTACTGTAATCATTGTACCACTATTTTGAGCCCAAATTAATAGAATCCAAGTAGTGTTAATTTAAAATATCCTATATTTTTAAAAGCTAATACTTAATAATCTATCCTAAGACTATATTGTAATATCTGACAAATTGATTATTTTTGAACTAAAACACATTATTTCTAAAAATTTGACAGGTTAATTAAAAAAATCAAGAAAAAAAAATAATAATACCTTAAAAACCTCTTGCCACCTCGGCTTATCTTCATGATAATACACAACTGATGTAAACTCATTTGCTAGTGGAACTCCTGCACCAAGCGATATCACTCCCTGGAAGGAATATTAAATATATTAATATACGCAAAGAAGTAGTTTGAGTCACTCAGAGAGGAGCTAGTGTCGAGACTCTCCGTCCTTCACTTTCCACCAAAGTTACTATCAAGACACTCCGTGTTGAGTGGCAGATGTCATCGCCGTTTTGTCTGTCATATATTCAATTTAGATATAATCATGTAATGAGTCATCACCTAAAGAGAATCGAACCCACAGGTTTTACAGTCAAACACTGTTACAAGGTGTCACGATTGCTTAAATATGCGAATAAATAATCCGTTTTATATATCTCGACAATGTTAAAAGAATGAAGAACAGCATGCCCAGGTGGTTTAGGAATGTCGAGGGAAAGAGTGATGAAATAATGGTAAGAAAAATATATGAAGTAAAGTAACGATAAGAGAGGCAGGGGGAGACCTCAGTTGACCTTCGAAAACTATTTGACAGTGGACAAAGTAGACACTGACTTATTTGTCACTTCGTTTTATCTGGATTCAAGGATACAATTTCCCTTCCTTTTTGGGTAGCACAGATTCGTTTTCCATTACCATGCAACACGAACCGTCAAATAATATGTCAAAAACGAACCGTCAAACAACATGTAAGCCAGGTTCGATAATATAAAATCTAACTATTTCTATTCCCACCATCCCCATCTTTTTTCCTTCCTTTATCTCCAACACCGTTAACATATTCACAACCTCCTTAAAGTTATAAATATCTATGGACGAAAGTAACCACTTACTATCAAGTGGCTCTTCTACTCATATGCTTCGTTTCGTCAACAAATAAAATAACCACAAACAAATAGATATCTTCACAATCAATACACACTGGTATATCATATTAGTTCGGGGAAGCCCATGTTGCGCGCTCCTACTGCGCTACAACTCAGTCAGTCAGTAAGTCAACACTCACCGGTTTAAAATCCCCTCATCCACCTTGCGCATTACTACTTAATCTCTCAGTACCCACCGCTATAACATCTCCACGACCACGTTGCGCGATACTACTGCGTTACTACTCAGTCAGTTAGTCAGCACCCATCAGTATAAAATCCCCTCATCCACCTTGCGCATTACTAGTGCGCTACTACTCAGTCAGTCAGTCATTACCCGCCCGTATAACATCCCCCCGTCCACTATGCGCGCTACTCTATAGTCAGTCAGTCATTACCCGCCCGTATAACATCCCCCCGTCCACTATGCGCGCTACTCTATAGTCAGTCAGCACGCACCGGTATGAGGTCCCCGCGCGCGTCCACGACCCTGGCCACGAGCTGCACGTTGCGCTCGGAGGACTTCCCGGCGCGCGCGTACACGGCGCCGCACACGCTGACGTAGAGGTCGTTGCGCGCGTCGCCCGGCAGGATCACCTCGGGGAAGCCCATCTTGCGCGCCACCACCGCGTTGCGCACGCCCACCACGCCCGCCACGCTGTCCGCCAAGTGCCCCACCGTGCGACGGATCTGTCAAATAACAAAATTACACACCCTGTGTACATTTACCACTGAACAAATTTAAAGTCACTGTAAAAAACACGTTAATAAGTAAGGATTGCTCTGTAAAAAAGTATTTAAAGCAGGGGTGAACAACCTTTTCAAGCGACAGGTCACTTTTAATTACAGAATTTGTCTGGCGGGCTACATTTAAACTTTAAATATGACTGGCGAGCCAATTTAAAAAAATAGTTTATATCAAGTACAATTAAATATATGTATATTTTAAAAATTTAAAACACCCGGCGAGCCACCAAGAATACTTGACGGGCCACGGATTCTCACCCCTGATTTAAAGCGTAAAATAAAAATGCGAGAAATTTATCTGATTAGAGTCCAATGCAGGTTAGCTACCATTGTATCAAATTAAGGAAATTGTAATTTTTATATTTAATATATACTACGTTTTGTACCGAAAATCGAATTATAAGGTATAAAAATATGGGTTGAAAATTTATAAGGAAATTATGTATGTCATTATTTTTTTTTATGGAATGAAGGAGGCAAACGAGCTGAAGGCCCACCTGGTGTTAAGTGACATCCACAACATTCAAGTTATGGATGCGTTGCCAGCCTTGAGAATGTAGGACAGGAGGAGGGAGGAAGGATGGGAATAGTGGGAATAGGGAGAGCTGGCTTACATGCCGTCAGTCGGAGAACGAATCTCCTACCACCAAGTTACTGGGTTACCCGCCCTTTACGGGACGCTACCCAGCAGCGGGGGGAAATTGTATTCTTAACCCGTCCCCCCACGGGAAAATTAGAAGCTTCAAAAATTCCTAAACTAAACCGGGACTTTTATCAATTTTTAAATTGGATAAAGGCTTTATTTATATCTGAGATATAACATTTATGATGCTCTCGGAGGTATTATAGTTACATTTATTTTCATAGGTGGGCGGAGGTTAAAGCGCTGTAAAGGTTCTTATAAAAATCTGAGGTTATCGAGATTATCTCCAATCCGTCAATCCACATTTTATTTGTTTTCAACTCTTTACAAGCCTTTTTTCCACTGCCTATTTTAATTAAATGCCTGTTATATATATTTTTATAATCATTTTTACCCGCGAATCCGATATAGATACAGTTTTCAATGATAGGTTCAGGTTTGATTGCTGCATGTTATGAGAAATAATTTATCGTGCCAACTCACCAGGGGGCGCTGCAGTAAGCATTTTACGAGCAAGCCAATGTTTTAATTAATGTCCAAAACTACTATTCCGATTTCGTTATGGTTTTGTATCATAGGTTCAAGTTTAATTGTGGCATGTTCTTAGATATACTTTAAATCACCAGGTGACGCTACAGTAAGCATTTCTTTGTACTTTTTTGTATTACTTTGTATAAAATTAAAATTACAAGTCTGATTAGATAGAGTTTTCAGTATTAGATTCTACTTTGCTGGTAGCATGTTTTTTAGATTCAGTCGTGGCGCAGTGGCACGGACGTGTGACTGTAAACGACTGGTTGGTGGTTCGATTTCCATTCGAGGAGTGAAGATATTTAATATTTCCGTTTCCATTTCTGCACGCAGCAAGATAGACAGAGGGAACCTGGTATTAAGACACTCCGTTCCCCGGACCTTAACGCCACGTTTTGCCTGAACACCAAAGCGAAGGAAATGGAAATATTAAATATTTTTACTCCTAGAGTGGGAATCGAACCCACAACCAGTCGCTTTACAGTCACACTTTGTGCCACTGCGCCACGACTAGCCTTTAAATATACAAAGAATAATAATATACACTGTATTTTCAATTTACTTTACCTGTTTCAGATCACCTTCCACCATTTGCAAGAACACCCAGAGCCCTTGAGCGTGTTTGTCCTTTAGTTCTCTATTGGCTATTACTTTCTTTAATAACGAGTCCATATTTTCTTTTTCACACCTAAAATGTATATTATGAGGTAATTAATATTGTATTTTATATTACAAAATATTTGTGTTGAGGTTAGTTATCTGTAAAGTGATGGTTATGGGTTCGATTTTTATTCGGGAAAATGATTATATATTATTCTTATTTTTACGCTTTGATGCCTATAAGAGAGCGTGGCGTTAAGTTCCGCCCCTTAACATATAATATTTCGATTTCAGGCGTTGCTTGGAAAACAGAGTGTCCTGACACTATAATTCCTCTGAGTACCGCTATGCGGAATAAAGCTTAAAGCTTATATAATTTTTATATACATATATTATATAATATTTATACAGCCTCCAACTATATAATGATTATACTTAAATTATTATTATTTTAAAGTCCCACCGCTCAACACACAAAGTCTCAATTTCAATTTAAGCGCAGAGAATAGAGTATCTTAGACACTATATTCTCTCTAACCACCCATTTAACCCTAAAAATAGGGTTAAAACCTCAAAAAAGAACCAAAGAAAGAAATTAAAAATTAATACTAACGCATAAAAAGGCAACTGTATCTCCTTATCAGAGTTATCAGACGCCAAATGAGCAGTTATATCGGCACAGGCCACGCCAAAAGGACGTCTCATGGCGGACTGGGCGGATTGGGCGGAAAGGGCGGACTGGGCGGTTTGGGCGGAAGTGGGCGGAGCTGTTAGTGTACTACGGCGATCTATTGTATGTGGTTCCATACATCCAAGTCTGACCACTTGACAGACAAGGAAGATCTTCTCCTTTTTTATATCGCTGCCTAGATCCTGTAATTTATATAGAAATAGATTTATAAAAAATATTAGTATATTGATATTTGAAGTGGCCAGTCGTGGCCCAGTGGCACAACCGTGTGACTGTAAACGACTGGTTGTGGGTTCGATTCCCACTCGAGGAGTGGAAATATTTAATATTTCCATTTTCTTCGCTCTGGTGTCGAGGTAAAGCGCGACGTTAAGTTCCGCCACATAACACGCAATGCCTCCGAATTCGGCGGAAAGTGGGGAACGGAGTGTTTTAACACTAGGTTTCCTCTGCCTACCCTGCTGTGTGCGGGATATAGCGTGAAGCTATATATTTGAAGTGCATGCATGGATATATAGAGAAAACTTAATATTAGATTATTCAAAGAGTTCTTGTTAGACGACATTTAATCAAAATTGTTATAGTTCACCTTAACACTTTTTTCAAACTTGGAATAGTATTATAAGTAAAGAAAACCTAGTGTCGAGGCACTATTCTCTATTTTCTTGAATTCGAGAGCTTGTATATTCAGTGACACAACATAATTTATCTTATCATCAGAGCAGTGAAATGAAAATATTTTAATTATTATTATTCTTAAAACTAGTGAGCATCGAAGCTACAACAAATCAAACACGGTCATACTGCTCTAAAATGGCGCTCAAGATTGTTATAATAGTAAAGAATTTTTTTTTTATTATAATGCAACTATAATGCTTCATTCTTTATTCTTATTCTAATAAAAGCGGCCGCTGCATAACTTTTAATACAAATTTTAATACAAACTTTCATCCTCTATTTTAACCTATTAAAATTTCTCTGTATAAACAAAATAGGGGTAATTTTTCAAAATAAAATAGACCCTTATATTACACCTTGCCTCTCAATCTATTTCCGTTTCGAATTACATCCAAATTGGACCAGTAGAAAATCCATTAAAGCATAACATACAAACAAACAGACAATCAAATATTCTTATACAATAAATATCACTACAAATCACTATCATCATTCCCGTTCAAAAATCCAAAAAAAACACTTAACATTTTTAGTGTTATTCGTACACCTAGGAAATTGAAGGATAGGAAACAGAAAAAAAGTAGTAATAAAGCGTATAAGACTATCAACGCAGCAGGTAGTAGATTGCATGGCTTAGCGCTTGGACGGTTTCCAGGAGACGCGGGTTCGAATTCCGCTGCGTTCAATTTTTTTATACATTATTTAAAACCTCACCGTAAAAACAACAGATGGCGCTGTAAACAGCTCAGCAGCCCCCAAATGCCCCGGCGGCCATTTTAACAAGACATTCTCCGTAACTTTACTGCCGGTGGCGTCGTGGAGGGCGAGGGAGAGTTCCGCCGTGTCGCTCATTCTGCACACAAAGTTCTTTATGTTGACCACTATGGTGTAGGTGCGCGCTGTGGGGGTCTGGCTCGTGGGACGGCTGCTTGGGGTTGTTTCCTGTGTTGGGGGAAATTAAAAATAATTAATTTATATAAATTATAAATAATTTGGGGTCAGTCGTGGCTTGTAGGCATAAAGTGTGACTATAACTACTTATAACATGTGGTTGTGGTTTTCGATTCCCAATAGAGGAGAATTTAATATTTCCATTTTCTTCGCTCTAGTGTCGAGACAAAGCGCAGCGCAAAGTTCTGCCTGTAAAAATTGTTCTGTAAAACTTCGGCGAAAAGTGTGGAACGGAGTGTCTTAAACACTAGTTCCCTTTGTCTTCTAAAAAAAAGAAAATCAATATATTACCATATTCTTATCGATCCTTGAATAAGCTTCATCATGTAAAGCGTTCAGTTTGAAAGTGGACGTAGTTAGAGGGTCTACCAGTTGACCGCTGATTGTACGTACTGCTAACTCCATGCCTAATGTTCTGAAACAAAATAACATAAAAGAACAAATTATTTTAAAAAAGAAACTAATATGTATAAAAAGGGGCATTCGAGCAGAAACACCACTAGACGACAAGCTACCTTCGTCCATGGGCGTTGCCGGCCTTAGAAGTGAAGGAGGGAGGATGGATGTGAATAAGGAGTATGAAGAGCTGGCTGACATGTCATCGACCCGGAACACGTGGTTAGACATTTCGAGGTTCCTCCTTGACATGATATTGGTAGCGAGCTAGTCGGAGTACGAATCTCCTACCACCAAGTTACTGGGTTACCCGCCTCTTACAGGACGCTACCGAGGGACGGAATTGTATTCATAGCCCGTCCCCTCACGGGTGAAAGTGTTATAATTCGCTCTTTGACCACAAAACTATACTACTATACTACTAGTAATATATATTTTTCTAAAAATAATTGATTCTGATTGAAATATTACATGTTTATCCTATGTAAATAATTGTAATGAAATAGGATATTTTTTAGTTTGATTATAAATAAACGAATAATCACCTATTCCCCTTATCAATAGTGAAAACAGCGGTCCTGGCGACTCTACGCAGCTGATCCTGCGGTAAGGCACCTGATGCGGCCTGACCTCTGAGCTCGAGTAACGCTCGCATACTGACCTCCATGAATTTGAAACGTTCATCGTTTGTCTGGAAAGAGTAGAAAGAGAAGAGAGTGAACAATGGTAAACTAATGGTGTATTAAAAAAATATTTTTCACGATATTGGAATTAATAAAAAAATAATACAACAGGATTCGAACCCACGACA
Source organism: Dryas iulia moderata (assembly GCA_019049465.1). Lineage (NCBI taxonomy): Eukaryota > Metazoa > Arthropoda > Insecta > Lepidoptera > Nymphalidae > Dryas > Dryas iulia. Next base: position 3,400,208 of record CM032437.1, read on the forward strand.
AAGCTTGAAAGCTGTCTAAGCGCTGCATGGAGACAAAATCCGCCTAACACGTGCTGAATGATGGATAACAATATTATCACTTGTTGTGAGATACAATTAGAATAATTTTAAGCTGTTTTGTCACTTTATAGTAAGCTTTTTACTCCATTCTCCACTTTTAGTTGCGAAGATCAATGCAGCGCTAAAGCGCTGCTGACATAAATCTCACCAGAGCAGAGAAATAAATTTAAGCATAACGGTTATTCCGAGTGGGAATCGAACCCACAACCAATCCCACTTCTTACAATCAGACACGATGAAATTGCGCCACGAAAGCTTCTCAATAGTATACCATAATATAAACAGTAGGAAATTAACTTACTCTGTACAATTTTTTCCAATGTGTTAACCATTCACGTAGAGTGATGGCAATGTCGTGGACCACGCCAGTGCCTCCCGCTGAGGCGACCACCGTCTCTCCACATCTGTAAAAATGGAAAAGTCCTATAAACCTTATATTACAGTCAGTCGTGGCTTGCAAAGAGTGAACGGAAACGCAACTAGTTGTGGGTTCGATTCCCACTCACGCAGTGGAAATATGAGTGAATATCTGGTGTCAAGGCAAATCGCGGCGTTAAGTTTTACCACTTAACACGCAACGTCTCAAAAATTGAGGACAGAGTGTCATAATACTAGGTTCCCTCTGCTTACTCGTGCCTACCGGTACGGGATACAGCGTGAAGTTATAAAAAAAATTATATTAAAGAACGTGCGTATTATCTTGAACAGACTCATCTACGCTTTCCTTCATTTCGCTTCGATACATTCAACCAGCCAACGAGAGTTGACGAGTGCGTAGTGACTGAGACACTACACACCGCGCAATGGAGTCAGTAGCATATGTCTCTTGCGGGTATCTCCTCGCTCTCTCCGCCTCTTACCACCAATCACTTTCTAAGAGTCGGTTCTGCGACGTCTATTATAGTTAGGTTCTGTTAGACTGTCGAATAGTAAAGAAACACTATGCTCTATATGTATGTGAAATAAGTATTTTTTTGATCTGAATGTCCCGCTCGTACAAGTGTCACTTGTAAACGTTGCGTTTTCCATCCGCGTGAAATTAAAAGAAATATAATTCTAAAATAAAAATAGCCTAAGCTTTATTGCATCAGCTATCTGCCAGTGAAAGTTATAGCAAAATCAGTCTGGCCGTTCCAAAGATTAGCGGGAACAAACAAACAGACAGACAGACAAAAAAAATGAAAAAAATGTTGTTTTGGTATATGTATCACGTAAACATACATACATGCATTTCGTAAAAAGCGGTTATTTTAATATTACAAACAGACACTTAATTTTTATTTATTAGTATAGATATAGTTCAAGTAGACAGAGAGAACCTAGACAAGACGCTGTTTTTTAACTCTAATTCTAACGTGGAATAGAAATTTGAATGTAGTTGCATGATATAGAATTTTCATTTCACGACAAAGCTCGGCGTTCAGTTCTTTCACTTGACACGCAACGTCTCGAATTCGGATAGAAAGCGTAGAAACTAGTGTCTTAACACTAGATTCTCTCTGCCTATTCTGCTATTCTCGAAAAAGCGTAAAAGCTGTGTAAAAGCTATATATTCTTTTAAAAAACAATACTAAGTACTAATTTACAGCCAATTTGATTATAAGTAATAAAATAATCAAAAAACCTATAGTAATATAACAATAGTAATGTTTAATTACAGAGGCCTTCGTGTCACAGTAGAACAGTGTCTAAATGTAATCGCGATTTGTTATGGATTCGATTTCCACTCGGTGTAATGATTATAACGTGGTTATTTTGATTGCTCAGTTTTGGTGAAACTGCAAAATGAACAGCATAGAGTTCCGCGACTCAACACGTAAAATTTTGAATTATGGCAGAGAACGGAGTGTCTCAACATTTCTTCTTTTAGCATACAAGTAACAAATATTAATAAACAGTTACAAATGAAAACTTGGCAAGTTTATTTATAGAAGCCGTTATAAATAGAAGGCGGCTTTGAACTTTTATCATATTCTGTTTGCGGTACTATTTATATGAGTTGTTAATATTTATGCATGTTACTTAGTGAGATAGGTCGGTTTCCTTTATATCGAATATAGAAACTTTCGTCACATCGTTTTCTTTGCCTAGGGGGAAAAAACTAAAATAGCTTCTAAATAGTAATATTATATCTAGAAACAAACAAATGATCAATTAGCCCATTGTACGCCTTAGCCCAGATCTATCCACCGTGCTGGGTGCCAAAGGACTAAAGTGTTAGTAAAAGACACAGGCGATATATCGAAAGTCACTTAAAATACAGGTCAAATATTTTGCATTTTAATCTAGACATACTTTAGACCAGGGGTTCCCAACCTTGTTTTTGATCAAGGACCACTTTTACTTTATTCTGGCTAGCAGGGACCACTATGTATATGGGTATAATAAAAGTAAACTGTAATAATCAAACGAAAATTGAACTTAAATTAAAAACTCAAGAAGAAATTACATAGAAATAAATAATATTTTACTTTTAAATCGTTCGCGGACCACTTCATGGGAACCTGCGGACCACTGGTGGTCCGCGGACCACTGGTTGGGAACCAGTGCTTTAGACCATAAACAACAAATTTTCTTCTGGCATACGAAGGGTTACGATTGACTGAGGAATAAGTAATTTAGTAATGGTTCTTAAGTACTTTAATGCTTCTTAAATTGCTTTTAATCCTGAATAACAAGGTACGCCATAAAGATTCTAATGTCAAATCTCTCTGTTTTCTGCCTGAATTTAAAACATAGCGTATTAAGAACTAAACGCCATATTTAGTCTAACTTGAATGTTGAAATTGAAGTAATTTAAACATAATCCATTCTTTGATTGGAGATCGAACTAAGAGGGATTAGTATTATAACTTTACATTAAAACTTTGTTCCAAGGATTACATTTGTATTACACTGAGTTGTAAAGTTAAAATGAATTTAAAATTAGAAATAGTTAAAACGTCATAAAGAAATAGGATTATCTAGCGACCCGCTCTACGTCTTCACTCGCATCTACTACACAATTGTAACTGTTTCTAATTTTCTCTCGGCAAAGTCTTCATACTAATTATCGTCCCCTAATTTAAGTCCCTTTAAATATAGATTTTTCAAAAAATATCCTATATTTGACCCTCAGGGTAACTATTCTGGGTCTTTAACTATTTTTATTCTGCATCCCATAAAACAGTGGTAGCGTCTCAGACAAACAGACAGACATGCGAAGCGAGCGTAGCGCTCAACTATAGACTTTTTGCATTCTTTGTGCGCGTATCAATTAAAACGGCTGAACCGATCATTATGAAATTCTGCGAGCTTATTTAAGCTGATGGTCCGATGGTTTGTGCAAAATTTTTTTACAAATTCCATGGCGATGAGGAATAATCGTTTAAAATGTAGTTTCCCAGACATTAATTAAGATATGCTCGCTTCACTCAATATGCAAACAGCACCCACTAGCGGGTCGAAATTGGAGGTCTGGTGAAGGTAAAAAAGAAGGTAAATAAAATAAAATAAAATTAAAAAACGAAATACTTGATAAAATATGTAAAATTATTAAACGATATTAAAATTTATTGTAAATTTACAAATTTAAGCTGTGGCAAGTGTGGGGAAGCTTAAATAGTGATTCATATCCTTAAAAATGCTAGTTCATTAAGCCCTCAAGAGGATTTTCGTACAACAATAAATTTTATTTTTCGCTTCTCTCTTGTACCCAGTGTAGTCAGAGAGAACCTAGTATAAAAAGACACTTCGTTCTCTACTTTCTGCCAAAAATCAAGACATTGTGTTGAGTGTTGGAATTCAAGGGTGGAAATTAAAATAAAATTATAATAAGCAAAAAAAAATGTGATTAAGTCACTGTAATATAGCTTTAATTTTAACACAAAAAGTTTCTCACACACTCAGACGTTCAGTCTCCGAAATCGAGACGTGCTACGTAGCGGAACTTAACGCCGCGCTATGTCAATGGTACCAGATTGGACAAAATAAGATTTAAATATAATCATATTTATATAATCACCACTCAGGGAAATCGGGAATCGAAACCACAACCATCGCGTTCGCAGTCATCGCTGTACCACTGTGTCACGACGGTCTAAAAAATACTTACATTTAACATTCATGGGTTAGAACACTATTCAGGAGAGAATAGACATACTTGTCAAATATTATCGTAAAGCCAACTTTGGTATGCGTCACCAAAAGTATAGCATTTCGTCTCTAAGATCGACGGAAAACAGAGTGTCTTATCACTACGGATACCACCTGTATAACTTACCTACAAAATAACTGGCAACTTTTGATAAGAAACACAATAAACCATCGTAATTCTCGTAAAACAAAGCAAAGAGCATAAAAAAAAAACGGGCAGCTAAATGTGATAATATTTCAATTAATGGGAGACGAGGGCGCTATGATTCATTTGACCACGATTATCAATAGGTCGCCGACCCGCCACTCGTTACTGCAGAGGCATTTTATGAATGCCGGATTAATCTTAACATATTGAAAAAATAAATCTGTATATTAAAAAACAATCTTAGATAATGTATAAAAAATTGTACGCATCGGGATTCGAATCTGCACTTATTGGGATGTCAAGTGCACTGACCGCTAAACCATGCGTTCAGTTTTTATTTATTTGTTTGTTTTAGCGTCATGATAGTAGTACAGAGTAAATTTATGCTAAGGGGAATTGAACCTACAATCAGTCGCATATATAGTCACACTTTGTGCCACTGCACCACAACTGGTCTTATCTTTTTCATAAGCTTTTATTTATGAGTATTCGAAAAGAATTTAACGACCAATAACTAACTTTTACCCGTGGGGGGACGGGTTAAGAATATAATTCCCCCCGCCGCTGGGTAGTGTCTCGTAAAAGGCGGGTAACCCAGTAGCTTGGTGGTAGGAGATTCGTTCTCCGACTGGCTTGCGACCACTATAGTGTCAAAGACGAACAGAAAAACACCTGATGATGTGTTCCGGTTCGATGACGTCTAAGCCAGCTCCGATACCCACCATTCCCATCCTTCCTCCCTCCTTCTGTCCTACATCCTAAAGGTAGGTAACGCATCCATAACTCTAATAACTCTAATGTTGTGTATGTCTATGGGCGAAGGTAACCACTTACCACCAGATGGGCCTTCTGCATCCTTTATTCCATAAAAAAAATAACTTCCCTATACGAAGACAATACAGTATTATCACTCTTTCCATATACATAACCGATATTGCATAAACAAATTCGTCGGATGCAGCGTGAAGTAGATTTTAAAGTAGGCCAATGCAGATTCGTCGACTGTAATGGTAAAAGTTATACGAAAGTGCATAATTTACTGTCATATTTTTTATATGGAGTGGGCGGGCTTATTATAAAAGTTCTCAAGTTATATATGATCAGATGTTACCACAGTCAGGATAATAAGATCTTTTGGTTTCGCGATTTTAACATATTTTGAAATAAAACTATTTTTTTTAACTTCACGCTGTATCCCGCACACAGCAGGGTAGGCTGTGGTAACCTAGTATTAAGTTACTCCGTTCCCTACTTTCCGCCGAATTCGGATTGCGTGTTAAGTTGCGGAGCTTAACGCCGCGCTTTACCTCGACACAAGAGCGAAGAAAATGGAAATATTATATACTTCCACTCCTCGAGTGGGAATCGAACCCACAACCAGTCGTTTGTAGTCACGCGCTTGTACCACTGGGCCACGACTGGCCACTAAAACTGTTCTAAAACTATTTTAACGGGGTAAATGCAGTAAATGTCATAAGAGGTATGGTATAAAATGTATCTTACATTTAAAAAATCCAAGGTTTCGAATACTTTACAATAGTCCGTGGCAGAATTTGTAAGGGATTTCTCTAATTTTGTCAAGTGAAGACTGTTTAAAACTGATCGTAAGTGGAAAATGAACACATATATTTAACGTTTGTATAATTCCGAAGCCATTGTGGCGCAGTGGCTGACTGTAAAAGCGATGGGCTATGGGTTCGATTCAACTTTCACTCGGGGGAACGATTATATTAAAATTACTTTTCTCTCTCTAGTACCTAAGATAAATCACTATATTGAATTTCGTCACTCAATACACAATTTTTTAGTTTTTGGCAAAAAGTGGCGAATAGAATGTCTCAAAATTACGGATAGGCAGAAGGAACCTAGTGTAAAAACACTCCGTTCCTCACTTTCCGCCGAATTCAGTGGCATTGCGTGTTAAGTGGCAGAACTTAACGCCGTGCTTTGCTTCGACACCAGAGCGAAGAAAATGGAGATATTAAATATTTCACCCCTCGAGTGGGAATCGAACCTACAACCAGTCGCTTTACATTCACACGTTATGCCACATATGCTGCAATAATTTTAATAAAAGAAATACTTTTACATATTGCTTGTTATTATCATACAGATACAGGAACTCAGAAATTTGCGAATAGGACGTTCATATAACGGTAAGTAGGTTATCACGCCTACTTATAATAACGAAATGTGTGAAATTATCATATCCAGGGCTTCGTGGCTCAGTAGTCTAATGGCTAACTGTAAACGAGCTGTTTATGGATTCGATTACCAGTTTCGTAAAATATTACATAAACTTTTATTTATTTAGATTTTTAATTAGGGTTAAGTTATGATGCTCAACTCAGTCGTTAGTGGCCATTACATATGTCACTCATATGGAGACCAAAATGTTGTTACCAAACAATCGAGAATTCCAAAACTAATACATACTTCATATCATAACTTCCGTTACTCATGGATTGACTAATATATAACGTTCAGCCGAAACTACTGGACGCAGAAAGCTGAAACTTCAAAGTTTCTTGGAGAGGAAGTTATTTTGCCTAACTCCTTCCGGAAAGGCAAATTAGAGGGCGTTACATAGTCCCGGGCTAGTCGCAAGTCGCAAGTTGCGGGCTAGAACTGATTTTTAGTATATAAAGTACATACTTTGAGTCAAATCCAAAATATTTACTATTTGGAATACAGGGTCCAACCAATCCTAATAACAAGAACTTTTTCTTTTTTTTGTTTCACGCTGTATCCCGCACACAGCAGAGTAGGCAGAGGGGACGTAGTTAAGACGCTCCGTTCCCCGCGCACCGCCGAATTCTGGAAACATTGCGTGTTAAGTGGTGGAACTTAACGCCGCGCTTATTAAATATTTCCACTCCTCTAGTGGGAATCGATCCCACAACTGCCTGTAAAGTGACTTTACAGTCACACGCTGTGCCTCTGCGCCACGAGTGGCCTTGATGGCAGTTCTGTTAAGAAGAATAACAGACTCAAAAGCTACTCTTTTCTCATATAAATTAAATCGAACCCACCACAATCCTCTTCACTCTAGGACTAAGTATTACCACTAAGGTACCAAGTAAGTCTATCCATTTTTAATTTATCAAACAGTTATAAATTAATATTCGCTATTGACATATTCAATAAGCGTAAACATAAGCTTAGTTCACCCGACTAGGGTTGCCATCTCCCAGCGTTTCGCCTGATTTGTCCTAGTTTAGAAGGCGTCCGGGTGGAGTAATATTTGTAGTTTTTTTTAGCTTTACGCTGCATCGCCCACACAGCAGGGTAGGCAGAGGGAGCCTAGTGTCAAGACACTCCGTTCCCCCACCAAATTTGTAGTATGGGTTTTGGTAACAAATAAAATATTTTTTATATACATATGTATATATGCGTAGACTGCCAATAATGATTTAAAACTTGAAAACGATCCTGTTTCATTTTTAAGATCTTTATAATCAATTAATTTTTTCCAGTTTTTTCTGCATAGCGAGGTATGCAGGAAGGACCTAGTATCAAGATACTCCGTCCTCCTTCTTCTTCTTTCCTCCTCTTTGTCATAAATATCAGAGCGAAAAAATGAAAATTTAAATATAATCATTCCCCGAGTGGGAATCAAACTCACAACCATCTGTATACAGTCAGATGCGGTTCCATTGCGCCATGACGGCCCATATATTTATAACCATCAAATAACATTTTATAGTTTTAACTAAAGTCAAGTCAAAGTCAAACAATTTTATTTAAAATAACAATATACATGTTTTTCATTTTGGGAGCGTCAAATAATTTACCATCGGCCACTGGTCCACTAAAGTTAATGCCTCAGACCTGAGAATATCCCGGTTTTCAGATTTTTGTAATGGTAACCCTACACCCAATACGTATTATGTGGCCGATGCGACTCACAACGGTGACATCGTGGACGCAATACAAAAGAAACACAAAAGAATTTATAACACAAATGCTAATGTGAATAGTGTTTTAATTAATCATCGTATAACGATTGACGAGTTTAATTATATCATTATTATAATGTGAAGGCATTGAGGAGCATTTGAAATGATTTGAAATGATTGTAGAGTCAAGTGGTTGTAGGTTCGATTTCGACTCAGAGATAGTATTATATATTCAATTCAATTCAAAATATCTTTATTCAAATAGACTTTTGCAAGCACTTTTGAATCGTCGAATGAACAGAAAGCTACCACCGACTCGGAAGGCATTTCTGGTGAGAAGAGCCGGCAAGAAACCATTTTTTTTTCTTAGCTTGACACTGTATCCTGCACCCAGCAGGATAGGCAGAGGGGAAACCTAGTATTAAGATACTCCGTTCCCTACTTTCCTTCTTATTCGGAGGCATTGCGTGTTAAGTGCGCATTTTTCTAATTCTTAATGGTAAATATATTCTTAACAAAGCTATGCGTAAAAGATCATGAAACACAAAAAAAAAAAATATTCCACTTTACTTACCTATCAACATTACACTCTCGTATAACAACGTATCGTTTGGGAAACGCCCCATTCTTGTCTCGCCGGAGACTCGAACCCCAATACCAGTCAGCCGTCTCTCGTTCTAGGTGGACGAGCTCCCCCACTTCCAGGGGAAGGTGGAAGGGAGATGAGGAGTTGTAGTTGTATAGAGCTGTAACAAAAAAGATATTATTTAAAACTACTATATGTCACTCGTAACTTTCTTTTTCGAAGCGGTCGTAACATCGTCGCCTTACAGTGTACAAACGCGATGGTGGTGGATTCAATTACTCGAGGGAAAGAATATATGCAATTTTTTTTTTTTTGCTTTGGACCAAAAATAAAGATTGACGTTGAGTTCCGCCGCCCAACATGCAATGTCTTGTTGTCAGGCGGATAGTAGAAGACGGTGCATTTTAATATTAGTTTCTCCCTGGCTACCCCGTTATGCAGAAAAAAGTGTGGAACTGCAGAAAAAACTAATAAAAAACAAAAAAATTGAAACCCAACTTATATTGTTTTATAGTAGTTTATTGCTGCTCTGTAATGCGGGAAAAATAGCGTGAAGCGTGAAAAAAAGGCACAGATATATCAGTGAAAAATACACAAATACATAACAAAACCACTATTAAGATAAAATTAGAATTGCAAATTTCAAATAAGCTTGACATATTTGTATTAAGTTAAACACAAGGCTCCTAAGACCGTGGTATAACGTCAACCTTCAGTTTTCATTGTTATTCGTACGATGAGTCTGCTATGCGGTTAAGGCGTTTTAGGCACTACTTTAATAGTAACATATATTACTATATTAGTAGTATATGTTACTATTAAAATGAAAAGTGATTAATGTTTTTAACTATAATCGTAAGATTTTTATTTAAAACTAGAATCGCCTGCATTTTTCACCCGTAGGGAGACGGGTTAAGAAAATAATTCCCCCCCGCTGGCGGGTAGTATCCCATAAGGCAGGTAACCCAGTAGCTTGATGGTAGGTGATTCGTTTTCCGACTGGCTCGGGACTATTATGTCAAAGAAGAACCGCCAAGTAATCAGGATTCATTCATTCATTCATCATGATTGATCATCCTCTGATTAAATAAACAACATTTTAACTTTGAAACTCTTTACCCACGACGAAAAATGCCTGAACAGATAGATGATTCAAAACGGTAAGAGAATACATAAAAAATAAGAAAAAGATATGACCATAAGAGAAAACTATACTCTCTCTTCACAACATCCATACATATATATTACCAAAAATGTATGAATGTATGTCAGTTACATCAGCGCTGCTCAAACATTTGCATAACTATTTAACGTGGGTGTAATCGTATTTACGACCTTCACCTTCAAAACTATCAGCAACAATAGTATAACAACCTGAGTATGACGTCATGGTACAGTGGTAGACATCAAAAAGTACTCACTGTGGACAACGGTTATGAGTTCGAATTATACTCAAGTGAGTCTTTATAAAAAAATGCAACTTCACGCGATTTTATATTATATGACCGGTAGATAGATAGAACATAGTGTCAAGATATTCTGTCGCTTTCTGCACGAATTTGACATGTAATGTATGTACGTATTAAGTAGGCGGAACTCAACGCCACGGTTTATAACGAGACATTTCATCACACCAAACCGTTCTGTATATAAAAACAATACGTATTGTTATCCCTATCTCATACACAGCTAGACAAAGCACAGGAAAAATTGGGCGACAACCAACACACAATATATTTAAAATAGCTGAAAAAGGGAGCTCTCTGTTACGCTTTCAAGGCCAATCTACTGAACCGATTCGGATGAAATTCGGGTCGAAAATAGTTGAAGAGCCAGACTCCGTATAAACCATCCCGAAGAGAACGAAATAGAGAATGACATAAACCACCTAACTCAAACGAGAAGTCAGGCAGTCGAAAATACGAAACAATTATAATTGTGTTATTCTTGGACAAAGCCGCGAACGGGTCACTAGTATTACATAATTCTACAATTGTATTATCCATCTACATAGTTCCGTTAACACGTCCACTTGCAAAATGCCTTCGCCAAATATTACTAACTTATGGATACCACTTCCGACGTAATGGGAACCTGATGACCGTTAAACTAACCATGTGTTTTACATACATTATGTCACTTCCTTTTTTATTTTATGTAATTGGTCATAATGTGTAAAATATAGCTACATTATTGATTGAATTGTAAATTCATTAATATAATATGATCTTTTCTTGTAAATTCATTAATATAATATGATCTTTTGTTTTCGCGATTACTACACATTTTGAAATGAAACTATGTTTAACCGAATTAATTGCGTATATTTTTGGTATTCGAAAATACATTTTTAGAAACCCATCGTTTAGAACACTTTACAGTAGACGTGGTCACACGTAGTCTGCCTGTGACCACGGATTCATTCATATTTTTTAAATATCTGTTTTCGTAAGTATCTAAGATAAATTGGCATTGAATCACGCCACTGAACGCACAATGTCTTGTTTACCGACGGAATGTATAAAACGGGGATTGTGACACTAGTCGAGGGTTTTTCTCTGACAACTTCTCTTTCTCTCTCTTTTTCTCTCTTACTTTCTCATTCTCTTACCATGTGAAGAAAAGCATAAAGCACTATATAATATATAAGAACACATAAAACTGAGTGATAATCGAACCTATAATCATTGCATTCAAACATACAATTGCCTCCTAAACAACTTGTCCTGCGACTTTGTCCGAACTAATGAGTACTTACTTCTCAGCCAAATTTCAAATTTGCAGCAAAGAAATGAGGAACTTACACACAAACTTGTAAGTGCTCTTAGACCTCCTTAATCCGACCCTGTCGCAAAATCCGTTCTTAGCGGATGTCTACTAACTATAAGCTACCAAATACCCTGATGATATATACAAGTCAAGAGGTTTTCGACATTTCATGGTGAGAGCGACCTTTCGCTTTCATATATATTATGGCAGGGGTAAGCAACCTTTTTTAACAACCATTTAATTTTTAAATTTTAAGCGGGTAAAAGTCACATTTCCATAATTGTAAGTAACGTAAGATACTTTGTAACATAAATAAACTTTTGGCAGGTTGCATAAAATAATTAAACAGGCCAAGGGTCGCAGGTTGCGCTCCCCTGTAATATAGATTACCTGAATTATATACTTTATCCTTTTAAATTAGCTAATCATTCTATAACTATAAAAATATATTATACACACAAAAAGTCTGTCCGTCTGTTACTTTTAATCTTAATTTGGATGGAATTCGGAATGATAGGCTACTTTTTCGTAAATCAACCCCTAAAGAGTTAAAACGGACTATAAAAGTTTGTATAAAAAGTGTAGTTACGCAGGTGAAGCCGCAAGCGGTTGCTAGTACTGATGTAGTTCGTAATAAAGTGCGGTCACATATAAATTACATACTACGTTTTCATAATAATCTACATATGTTACGCGACAATGATCTATCTATATATTAACAAAGCCATAGCCATAATTTAATTTTTAATATCACAAATTATGCACAATGTTAAATTTTCTTTTATTTTATTGCTACTTAGTCATTGTGGCCAGTCGTGGCGCAGTAGCACGAACATGTGACTGTAAACGACTGGTTGTAGTTTCGATTCCCACTCCAGGAGTGGAAATATTTAATATTTCCATTTTTCTTCGCTCTGGTATCAGGGGTAGAACGCGGCGTTAAGTTCCGCCGCTTAACACGCAACGCCTCCACTTTCGGCGGAAAGTGGAGAATGGAGTATCTTAATACTAGGTTCCCTCTGTCTACCCTGCTGTGTGCGGGATACAGCGTGAAGTTATTAATCATTAATAATAAAATTCATTTCAAGTAATGCCCCAATTTGGTAACAAAGCATAAATAAAAATTAATACCAATATTAATACGATAATCTACAGCAGAGGTACGCAACCCGCTGCCTTCGGCCAGATTATGCCCCACTTAATAAGTCGTTTATTTATATTACAGACTAGTAGTTGCCTGCGACTTTGTTTGTGTTAGCTCAATGACCCTATATACCTAGCTCAATAATCCATCACATTGTATAACTTTTGATAAGGTGCAATTAACTTATATCTACTTATATCTCTAACCAAGTCCTGCTTAATATTAAAAGCTATACAACAAGGAGAGTTTCAATAAATCGGTCCAGCAATTTCGAAAATGTGCGCGTACAATTTTTTCGGTCACACTATTTTATTATACTATAGATATAGATATTTTCCTGTTACTTTTATATAGCTTCACGCTATATCCCGCGCACAGCAGGGTAGGCAGAGGGAACCTAGTGTTAAGACACTCCGTTCCCCACTTTCCGCCGAATTCGGAGGCATTGCGTGTTAAGTGGCGGAACTTAACGCCGCGCTTTACCTCGACACCAGAGCGAAGAAAATGGAAATATTAAATATTTTCACTCCTCGAGTGGGAATCGAACCCACAACCACTCGTTTACATTCACACGCTTGTGCCGCTGGGCCACGACTGGCCACCCTGTTACTTTTAAAGTTTAAATATTAATAAAGTGTGATTTTAGCTAGAAAATAGGCTAAAAAAGGTTGCTCACCCCTGATCTAAGACATTAAAATTAAAGAACAGTTACTAATTATAAACAATAAAATTTATTGTTAAAATGAAACCATTACTCTTTACAAGTTACGTAATATAATTTCAAACCTCTACCGGTTCACATTGTTTAGATATTTACAGACGGACAAAATTGGTAAAATTTAGTTTATAGAAATTTCACCTTAACTTATATTAAAATAAGGTTTAAAATACGTTAATCTATACAAATAAATAAATTTAGAGTATGTTTTTGTAATATCAAAATAACCGCTTTTTAGTAAATACTTACATATGTACATGTGTGTGTACAGTACATATACCAGAAAAAATTTTTTTACACTTTTTGTGTTTATCTATTTGTTCCGTCTAATCTCTGAAACAACTGGATCGATTTTGACAGGACTTTCACTGGTATATAGCTTATATAACAGGGAGTAACTTCGGCTATTATTCTGGAATTACAACTATTTTGCTATATTAAAGGCGGACAAAGTCGCAGGCACAGCTAGTTACAAATATATTTGTTAAACAATGTACCTAATAAAGGTAGGGTCTAATTTGGCGTAACAATAAACTTGAGTCACCGGCCCTGAGGGTTCCGCCGCTTTATAATCGAATTGCAAAAATGAAGAGCAAATAAAATTAAGCTCCCAGCGAAATGAGCGAAAATTCTGCTACAAATAAGGAGATAATATCTTTTTATTACTACTATCTTGGGGTCCATTGTAGCACAGTGGGATAGCATCCGAGTGTACGCGATTGGTTCTGAGTTCGATTACTACTCAGGGGATTTGATCCTATTTAATTAAATAAATAAATAAATCTATTAATTAAATAAATAAATAAAAACACATTTATTGCCATAAGAGAATGAAAAAAACAAAATAAAACAATATACATGAAACACAAAAAATTAAAAAAAAGAAATGAATTTTAGCTTATGGCAAAAGGTGTAACTCAGCTCTTGATGCTTGAGGTGAGTACCCCTGACATCGCTGGTTTTCAGTTACACCTTAGCAACCTTAATTATTTTATTCAGCTTTGGTAAAATAAAGCTCAGCGTTAAATTACGTTATCGAGCCGTTTCCTCATCAGAAATGTCTGAACTGTCGTAGGTTAGAATCAAACTCAAGGAATGTGTATAGGAACAAAACACTGTCTTTTCCTTAGTTACAAAAAGTGAAGAAGTAGTGAGTGACTCATCACTATTATTCCTTTATATCCACAGGTATAAAAAGATAGTCAATTTATACTCGTATTACTTAATAATAAAATAATTTTATCTTAAAGATCATTGTAGACTACATATCCCCTAAATGGGAACCAAATCCACAATCAATGGCGATTACAGTGAGATGACGTACAGCTGCTCTACGAAGACGTCACTATATATTCGATTTACTAATATTAGGTTCTTATAGATACTTTCATTATTTATTGTTTTTTTAGCTTCTGATTTGAGCAAAGCTTTACCACCAAATACATAAATAAATTACAATGCATTTCAAATTAAAACCAAGTGTCAAGACACTTCGTTAACCAACGAGACATTGCGTGTTGAGTGGCGGAATTCGATGCCAAATTTTGTCTAATATACTAGAGCGAAGAAATGAAAATTATACATCATTATATATAATAAGATCTTTTGTTATATTTTTTATTCCAAAATAATATATGAACATTCCCCCGATTGGGAATCGAACCCGCAACCATTGGGTTTAAAGTCAGGCGCTGCTCCACTGCGCCACGACGGCCTACGTATAACTTAATTAACTTTTACAAAATCGACTCACGTAGAGTAATGTGTAGAAGGTTGTGGTTTTAGAACAAATATAGTTTACACTATTTGTTAATCGCATAGAATTCTACTATCAAGTCTTTCAATTATAGTCTTAGACATGTACTTCATTGTTTTCAATGCAGCTTTTATACAGTAGTAGACCACAAATAAACTTAAGAAAACTAAGTTGCGGATAGCTACTAGTTATTAAGGCTATTGTGGCACAGTAGGACAGCGTCTGACTGTAAAGCGATAATTGTGGGTTCAATTCCAACTTGGGGAAAGATTATGTTTAAATTTCCATGTCTTCACTCTAGTACTTAAAACAAAGCGCAACGTTAACTTCCGCCACTTAACGAAGAGCAAGTGGAGGACGGAGTGTTTTGACACTAGATCCTCTCTGACTATCCCGCTATGAGGCAAAAAGCGTGAAGCTACTTTTCTACTAGTTATTTAATAAATTTTAAACCATATAACCCCAATTACGGTCAAACTCAATCAAATGCAGATATGGACCAAAGTTTTATCTCGCGTATTTAGCAAAACGTTGGAACGAATACAGTAGTGCATCTCTTTCTACAGTTAATTAATGAAGACGCTAATATTGTTGCGGGGTCAGTTAATGAATAACCCCTATTGAGAGATGGTACAGGGTTCAATTCTGATGAGATTTTACGATAAAACAAAAAAAGCGTAAGGTAAAAACGGAGTGTCTTAACACTCGTTTTTTGTTGTGTACTCAAATATATCCCCGAGTAATGAACTTTTTTTAACGTTTTTTATTCCCGCATATCAGGGTAGGCTAGAGGAATTTAGTGTCAAAATATACATATATCTTTCTTGATTTTTTGCCCGAATTCAAATCACTCACAGGTTGAGTGAAACTCAATGGCGCAAGAGAAAATTTTAGCAGACAAAAAAACTCTTAGCAGAAACGAGAAGTAGAAACTTGAGCCACATTTAAATACAATAAATCCCTTAAGTGGGAATCGAACCGACAATCTAATCGTGTTTGTAGTCAAACATTGTCTCACTAAGTCACGATAGCCTCTACTTAAGTATTTCAATAATACACGTATATAACTTATTAATATTTTTTGGCGTCACGCTGTATCCCGCACGCTGCAGGGTAAACAGAGGGAACCTAGTGTTCAGACACTCCGTTCCCAAATTCGGAGGCATTGCTTGCTTAGTGGCGGAACACAACGCCGCGCTTTGCCTCGACACCAGAGCGAAGAAAATGGAAATAATAAATATATCCACTCCTCGTGTGGGAATCGAACCCACAACCACTCGTTTTGCAGTCACACTTTGTTCCTCTGCGCCACGACTGGCCCCATCATGGGACTTCTTAATAATTTAGGTATTAAATTAAATTTCAACCTAAACAAAGAGTTTAATAATACAACTTTTAATATAAATACTAAACAAGCTTCCACAGATAGGTAATTTACAAATACATATTAAAAAAGATACAATCACACACGAATGATGAGTCAAAATGCATACATATAAATATTATTTTAAGCAAAAACTACACTTACATTGAATTAAATATGTTATGTGCAAACAAAAGTTAAATATAACTGATCGCTGTATGTATATAAATGGAAGATGTATAAGACAAAATATTATTGGGAATATTTATCAACGTAACCCAAAATAATAAACCCAAAAAATAACTTTTAATTCTTTTTTGTTTGCCTGTGCGTTAACAGATTTAAATGCAGATTTGACTATTGTATTTTTGGTAAACTTCCTTATATTTCTTATATTTCAATAGGTTGTTAAATAAAAAAGTTACAACAATTTAAATAACATCACAGGCCAACAAAAACATTAAATAATAATAGTCGTGTAGTTTACGAAGGCGAAGCCGCGAGCGAGTCGCTAGTGACCAATATAGTATACTAGCTACAATAAAGTATCAACTATATTTATACCAAAATTCATTACAATCGGTCATGGTTTAGTTTTTTCATATAAACTTTCAGCCCCTGTTTCAACCCTTTAGAGGTTGATTTTTGAAAAACTAAGTAGCCTATGTTACACGCAGTAACTACTACATTAATTCTAAATTTCATCCAAATCGGACCAGCAGATTAGCCGTGAAAGCGTGACAGACAAACACACAGGCATTCGCATTTATAATATAAGTATGGATAATATTCTTCCGTTACTCACTGAGTGACTAACAGACAACGCACGACTCTACTGTGCGTAGAAAAGTAAAATTTGACATTACAGTGCGACAATGTCACACTGTAGGCGCTACTAGCAGTGGGTTCAATTAGCACTGAGAAGAATGGTTATATAAAAATTATTAATTTTCTCAATAGTAATTTAACATTAATTTAACATTAACGTAAATAAGTAGTGAACCTAGCTAGATCAAGATCAATATACTTCGTTCTGTACTTTCCAGCCGATTCTGAGCGTATTTAGTGGCGGAACTCAACGCCTCGCTTTGAAGCACGCCAACGGTAAAAAAAAAATATATAATCATTCCTCCGAGTGGGAATCAAACCTAGATACTTGTTTTCACACTGCACCACAATGTCCTCAACAAAGTAGTTAAAGTAGTTTTAACATCAACATATAAGCTTAAACTATATCAGTCCCATACTTAGTCCACAGAATTAACTTAAAAAAATCATCCAGAGCTTTCCCATCACACACAAAAACATCTACTAACACAGAACAATATATAAAAAACGAAAAATACATGTATGTATGTCCCATACACCTATAAAGTAGCGGGGAAGTAGTGTCATACATACAAATATGATACATACCTAATAGAACGACGCGTGGGCGAACGAAATCAGTTAAATAATTCACTTTGGAATGCGAGCAAAGTCGCCAATATATAGCGATACTACCGTTAATTTCATAGTAAAATGTATTATAAGATTATTTTTTGTTTGGTAAAATTAGTTATTAGTGGCCAGTCGTGGCCCAGTGGCACAAGAGTGTGACTGTAAACGACTGGTTGTGGGTTCGATTCCCACTCGGGGGGGTGGAAATTATATTTCCATTTTCTTCGCTCTGGTGTCGAGGTAAAGCGCGGCGTTAAGTTCCGCCACTTAACACGCAAGCCTCCGAATTCGGCAGAAAGTGGGGAACGGAGTGTCTTAATACTAGGTTCCCTCTGCCTACCCTGCTGTTTGCGGGATACAGCGTGAAGATAATAAAAAAAAATTAGTTAAGCAGTTGTTATCATGAGGTTTAAGGTTCAAATTATTGGGACATAATATACCTAATTGAGTAAATATTCAAACTAACGCTTTGAAATGCGAGCAAAGTCGCCAATATATAGTGATACTATCGTTAAATAAACCTAACAGTAATAAATAGTAAATGTATTACAATATTTTTTCTTTGCCAAGATTAGTTAAGCAGTTGTTATCATAAGGTTTGGGGTTCAAATCTGTTGAATCATTAAAACGTAATATACCTAATTAAGTAAATATTAAAAAACACCGCTAAGGTGTGTTATAATATGTTGTTATTTATTCCATTAAGATATAATATATCCTGAATTAATAAAACCAACTTGGAATATACTATTCAAGCTTTTACACTTTGTAATTAAATATCTAATATCTTAACGGCTGTTGTTTTTGTTTATTTCAGCTTTATACTTTTCCATCAGTTGGAGAGAACCTAGTGTCAAAAAGCTCCGATCTTCACTTTCCGACGGGATTCAAGACATTGCCTGTTGAGTTAGTAAGCGTAGAGCTCAACACTAGAGCGGAGAAATAAAAAATAACTTAAATCAAATCATTTTTTTTTTTATCGCTGGGAAATGTAAATAAAATCATTACCCTAAGTAGTAAACGAACCCATAACCAATTCTAATGACAGTGACACATTATCCCAACCACTACATCTATAACACGTTTATAAGGAATAAGTAAATAATTTACAAAATACCAAAAAAAAAAAATTAAAATACCATAAACCACATAATAATATATCACAAAACATTCCCATACACAAAACATTCAGGGGGACCATAAGAAAAAAAAAGCAAATAAGAGGCGAATGGAAGCAGATGCTCAAGTAATTACTTAGCTACAGTGTTTATTAATAACCGTCGCACTTGCTGGTAAATAACACAGTGGGATACAATGAATGGATAAACGCGATGATGCGTTGAAAATTTTGTTTTAGTTGTATTGCAAAATGTAAGCAATAATTACATAGACATATATATTTATAGGGGAAATATTGAATATTTTCATTTTCTTCACTTTGGTGTCGAGGCAAAACGCGGCGTTAAATACGCTATATCCCGCACACAGCAGGGTAGGGAGAGGGACCCTAGTGTTAAAACACTCCGTTCCTCACTTTTCGCCGAATTTGGAGGCATTGTGTGTTAAGTGGCGAAACTTAACGCTGAGAACGCTTAAGAAAATGAAAATATGACATATTTCCACTTCTCGAGTGGGAATCGAATCCACAACCAGTCACTTTACAGTCACACTTTGTGCCTCTGGGCCACGACTGGCCCCTATACATATACTCGTAAATCATCTTAGCGCAATGGGACATTTGTGGTTTTGATCCTCATTTTGTTAAATGATTATATAAGATAGAAGAAAGCGCGGCGTTGAGTTCCGCAACTCAGCATACAATATTTTGATTGCAGGCGGAAAGTGGAGAAAAGTGTCTTGACACGTTCACTCTAATTATTAACCACAAGCTCTCTTTTCATCTATTTCTCCTACTATTATTATTGTCATAATATATAAAAAAAACTTTAAATTATATTATAAGTTTAGTAGAAAGAAAAAAATAAATGATTTTAAAAAATGTATTGCAAAATAGAGGCAAAAAGTACCAAGAGATATAATTACATAATTTACATATAAACCACCGTATCGCAACGAGACAGCATATCACGGTAAACACTATTGATTGTAGGTTTGACCCTCACATGTTAAAATGATTACTTTTCAATTATTTTAATCCCTCCAAGTAGGTAAGACAGAAGAAAGCACGGCGCTAAGTTCCGCTACTCAGCACGTAATTCCTTAATTTCAATGTGAAAATACCTTACGGAATATATTCACACTAAATCCTGTCTGACTACATTACTACTAGCATAACACGTATAAAAATAATTAAAGCCAACCTACACTTTACCACTTTCCCTTATTTAACCCCTAAAAAAAATCTAGAAAATAATCTAAAAAAAAAAAAAAAAAAATGACAACCAAAAACACTCATCCCAAACCACGGAAATACTAAAGTGACGCATGTTCAGTTAATTTAATGACATACACTTTATCAGGCAATTTGCACTAACAGCAGGTGCGGGGGGTCACAGTCGATCTCACGGACCCGAACACCTGCTATCGACACTTCGCTTTATGAGTTATGTCCTCTCGTACCGAATTGTGGGTTTGTTAGAGGGACTGACGATATTAAAACTTTAGCAATCAAGTTGTGAAATTTGTCTGAAATTCGAGGCAGTCAGCGTCTGATTGTAAATAGGATGGTAGTGAGTTCGATTCCCGAACGGGGGATAATATTTGGTATGTACTAGGTACCAGCGTTAGTGTAGTTAGGTATAAAAGGGAACAAATGAATATTCAAATATTCATTATTTTTCTCTGGTACTTAAGACAAAGCGCAGCGTTGAGTTCTACAACTCAATACGCATTATCTCGATTTCGGACGAAAAGCAGAAAGCGGAGTGTCTTAACACTAAGACATCTCTGACTACTCACTATGCCAAAAAAAGGTGTGGAGCAGCTGATGTAATTTTTCTGAATACTGTGTGACGAGCGTAGTGGCGCAGTGGTTACGATAATTCTGGCGTCAATAGTTGCTATGTTAGAAAAGGTTAAATAAAATAACTATTATTTTAAAAGAACACAGTCGATTTAATGTAAAGTAGAGAGTTAACTATTTCCCACGCTTCAGACAACATTACAAGGGATAAAATCTTTAAAATTTGGATATTTAAAATAGCTTATAACTTTAAAAATGTTTAACCGATAAATATTTTAGAAAAAGGGACGGTAGTACGTTCAAATTGTTATCCTAAGTATGTGTATGACACTAAAAGTTAGGAATATCCAGTTTTAGTCAAATAAGATCTAAACCTACTGCATTAGTTGAGAGAGACAAATTTTTATTGCGACAAATTCCATAAAAAATTCTTAACTATAACTACTAATAATATAATTTGCATTTGCTTATTGTATTTAGAAAATATATAACGATTTAGAAGATACGTTTCGATCACTTCACAGTAGTCCATGTACAGATACAGTGCACAGTATATACAGAGAATCCCGAGAGACCAAGCAATACATTTAATATGAATTTTCTAAAAATATATACTAATATAATCCAATTTAAACAGTTTCACTTCAAAATAAAGTATACTAAAACAAACCTTTAGCCTAACGGTAACATTCCCGTTGAAATCATAATTGTACATCCTCAGGTGGGGGACATGGGACGCGACGCAATCACGAAATCACATAATGATTGTGGTAATTTAACGACCTTTCATTCAGAGTATCAAAGTTAAAAGGTCAGTGACGCTTTAGTAAATCAAATTATTTATTTTTCATACTTTTAGCGGGACCTAGTGCAGTGATTCTCAACCACTGTGCCGCGGCACTTTTGTGTGCCGCTAAATTTTGAAATCGTTAAATATGTGCCACAACAAAAAAAAGGTTGAGAATCAATGATCTAGTGTCAAAACACTCAGTCCTTAACTTTCCACTGAAATCGAGACATTGCGTGTTGAGTGGCGGTATTCAATGCCGCGCTTTGTCTTTAATACCAGACAGAAGAATTAAAAATTTAAATTTAATTCCCCAAGTGAGAATCGAACTTATAACCATCGCTTTACAGTCAGACGCTGTTCCACTATACCACAGCAGCATCAATAGGCCTGGACAGCTTGAATCAAGTTATTTATTTTTTTATAATATTTGCCAACTGTTCTTAGCAGAACTGCTTTTCAACTAAGGTACGTTCAAATTTTTACGTTTTCAAAAAAGTTATATAAAACTTCTTCGTTAAATTTTTAAAGATTTTTTACCATTGACATGTATATTAATAAATAGCTTTTATTTAAAACAAAATATTATCAAACAAATTATAATACTGCATTCCCGTCCTATGCAGACGGCTGTTGATATTCAAAAAGTTATCGTTATCTCCGCCCTTTATCTTCTTATCAGAGTGTATTTTAAAACTAGTATGACGGAAAGACTACCGGATATCGTATAATAATAAATATTGATATACGTTCCCAGAATTCCCAAGGAATTCTCATACAAACTGTTCGACGATACGCTTATAAAGTGGTTTAAAATGTGTCTATTGTTTACACAACATGGGATATCTCAAAATGGACAATAGAAAAAAGGGCCAGTCGTGGCGCAGTGGCACAAGCGTGAGACTGAAAACGACTGGTTGTGGGTTCGATTCCACTCGAGGAGTAGACAAAACGCGGCGTTAAGTTCCGCACTTAACACATAATGTCTCCGAATTCGCCGGAAAGTGGGGAACGGAGTGTCTTGACACTAGGTTCCGTTTACCTACCCTGCTATGGGCGGGATACAACGTGAAGCTAAAAAAAAAATATAACGATATTATGATTCCGAATAAAGACTAACGACTGATGTCAACTGATATAACTAATAGCAAAACCACAATAACACATGGCAGAACAGACTGCATGTGAATGCAACGGTAGTGAGATCGATTTCCACTCTGAAAAAAGTTCAGCTCAGCATCAAGCTTTTTCTCATATAGCGGGGTAGACAGAGAGTCAGTGTCAAGGCACTTGTCCTTCACTTGCTGTTCAAAAATTCAGACATTACGTGGTGAGTGGCGGAACTCAACCGCGCGTGTTCTTAGAAACCAGAGCGAAGAAATCAAATTTTAAATATTATTCCCCTAATGGGAATCGAATCCACAACCAATACTTTACCAAAACGTAAGCAGATGCGGAAACAACAAGCATTAAGGCTAGTAAAGGACCAAAAATCCCCAAACCAAAATATATGAGCATCAGTATTACAACGAACTGACCTAACTCAAAATTTCCCATTTTGCTAAAAACGACCATAAAAAGCTTTTTCTAAGACTCTATTCAAATTACATGAAATATTTGAGTTAGGCTACTTTAATTCTGAAGGTGTGGTATAACGAAACCCCAGGCGAGATTTTAATGTCAAGCGTTGTTCGTGAGCCCTTTAATTTAAAATCCGTGGCTTGACATTTAATAAAATGCAACATAACATACATATATGTACCAAAATGAACAGAAAAAGGAAAATTGTAAAATTTGACTAATATTATATTTTAAGGGGCCAGTCGTGGCGCAGTGGCATAAAGTGTAAAGCGACTGGTTATGCGTTCGATTCCCACTCGAGGAGTGAATATTTAATATTTTCAATTTGTTCGCTTTAGTGTCGAGGTAAAGCGCGGCGTTAAGTTACGCCACTTAACACGCAACGCCTCCGAATTCGGAGGAAAGTGGAGAAAGGAGTATCTTAATACTAGGTTCCCTCTGCCTACCCTGCTATGTGCAGGATACAGCGTGAAGCTAAAAAAATATATTTTAATAACAACATTTTCTTTAATACTATTAAAATTTCGCGGAGGAACCAACATGCACAGGGATAGCGTCTGACTGGTTGTGGGTTCAATTCCCACTCGGTGGATGGGGTGTTTATATTAAAATTGTTTTCTTTACTCTACTCTAGCAAGTTAAAGCGCAGGGTTTAGTTCCACGACTCAATACATAATCTCTCTTGCCGAAAGTAGAAGACAAATCTCTGAACAAAAGCAAAAAATGGAAACAACAACAAGCGTAAAAGCTAATAAAGGAACAAAAAATCACAAACCAAAATATATGAGCATCAGTATTACAATGCACAATACATAACGAAACCCCAAGCGAGTATTTAACGTCAAGCGTTGTTCGTGAGCTCTTTAATTTTAACCCTGTGGCTTGACATTTTATAAAATTGCAACTTACATATACATATATGCACCAAAATAAACAAAATAGGAAGATTGCACAAAATAGGATTCAAGTAATATTATGTTTTATCCATACTTATATTATAAATGCGAATATGTGTGTTCGTTTGTCACGCTTTCTCACGGCTAATCTACCAGTCCGATTTGGATGAAATTTAAAATGAAAGTAGTAAAAATTACTGGGTCAAACATAGGCTACTTATTTTTTCTTTTTAAATAAATATAGATCTGAAGTAAATATCCGAATCGATTCGCTTAGAAATCTAAGCTAATCTCTAAAAAGAACGAAGAGTCAACGGAGATTTCAAAATCAGTCTCCTTGTCTATCTTTTAAAAAGACGATGCATATTTTTATTAATTTTTTAAATAATTTTCAACGATTTTAGCTCTGTGTAAATAAACGCAGTAAGCGACTAGGGGGTCTTTTGCCCACGCATTTCCTGTACATTATGTTAAACAGATACACGCTAAATATCTATAATTAATTAATAATTCGGTATTTTCCTCAAGCGCGGTGAGCGGACATCCAGATATTTGAGCCGTCGTGGCGCAGTGGACCAGGGTCTGACTGCAAACGCCATGGTTGTCGGTTCGATTCCCAATCGAAGGAATTATCATATTTAAGTTTTCATTTCCTCACTCTGGTACCAAGGACAAACAGGCTTTGAATTCCGCCGCTCAACACGCAACGTTTCATTTTTGGGCGAAAAGTGGAGGATGAAGTATCTTTATATTAGGTCCCCTCTGTTTACCGGCGTGAAAATATCTGGATATCTCAAATTTAATTCAAGTCACAAGTATTGCCTGTTTTGACATTATTACTTTCATATAATTTTATTCTCAATAGAACTGCTTTTCAAGCGTATGTTAGGATGGTACGAGTTAATGCATCTTTTTTAGCTTCACTCTCTTTTCCGCAGCACAGTAAACAAAGTGATGGTAGTGTCAAGACATTCTTTCTTCACTTTTCTTTGCCACCCGAATTCGAGACATTACGTATTGAGTTGAGTGGTCTATCACTCAAAGGTAACACCGCGTGTCAATGATATAACAGAACGAAGAAATGAACATAATAAAAGCAGGAAGCAAACCCACAACCAATCGTAATTACGTACACACTATTCACTGCGCCACAATGACTTCTAACACTATATTTTTTTATATTAATTTTACTCATAAAAGTAAGATTATTTTAATAATAGCCTAAATCTAAATTTCTAATTAAAATGATAACAAAATTAAAATAATTCTATTAAAAAGACGAGCAAAATCGCAGTCCACAGTTATCTATACACAATATATATACATAACTGTCTAACATTCATAGAATAATCTAACATAACGTCACATAATGTTTGTTACAATAAGGAAATGTAACAGGAAACAGTATGGTACTGGATAGGCGCGCGTACGTATGGAACAAAGCAAAGGGACATTTATACATATACATATATAAATAAATACATACAAACAAACATGTATAGTATATATTGTATGATTTATAAAGTAGGCACTTGACTCGGATTTACTTGAATATTTATTTTTAATTTTTATTGGCATAAATCTCTTTCCCTCCCTCCCTCTTTCTATCTCTCTCTCTCTCTCTCTCGCATATAATATAATATAATAAGTCTCATTATAGAGAAACCATCTGCAGAGCGAACATAACATAACTCAAAAAATTGAAATTTTTAGGAAGTCACGATAGATACTTAGAATAGTATATTTTTAATAAAATTAAAAGTTAAAAAAAAATCAGATTTATTTCACTTTCTCTAGCTAGCTACTAAAATCTAATAGTATTTTTTTTTTAATAAAATGCGACAACCAAAATTTTTTTTCTATGTCAGCTATGTTCGAATGTTTCCAGCAAGCTCATTAAAATTAATTATTTGTCATCTTAGATGTTGGGCTTAGAATAACGTCACGCAGCTAACCATGCAATTTCGTACAAAATTTCAACTTAAACCCTTAAAGGACATACGTTTTAAAACTAAATTACAAGATTCCTCCTAAAAGAAGTCTAATACATTGCAAGTTAATAAAAATATTATAAAAAATGAACACTGTATACCAACTACCTAGACACTTGGTGTAATCTAACACCGAATGCGGGCAAGTGTGAACACTCGTCTTTTCTTATTCAGAAACAATGACGTTTACTTTAGTGCAAACATATATCTATCTACCCGCTTGCTGCATCTTCAAGGGTAGATAGAACAGTAAACATTTTTAGAAAATAAAAATTTGAACGCAGCGGGAATCGAACCCCTGGCTGTTGAAAACCATCCAAGCGCTTTGACCGCTAAGCCATACGTTCTAATCGCTGAAGTAAATAAAATAAAACGCTTAAAAATGTGAAAATAGA
Organism: Dryas iulia moderata; assembly: GCA_019049465.1. NCBI lineage: Eukaryota > Metazoa > Arthropoda > Insecta > Lepidoptera > Nymphalidae > Dryas > Dryas iulia. Next base: position 3,426,798 of record CM032437.1, read on the forward strand.
TGGAAGGAATTTTGAGATACCACATGTATGTGTGGCCAGTCGTGGCCCAGTGGCACAAGAGTGTGACTGTAAACGACTGGTTGTGGGTTCGATTCCCACTCGAGGAGTGGAAATTATATTTCCATTTTCTTCGCTCTGGTGTCGAGGTAAAGCGCGGCGTTAAGTTCCGCCACTTAACACGCAAGCCTCCGAATTCGGCGGAAAGTGGGGAACGGAGTGTCTTAACACTAGGTTCCCTCTGCCTACCCTGCTGTGTGCGGGATATAGCGTGAAGCTATTTAATTTTTTTTTTTACATGTATTTTTATCACTGTATTTAAAATTATTATGTACGTAAAATAATTTCAGTTGCCTTTAATACTAAAATCTATTGGTCTAGAGCCTTATCATGGCGCAGTGGAATTGCATATGACTGTATACGACACAATATACGATAGATTGTAGGTTCGATTCCCGATGGAACAATTAAAATTGTATTAATTTCTTTCTGCTCTAACAAAACAAAATAATGCGCGACATTGCGATCTACTACTTAACACTCAATATCTCAAATCACAGGCACAAAATCAAAATTGGAGTATAACGACTACGTTATACTATAACATAAACGTAGTAGAATGACAAAAAATATACGCGATTAATCCGTTTAAAAATAATTTGCGGCGTTAAGTTCCGCCACTTCACACGCAATGCCTCCGAATTCGGCGAAAAGTGGGGAAAGGATTGTCTTATGACGCTAAAAAATAAAAAAAAAAAATTGATTTCAAAAGACAGAGTGTCTAGACACTAACCTCTCTCCAACTAACACACAATATGCAGGATTGCACACAAGAAGTGCATACAAATACCAAAAGTTATCAATATTAAATTAATAATAATAATAATTTAAACACACACACAAAATACTAACAATTTGTACGGGATAAGATAACGATAGCTAATCTGTTGATATATAAAACATTTTAACTTTACTGCATTTATCTATAATCTGTTTATATAAAATTGTAGAGGTCCTATCTGCATGTTATTTGTATTGTATTGAAGGGATTTATTTCTTTCTTTTAATTTTTAGAAATAATATTAAGGAAAAAGGAATACAAGACCAGGTGTCTGTAGTGATTAAATATTTAAACAAAAAAAAATGTGTTTCTTAGATAATGCCTACCCCTATAGGTTTATTTTATTTAGTACTAGCCCGCTCGCGGTTTCGCCGCGTGAACTACATACCTATTTGTTATATTGCAAACTTGGGGGGTGAATTTTTGAAAAATAAAGTAGTCTATGTTCAACCTTGGATTATCAACTATATGTGAGTTACTGGGCCCCGCATATTATCTCAATTACTAGAAAGAAAAATTATATCATTCCCCCGAGTGGGAATCGAACCAACAACCATCGCGTTCTCACTCGCGGACAGGCGGCTTCAATATAAAATTAGATAATCCAATAGCTACCAATATCAAATGAAGTGTAACATTACTCATTAAATTACACGCACTATTACAAGGCACAACTCAATACCTCGAAATACATTAACGAATAACATTAGGTCTTATGTAAATTACCAAACACTTTCTAAATTTCTATTTTGAGTAAAAAAATCAGCGATTGTGTGTAATACACATGTACATAATAAAAGATAAGAAGACATTATAGGGGCTTACGTTATTTGATTTATAAGAAAAACAGTTATGTTACGTTAAGAGTGACTGGTCTCTCCTCTCTCCTGCCAGCCACAAAGGCTAGATGCTCAGATGATATTAACTTAAATAATTAAAAGGCTTGAAAAAGTGGCTTGTTCGCGCAAAGTGTGCCTATAAATTCGACTGGTTGTGGGTTCGATTCCCACTCGAGGAATTGAATTATTTATCACTCCTATTTTGGATATGGGGTCGAGGCAAAGTGCGGCGTTAAGTTCCGCTACTTAAATGCTTCCAGGATTCGACCGAAAGTAGGGAACGGAGTGTCTTAACACAAGGTTCCCCCTGCCTACCCCGCTGTATGCGGGATACAAGCGTGAAGCTAATAAAAAAAAATACAAATTTAATTACATGCAATATTTACCAGTAGACCTGATGAGGCGTAAAATATGTGTTGCTTAGCAACGTGTCCATGAGTTTATATTATACAAAATTGTAAGTAGGTACATATGTCAAACACAACATATACTCGTAAGGTAACAAAGCCATGCTGCTGATATGCAACGTTATTCGATTTTTTTAAATGTTGATTTAAAAAAAACAATAGAAAGTGGAGAACGGAGTGTATCGACTCTACGTCCTCTCACAACGAAAAGCAATAATAAAAAAGCGTAAAGCTCCTAAAAACACAGCTATGTTATGCATTAACTGTATTAAAATTGGATTAACAGTTTTAACCGGAAGAGAGCGACAGACAGACAGACAGACGCCGCAATTAATATATGCACCTACCTATTTATAAGCGATATGCATATTTGAATCTCACTGGAGGAAATTTTATATTCGAAATATGTTCTGTGTTATTAAAGTCTGATCTCTCTGTCTGTCGTGTGGACATACATATAGAAATATTTTTTATGCATGTAATTCATTTTTTTAATTTCAAATGCAGAAATGATATTTCAACTTCAAATTCATTTTTTTGTTTGTATAAATTCACAAGATAGACGAATTTCATAAAATAACAGATTTTTTTTTAGCTTCACGCTGTATCCCTTGCGGGGTAGTAGTAAAATAAAAAAATACAAAAGAATGAATTATCTCCGCAACGCAAACCCAGTGTTAAATTTCACCATTCTTTCGTAACGTCTCAATTTCAGGCGAAAAGTGAAGATCGGAGTGTCATGACACTAGGTCTTCTCTGACTAAGACGAAGAGTGTATTTGAAGTTAAATCTAAAAATTTGTAAAAACTTATATAAAACAACATATTCATTGTTACTATAATAGTACACAATGAAACTGGTTGGACTCGTCATGTCCGTCCCAAGGTGTCTCTCATACATTATGACCCTTGAGAATGCTACATTATATCATAATAATTATGATATAACACAAAATATACGACGAAAGAAATAAGAATATTCTTTAAAGAGGCTGTGGCGCAATAGTATGCCTGTCTATAAAGGCGATTTGTTGTGGATTCGATTTCCCCATACGAAAATGATTATATTTAAATAATTTTCCAAACAGGTACCAAAGACAAAGCGCAGAGTTGTGTTTCGACAATCAACACGTTGATTCGATACCGGGCGAAAAGTGGAGAACGAAGTGTCTTAGTACTATGTTCTCATTGATTACTATTCGGGAAAAAGGCTGAAAAAGGTAAAGGTCGAAAAAATCTTTGATATTATACATTACTAGCGACCCGCTCGCGGCTTTGCCACGGGAACTATACGGCTGTTCCCTTATATTACAACTCGGGCGGATTTTTAAAAAACAAAGTAATCTTGGATTATCATCTATATTTATAGCAAACAACATTACAATCGGTCAAGCGGTGTAGATTTTTCATATAAACTTTCCTCCCTAATTTCAACCCTTTAGAAGTTGATTCTGAAAACATAAGTAGCCTATGTTTGACCTTGTAATTTTTACTACTTGTATTACTACTTGTTGTATTTTTACTACTTTCTTTCTAAATTTCATCCAAATCGGACCGGTAGATTAGCCGAGAAAGTGTGACAGACAAACACACAGAAATTGCATTTATAATATAAGTATGGAAGCATGGATTTAGTAAGTAAGCACCAATGTAGCACAGTAGGATAATATAGACCTTGTAAACATAACAGTTATGAGATTCATTCTTATATAGGGTATTTTGCATTTCTTTTATTTTACAATATTTCTCAATCAAATATGGCATTGGATTCCATCCATCAATAATGAAAAAAAAAAAATAGCTTCACGCTATATCCCGCACACAGCAGGGTAGGCAGAGGGAACCTAGTGTTAAGACACTCCGTTCCCCACTTTCCGCCGAATTCGGAGGCTTGCGTGTTAAGTGGCGGAACTTAACGCCGCGCTTTACCTCGACACCAGAGCGAAGAAAATGGAAATATAATTTCCACTCCTCGAGTGGGAATCGAACCCACAACCAGTTGTTTACAGTCACACTCTTGTGCCACTGGGCCACGACTGGCCACTACTATCAATAATGAATATCTTAAATTTGGGCATAAAGCAAAGAACGGAACATTTTGACACTAAATTTTCTCTGTCTACCCTACAACACGAGAAGCATAAAGCTAAAAGAATCCTACACTTAGATTAGTAACATTCTTTAAAAAAATTTTGCACACAAAGTATCAATATTAAATATGTTAAATATGTATTCATAATTTACAAAGTAAGAAAAAACTGAAGTACTACAATAAAAATCAACTTTTTATATATTTTACTAAATTTCACCCCACCTTGCAGGACAAAAAGCTACATAAATGAACATATTGATTACATTAGTAAGCATGACTCACTGGTCTTTCTACTTTCACTTGTTACACAGTTTAAATATTAATATGTTGATTGGACCTTTAAATTTGTAAAAAGGGATCCCACGAATACTAAATCAAAGGTTTTGACTTAATTTCTGACTTGAAATTAATATATTTAGGCTTCCATATCTTGAAAGATAATAATAAATATAAGTCTTATAAGGGTAGATTTTACTGTTTATTTATTTGTTCATTGAGAGTCCACTTTTCAGATATTAAAAAAGAAATTGAGCTCATCTGTATGTATATAATTTGATATCAAATACTAGCAGTTCTGTTATATCCTTATAGCTATACAAAACATGCCCTTATTAAAGATTAAAGGATCAAGAGGATGACTATTTAAGTCAATTAAATTCTCTTCGGAAAAAGAATTGAAAACTTAAATTCTCAAGAATAAATAATGTACTCTTAATACATTAATTTGACAACAACCAATATCTTATAGCATGTGTTAAGAAAATAACAAAGTTATAGCTTTAAGCTCAGTTTTTCCTAAGATATTTGTCACGTACAACAGTGTTGCCTAAACTACAGAATTGAAGCTTAAGACAATGTTTTCCTTTTTCTGCTTGTTTTAAATATATTATCATTATTATTTTCTAAAATATATCTACTGCTGGACATAGCTTCCTACATATCCACTAGGAGTGGCTTCTTGCTAACATGAGCAGGAACAGCATATACCTTATTTGCATAACTTTGTCTACTTCAAATTTAGGAGTGGAATATAAGCTTTTTCCCATATAAAAATTTAACCTACAACCATTATATGCAAAAACAGGACGTTTCTCAACAGGTCCTTTTTTCTTTTTCATTATGAAAAATAGCTAAGCAAGTAGGATTGTCCGAAGCTAATTGGATGCGTCTGTATAAGCCTATATGGATATTTACAATGTCAGAAAAGTTATGGAGTATCCTAACACTTTGTTCTCTTTATCTACTCTACTTTTTGAAAGCAATATGTGAGTAATATTAAAATTTCAACATAAAAGATAAATTCAAATCACAACCACCATTTTAGCCGGAAATTCAATTTCTTATCAATTAAAGTTATAGTTGTTTGTACTTTTGTTTACATTTTTATGTTATTTACTATTAAAATATCATCAATTATAACAAATTGATAATTATAATTGAGTATTTTCCTTAATACAGATGAATATTTAAACTTTGTATATGTTGTTGGCCTAATAATGTAAGGTAAGTGTTAAAATAAACATGCTTTAATTAAAAACATAAACACAAGAACTTGACACTGAATATTAAATTTAGATAAAAATGTACCAAAACGTCATCAAATAAAATTAACAATTAATTAACGAAAATCTATCACAACACACAAACAATGGGAGTGGTCTTAATGTTGTATTAATTGCAATAACATAATTATGTGTATTCATTTTTTATATAATTTTGATAATAGTGTAAAAAATTGAGTGTTTATATTTTTGGTCTCAGCGGGAGAGATAATCTGAAGACAATTTTCAACTGAACAAATCTTCATGTACAAATAAAAATAATTATATTTCGACTCACCAACAGCGTAGCACTCCTCATTTTCGAGTTTTCGCCACACAGTCATATTTGAATTAAAGTTTTTAATATTATTTCTAACTAAAATTGATGTTCGTCATTTTTATCACGGTCAAAAGTTTGTCAAAACACGTTGTTTATGGTCGGGCGTAGATGCGCACTGACGGGTGGGAGTTCGAAAATGACACGCCTCTTGTCTATGGTTTGTAGTTTTTGAATGTATAAATATTAATTTTATTTTTAAAATTATTTTATTTACTATAAATAATTGAGTTAACGTTATAAATATTTATATAAAATATTTGACATTATTAAAAAAGAAAGTATTAGACGGAAGATGGCGCTTTATTAATTTTATATAATTTTACAGCATAAGGCAGTCCGCCTTAAGCTTTGTTTTAAACTTAGTTCTACTTAACTTTATAAATTAAAAAACAATTCACTCTCATTATGTTATATTCAAAATTAAATTTTTATTTTTTAAAATGAACTTATAAATCAAGGGGATATAGATTAATTTCCATCTTTTTATTATTTAGGTAACTTTCGAGTGATGAATTAAACTAAACATATATATCTTAAAAATATACATTTTAATATCAGATACAATAAATAAAGAAATTTAAAATATAGGTATTCAAAAATTACAAAGTAACCCATATAAAGTAATAGAAATTGACAGAACATTTAAACTTTTATCGTAAGTTTTAAATCCTATTACTCGTTTTAAGCTCGAGACGGGTATTATTGCTTTAAAAGTTTTATTTTTAGGATTAACACATTGTAGTAAAGTAAGTACGTGCTTATGTTATTTTATATCACACCTTTAGAATTGTAGTGACCAAATCCTAAATAAAATAATAATACATTTTATTTTTTTGGTATCTAAACGTCAAAAGTGTAATCGAAGAATTGGTAATTTTTTAGTTATTTCTTTTAAAGAAATTCTTTAAGGGTTTAGTAGTAGTAGTTTTTGTATTTTCTATTTTAAAAGAATTAAAAAAAAATAAAATAAAAATAGCCTTTATTGCTGCTTACAAAGTTGCTTAAATTTAATAATGGCGATCGTTATTAACATATTCATGTGCAGCTTGTCCTTCGACAAAGGCCTCCTCTAGGCACCTCCACTTCTCCCTATTTTTGGCAATTCTTATCCATTCTGGACCAGCTACCCTTTTAATGTCATCTTCCCAACGATTCGTTTGTCTACCTCGGCTTCTTTTTCCATTTCGAGGGTACCACTCCGTAATTTTTTTGGTCCATTTGTCCATTTTTTCTCTTAACATGTGTCCCGTCCATCTCCATTTTAGGGCCCTACACATTGTTATGGCATCTTTAAATTTTGTTTGCTTTTTTGTATCTTTTAATTTTACTCTGTCTCTTATTTTAATTCCCATTACACTCCTTTCTATTCCATTTTGACATACTTTTAATTTATTTACGAGTTTCTCTGTGAGTGCCCATGTTTGGCAGCCGTAAATCAAGCAGGGTAAAATGCACATGTTATATACCTTTTGTATTTTCTATTTTAAAAGAATCAGTTTAGGTTAAATAAACATATGGAATATATTTTTACAGTTTAGAGTTGACATTTTTCTTGAGAAATTATCTTGTACTAGCGGCCCGCTCGCGGTTTTGCCGCGTGAACTATTTCGTAATATTGCAACTCACGGGGGCGCATTTTTAAAAAATAAAGTAGCCTATGTTTAAACTTAGATTATCAACTATATTTATGCCAAAATTCATAACAATTAGTCAATCGGTTTAGATTATTCAAATAAGCTTTCATCTCGTATTTCAACCTTTAGAAATTGATTTTTTAAAAAAATAAGTAGCCTATGTTAGACCCAGTCACTTTTACTACTTTCATTCTAAATTTCATCCAAATCGGACCGGTAGATTAGCCGTGAAAGCCGACAGACAAACACACAGACTTTCCCATTTATAATATATTTATGGATTCATCATTTTGATCTACAGTCTAGACTTAGGAGAAGTAGGAAAATGAAAAAGCTAACTTTATATAGCTCGTTATAAATTGGTATCATTTTTCAAGTTAATCTCTACAGTATACAATTTTAGAGGTAAATGAAATGTTTTCGTTCTAACGAACGCCTGTTCATAAATAATAGTTAAACATCAATTATGTGTATTTACTATAATATAATTAACTTAAAAAAAATATAATATAGTGTCCATCGAGGCGCAGTGTGACAACGTCTGACTGTGATCACGGTGGTTATAGGTTTGATTTTCACTCGGGCAATGATGATATTTACATTTTCAATTTTTCGCTGTTAGCTAAAATATTTGCGTTCTGGTACAGTGATCCAATTTCGGCGTTGAGTTCGGACACACACCACGCAGTATCAGAAAATGGAGAACGAAGTGTCTTAACACTAGGTTTTCTGTGACTACCCAATGTCATGCCATGCGGGAAAAAGAGTGAAGCTACAAAAGGAAATGTATATATCTACTAGCGGCCCGCTCACGACTTCGCCGCGTGAACTACAAATCTGTTTCGGTATATTGCAACCCTCGGGGGTAGTTTATAGGGAGTAGGGTATTATAATCGGTCAAGCGGTGTAGATTTTTCTTATATACTTTCATCCCCTATTTCAGCCCTTTAGACGTTCATTTTTGAAAAATAAGTAGCCTTTTGACCTTGGGGTTTTTATTACTTTCATTCAAATTTCATCCAAATCGGACCAGAGGCCCGGAGTAACCGTGAAAGTGTGACAGATAAACATACAGACATTCCCATTTATGATATACGTATGGATAATCATTTCCTCACTAGTCATCGAATGCACAACCATATCTAATCATACCACTGCGCTACAATAACAAAAATATGAATAAATTCATAAAAGAACATTTCATTTCAAATGAATCCCCAAAATTCCGGAGACCATTGCTCGTGCGGTTTTGTTGGAGTTCCCTCACGCTTTTATTACAGTAGATGTAGAAGTACATTCATTTGACGCGTTAATTATTTGCCGGTTTGTTGTGAAATTGAATGACTTTGAAATTGCTACATAATACAAATACTTAACACGGTTATTCAGGTTTCCGAATTCGGATTGAAAGAAATGTGTGGGAAATGAATATTGTATAATAGTATTGAGGTCGTCATGGTACAGTAGTATAGTGTTGATCTGTTAATGCGATTGGTTGTTGGTTCGATTTTCACTCGGAGGAGTTATGTTTACCTAGTTTCTATATTCCCGCTCTAGTTGTGCAGACATTGTGCAACGTTGAGTAGCGCTAGTCATCACGTGATATCTCGATTTCGGTCAGAAAGTGGATAACGAAGTGTTTTGACACTACATTCTCTCTTACCATCTCTAAGAAAGAGGGTGAATTAATATTTTAAAAATATTAAACTTTTACCAACATTTAGATAATTTCTATAAATAAATGAAGTTCGAGTGTATTGCAAAATACATTTGTATACTAAACTTTAACATTTTATACAAGTCGTATCTGTGTATCTGTTTGTACCGGCTAATCACTGAAAATAATTAAATATAATTAAACTATTTTTATTTTAAAATTGTAATATTTTTTTTGTTTTATTTCACGCGGAAGAAATCGCGTTCACTGCTAGCTTATTTATATAAACTGACATTCCATCTCCAGTCATTACAGTCTAAATTAAAAGCTAAGTAACTGTCAGCTTCTCAATAATATCAACAAATTCCTACAATATTTTATAGGAATGTAACTAAATTTTATTCTAAAGTAGACGTTCAAGTAAAACGCTCTACTGTGCAAACTACTTGGCATAGTCATTTTAGCGCTCACGAACATCAACACGCTCTGACAAATGCATTTTAAGCTCTTAGTTCTAAAATGCTTTAGAATATGCTATTTTATCGTTATTATTTGTGAAAGGTATTATTTAAAAATTGGAGAACGGAGTGTCTTGACACTACGTTCTTTTAGATACCTACTGGCCTACTAGCGTGAAGTTTGCTTCGAGTGTATCCATGAGATACACACATTTCGTACGTCATGACATATAAAATGCGATTCAGAGATAGAAAATCTAGTATTAAGACACTCCGTTCTCCGTTTACTGCTTGTAATTAAGACATTACGTATTGAGTGATGGAACTCAACGGCACGGTTTGTTTTACCGGTTGTTTGAAATAAAAAATAAAAAAGGAAATTCTCCTTATTTCCCGCATAGCTGAGTAGTCAAAGGGGACCTAATGTCAAGACTGAGTGTCTTGATATTAGGTCTTATCTCCACTTTTCGCCTATAATCGAGATTTTACTTTTTGAGTGACAGAATTCAACGCCGCGCTTTGTGTTAGGTACAAGAGTGAAGAAATGAAAATTTAAATATAATCATTCCCACCTGTGAGAATCAAACCCACAACCATCATGTTTACAGTCAGACCTCGTCCCACTGCGCCACGACGGTCTCAAATACGAATCACAATGTTTTTTGGTACTATTCTTAATATTTTGCACTGTATATTGACTTTATTCTAAACAAATAATTAATAACATATTCAGAACTTGATTCTCAATCTCAATGGAGCTCAATTACAAAATAATCACATTATACCAACTTTTTCTAGAAAAGCGTAAAAATAAGCAATGTTTAGGGAAGAACATTAAGAAACTATTACATATATTATTTAAGAGGAAAGTTTCTGTCGTATAATTTGGCAGATCAGCTGGCTCGCCCCAAAACTTAGCTAATCTTTTCTATTGACGTCTTCTTACAAGAGAGGGAATGACCGAATTGTAGTTACTGCTATGTACAAGTATATATAGTTACTAGTCACCTACTCGCGGCTGCTTCCGCGTGATTTTTCACATAAAAAATTATTTCCTATTTCAGTCCATTAGAGGTTGGATTGTTGAAAAATGTAACCTGTAAGGTTTGCATTTTTCATACAAACTTTCATCCTTTACTACAAGTCTTCAGGGATTACTTTAAAATAAATAGCCTATATTTGATCCTGGCTCTTCAACTACTTTCTTTTCGAATTTCATTCAAAACGGGCCGGTAGATAAGCCGTTAAAGCATAATAGACAGACAGATAAACTTTGGAATTTATAATATTAGTACGGATTCTAAATAAATTAATACTTTTCCTGTAAACAAAGTCAGATGTAAATAGTAGTACTATATTTGAAGATTCAAAGAAACATCGTCAGTGTGTTCTATGAATATAACTGTCACAACCGCGAGTGACGAAGACGAATACAAGCAAATGCACTGAGTTTTAATATAAAACGTGATTGTCCAAAATGACGGATCTTCCTTGCAGAGCTTAATGCTCAAGAATTGTAAGTTTATTTCTAGTAGTAATATACATTTCTATAATATTTTAAAGTGTCAAACATTTTTAATAAAAAAACGTTAACAATGCGGCGGGATTCGAACCCAAGCATTTTGGAAACCGTCCAAGCGCTCTGATCGCTAAGCTATAGGCTACATTCGACTAAGTGGAAATTCTAGTGTGCTTATTACGTCGAGAGCGTCTGACTGTAACGCGATGGTTGTAAGTTTGATTCTTACTAAAAAAATATAATTTAAATGGAGAAAATGATAATCATTTTCTCCATTTAAATTTTCATTACTTCACTCTCGTATATAAGGATTGTCTTGGTACTAGGTCCTCTCTGAGCACCCCATTATGTAAGAAAAAGTATCAAAACTCTAATACGCTTATTATAAGTTTTTGTATTTAATTTCCTTGTTGTTATTTTCATTATTTTTTTTTTTTTTTTTTTTTTTTTTTTTTTTTTTTTTTTTTTTTTTTTTTTTTTTTTTAGTTTCACGCTGTATCCCTTGCGGGGTAGTCAGGGAGAACGGAGCGCCAAACGCTACGGTCCCTGCATACTTCTTTCGCCTCGTCCACAGTCATCAACCTCTTCATACACGCCCTCCGGGGGGTCCTCATGCTTTTTACGTGACCTTCCTCCAGTAAGTCATAAATCTTTCTTACCATTCTTCCATCACTCATCCTCTCGACGTGCCCAAACCACCTGAGCACGCCCTTCTTCATTCTTACTATAACGTTCTCGCTAATACCTGCCATTCTGTGTATCTCTTCATTGCGGATTCGGTCAGCTAAGCTGACTCCGCACATCTTTCGAAGAGATCTCATCTCCACAGCATTCATCTTTCTTTCATTCTTCTTCTGCAATACCCACGTTTCGCTGCCGTATAGCAGCGTCGGTACCAGCACTGCATTGTACACAGCTAAACGTGCGGCTATGCTCACGTTCCGCCGTCGCATCAACGCAGCGAGGGCACCGTTAACCCTGTTACCGGCAGCAATACGCCTTTCAACATCCATATCATACCTTCCATCTCTGCTAAACATACTTCCCAGATATACCACCTCATTCACTTGTTCTAATTTCTTTCTGTTAACCATGATCTTGCATTCCGTTCTTTCTTCGTCTCTTTCAAACACCAGAATCTTAGTTTTACTCGCATTCAGGCTTAGACCATTATTTTCACACCCATCTTTCAGGATGGTGACCAATGCCTGCAACTCGCATTCTGATGATGCAATAAGCACTGCATCATCTGCGTACAACAGGCAGTTTACCTTCAAGTCACCCACTTTCACTCCCATATCACTTTGTTTCACTCCTTGGAGACAACTATCCAAGTACAAATTGAACAGCCAAGCTGACATGGCACAACCCTGTTTGACACCCGATTGAATATCAAACCGAGGCGACATGCCAGCTCCTACTCGTACACAGGCTGAGTGATCTCGGTAAAGAGACTTTACAGCCTGCAACAAGGGTCCGTTCACATTGTACCGAGGCAGTATCTCCCATAACTTCTTTCGCACAACTCTGTCAAATGCCTTCTTCAAATCCACAAAAGCACAGAAAACTTTTTGGTTTACAGCCAAAAATTTCTCTGTGATCATGCGGAGGGAGAAGATCTGGTCCATACACCCTCTTCCAGGTCTAAAGCCTCCTTGGGCCTCCCACAACAGCCTCTCAGACCACTCTTGCATTCTTCTCGCTAAAATTTTAGCATAAATTTTACTACCTAAGCTAATCAAACTGATAGCCCTATAGCTTGCACAGTCTATCTGTGAACCTTTGCCTTTATACAAAGGCACGATGACTGCGCCTCGCCAATCATCTGGGACCTCCCCTTTCTTCCAGCATAAATTGCACAGATGAAAGAACAGGTCCAAGACGCGCGGCCCACCATGTTTGATCATCTCAGTAGTAACTCCATCTGCTCCCGCTGCCTTACCACATTTCAGACTTCTTATGGCACTCTCTACTTCTTTTATACTGATTTCGCCGTCTGCTACATCAAGATTCAGCATATCGCTGTTACTTGAGACAGAGGCGTCATCACATTCATACATCTCCTTATAGAATTCCGCCCATCGTTGCAAAACGGGTGTTGGTTCTGTTAATATTTCACCGTCCTTCGAAAGCACCCCTTTCATTCTGCAGGTTGACGAAGAACCCCGAGAATCACTAACTTCTCTCCAGAAAAGCTTCGTGTTTTCTCGGAAGTTGTTCGTCAACCTTTCATCTCTTTCATTCTCCGACTTTTCACGCTTCGCCTTAATCAGTGCTTTCGTTTGGTGCTTTTGCAACTTGTACTCTTTCTTCTTGATCTCTCTCATACTTTTATTCTTACCAGAGGCTTTATAATCCTGCCATGCTCTCTTCTTTCTTTCTACGGCAACTTTCACTTCGTCATCCCACCATTCATCGCGCTTTTTACTAAAGCCTCTTTTCACAGTACCACACACCTCTATTGCTGCTTCAGTCATACTATTTCTAAGATTCTGCCAGCATACTTCTACACTCTCATTTCCTATTTCGCAACTGTCTAGCTTCTTGGAAACCCTTTCTTTATATTCCTCTTTAATAGGTGGATCTTGAAGCTTCCAGCTTCTTATGCGGCTATTCGCCTCCAAGTTTGGACACCTCGTGCGGGCGCGCCAGCCTGTGAACAGACCCCTTATTCTAGTAACAACTAGATAATGGTCCGTTCCCAAGTCGGCACCCCTGAACACACGTGTGTCCATAACTTGGTTTCGAATACGCTGATCCACCAGGAATATGTCAATCATACTTTTCTCTTCCATTCGCTCCCATGTGTACTGATGAATTTGTTTGTGGTCAAACATCGTGTTTGCCACAAACAAATTCTTCTCCTTACAAAGTTCCAAAATAAGCTTACCAGCCTCATTCACTCTCCTATCACCGTACTTCCCTAATATAAGCTCGTAACCGATCCGCTCGGTTCCGACCCATCCATTCAAGTCACCGCACACTATTAATTTTTCATTCGCTCTTACGCTACCTAGAACTTCCCTGACACTCTCCCAGAACTCCTCTAGCTCGCCTGATAGAGCTGAGGATACTGGCGCGTAGGCCGCTAACAAGAATAATCTTGTTATCCCCAGCTTAAAGCGAACCCAAAGGAGCCTCGGGTTGATCGCCTTGTATTCCACCATTGCACACACCAATCGAGAGGACAGTAACACACCTACCCCCTGACACCCGCGCTCACTCTCTGGTACGCCGGCCCAGAGAGCTACGCGACTGCCCGGCAGATCGGTAGTGTTACTGCCCTTCCTCTTGGTCTCAGTCACACAGATCACATCCAGATCTCTATCATCCATCACATCTAGTAATTCATTCATCTTCTGTTCCATCCCTCCTCTTACATTCCACGTAGCTATTTGTAGCTCCGTCCTCCACTTCCCGCCGTTTCGGACATGGCGTGTCGGGTGGCGGTCCCCAACGCCGCACTCGTCTACTCCCCCCTCCCCACTTCTCACACCAACGGGGACGCGCTGGTGCGCGTCGCCTCGGGGGGACGCCCTAACATACAGTGCCCTGGTGTACGTGGCGGATGGAACTCTGCAGCCCTAACAAGTAGGGCTGGCGGGGATCGCTACGGGCAAGCATTCCATCATGGACCCCCCCCTTTTATTTTGTTATTTTCATATCTATTCTAAACTTGTTTTAGAGGTAATCTTTACCTACCTAGAGTGGAATCGAACCCACAACCACCATATTAACAGTCAGACATACTCCTAGCGCTACGATGAGTTTACAACAATAAAAATTTCATAAGATAGTTGCGAAAAAATAAAATTTATACTATAAAGTATACATTTCATTTTTCCAAGTGGGAATCGAACCTTCAACTAGATCTAGATAGAACTAGATTACATATGATCGTTTCATAATAATACACGTAAATAATAAACAAGAAACTCTCGTGGTGTAATTTGGCTTTAGTTCCCAAGTTAGCTCCAGTCCGAGTATAACTCCGGGGAGATTAATATTGATCGAATAATACCTGCAAATTGCTCATTCAAATGTTCTTAGTTCATATTCATTTGCATGGCTCATGCAAATTATTAGACCGCTTAGTCTAATAATTTATAGGTACGTTTCAGCTAAACATCGCTTAGTAAAATTTATAGTTATTAGATATACATTTGACTACTTCCGGTACAATAATATAGTCAAAATTCAAACTTAGTATTATTCATATAAATAAATATAAAATAAAAATTCACATTGTGGCCAGTCGTGGCCCAGTGGCACAAGCCTGTGACTGTAAACGACTGGTTGTGGGTTCGATTCCCACTCGAGGAGTGGAAATTATATTTCCATTTTCTTCGCTCTGGTGTTGAGGTAAAGTGCGGCGTTAAGTTCCGCTACTTAACACGCAAGCCTCCGAATTCGGCGGAAAGTAGGGAACGGAGTGTCTTAACACTAGGTTCCCTCTGCCTACCCTGCTGTGTGCGGGATACATCGTGAAGCTAAAAAAAAAAAAAAATCACAAGTTATTATATCAAATTGACATTTATCCCCCGCCTCTGGCTTGCCTTCGTTGGCTAGCACAGTGGAGCGCAAGAGCTATATATGCTCGGAAGGGTGGAAGTGCTCAATCTGCGTAATAGCGGGGAAACCCGCTCTCGAGCTCGCTCGTGATGGTGAAACCGGTGCACACCTCTCGACACCCTTAGCCGACCACGCCGGTGTTGCGCCCGAGGCATTACGCCGCTTTGTGGGGGCCCATCTAGTGGGAGGCGAGTCAACGTCCGTCAACCATTCAATTTGAGACTGTTGAAATGACGGACGACCGGTAGTCTCATACAATAGCCCAGTATTCAGTCCATCCAAACTCCATTCCATAGCCCCAGTTTAGTTTTCCACATTTTTCATAGTTCCTACGCATTAACCGGTGACCATCTCTGAGCAATTACCTATGGTTACTCAGAGATGGATCCCGTCACAGTAAAACATTTTATTATCTCCAAGGGGCCTCTACGTGTTGGACCTGTGTCCCCACGCAAGCCTTCCAAAGGACCGGGTTCTTTTGAACCTGAGAACTTTATCGAGATACATAATAATAATAAAATATTTATTCCATTTAATAGTCAATTTAACATTTTATACGTAAATAATAACTTATGAATTATATCATGATCAATTATTAAATCATTGTACAACTTTGTGGTAAAACATCGAATTACAAGTTTTTGTTCTCTTATTTCGAAGAAAAATAAGTAGTTTAAAATATAAATTCAAGAAAAAAATATAAATTTTAATGTTTCTTAAAACAATAATAAGTAGACAAGTAGTTACCGTGGCGCAACGTGACAGGATCGACTGTAAACGCGATTACTGTGGGTTCGATTCCTACTCGAGGGAATCAAAATATATTTTCAGTTTACCTCTTTGATACTTAAGATAAAGCGTAGCGTCAATTTCCGTCACTTAGAGAGAACCTAGTGTAGTTTCTACTGAAGCTAAAAAGAAAATATAAATAACACAAAGCGAAGAACAAATAACACTCAAGGTACCAGCAAGCATTAAGTAGTAATTTACTTCCACAAAGACGCCTCTATTATGAAATTAATGTCGTTCAGAACTAACTTATTGTCAGTTATAAAAATATACGAGGAACGACAACTGTCTCGTAATAACGTTAGGAGAGCTTTTAAAAGCTTTAATACAGTGTACAGTGAAATAACTACTTTGCAAACATAGATTACGACGCCAGATGCTGTGCTGGTGCTGCCACTTTAATTATTATATCTCACTTATATTATTGTAAATTGGTCCATTGGTAAAATTGTATTCGTAGATTCGACTTTTAGCATTTCTAGTCGTGGCTTGAGAGCATAAAGTATGACTGTAAACGCGACTGATTGTGGGTTCGATTCCCACGCGAAGATTGAGGTTAAGAATACAATTCCCCTCCGCTGCTGTGTAGCGTTACGTAAAAGACGGGTAACCCAGTAGCATGATGGTAGGAGATTCGTTCTCCGACTGGCTCGCGACCACTATTATGTAAAACGAAGCGCCAAACATCTGATGATGTGTTCTGATTAGATAGCATGTAAGCCAGCTCTTCCTATTTCCACCATCCCCATCATTCTTCCCGCCTTCCTTTATTCACGCTCAAAGCCGGCAACTCCTCCACAACTCTAATGTCGTGGATTTCCATGAGCGAAGGTAACCACTTACCTTCAGGTGATCTTTCTGGTCGTTGGCCCACTTTATTAAACAAAAAAAAAACATTTTCTTCGCTCTGGTGACAAGGAAAAGTGCAACGTTTAATTTCGGCACTTAACACCTTGCTGTGTGCGGGATACAACATGAAATAAAAAAAAAGTATTTTCAAGCTTTTTCCTGCATAGCACGGTATTTGGAGAGAGCCTAGTCACCAAGACTTATTTTTCGTAATTATTTAAATTAATGTTTGTTTTGCTTTAATTACAGTACTTCTACTTCTATACTATTGTTATTTTCTTCATAATAAGTTACTATTATTACATAATACAGAGTAATAATGCTTTTATCTTTGTATTCATAGTAATATGTATAACAATGACTAAACGAGAACAATTTTATGACGGTAATTAAAACTAATGAGTTGTATATTATAGCGTTAACAATTAACAGCGCGAATAATCATTTTCATATCGTCTTTTCTACTTTTTACTTACACATATTTGACAACTTCCGGCTCATTCTATTGTTAAATACTCAAACTTATACTAAGATTTTTTAGTAAGTAATTGTAAAAATAATTCTCTCTCTCTCTCTCCTATGCATTATTATTTCTCTGATTTTATGATCTGGTTTCTTTGTTTTTTGTGTTTCTTTCATTTAGATCGATTGGACGTATTATGACCGGAGACGTAGCAGGTATTTATGTCTTTCTTAGTTACATTCAGTCTTCCTCAGTTTTGGAATCCAGATGTTTATAGTAATTGTGACATTACCAATATATTCAGAAGGTCTTGTCTTTACGTGTCCGTACCATCTGAGACGAATCTTTCGCAGCTTGTCAGCTATGTCACGTACCCAAAGGCACTCTGTCCTCCACTTTGCGCAATAATCGAGACATTGCATGTTGAGTGGCGTAACTCAACGCCGCGCATTTGTCTTAGTATTACCGGAGCAAAGAAATGAACATTTAAATATAATACTTCGCCGAGTGGGAATCGATCCCACTACTGTCGCTTTACAGTCATACGTTTACCAGTACACTAAGATGGGTTCGTTTTGCAATATTTTTATATCCCTATTAAACGAAAAGTTAAGTTTCCATACTTCATATATGTCACAATATCTACGATTTGTGGGGAATATGAAGAACAAAGTGTCTTGACACTAGACACCTATCTATTCACAGAAAAGAAATAGATTAAAATTAAGGACCCCTTAAAAACTTCACCATCTGAACGTAAACATGCATTACAAAACCATCATTCTACGATAAACTTCCAGAAATCCATAAAAAACAAAACTGGGCCAAAATTTTTAGATTAAAAATAAAATATTCAGTAACAGTCGAGTTAATTTTTAATAAGTTGTAAAAATAAAAAAGTAAGCACTTAAATAAAATGGTAAATCTGTCCCGCGTTCAACATCTAACGTGGCCCTTTACAGATTACGACACGATATTCTTAATAAAATCTTTTGCCTTCGCGACTTGTACATTTTTTGAAAGGAAACTATATATATTAACCGCGTATATTTTTGTATTCGAAAGTACATTTTAGAAAATTTAATGTTTCCAACACTTTACCAAGTCCGTGGTCACACTCGCTGGTAGACGGAGGCAGCAAAAAGCTCATAGTTAAACGATTTTAATTCTTTTTCTTTGAAACTTTAATAATTTTAAATCGCTGTAATACTTCGTTCTATACGGAAAGGAGTGTTCAAACACTAAGTTCTTTCTCTTTACACATAGACAAAAAAAATAATTAAAAGAATAATCTGTTCCTTTAAACACCCCAAAAAGTTATCATCATAATGTCGAATGACTTCATTATAGCTGCCTCGCTTTACTTGCAACTCGAGAGCTGTTGTTGTTTTGTTATTTTTTATATACTAGTACTAAAACTTGGTATTGCCTCGTCCATGTAAAATATAGATATAAAATATAATATAAAGAAAACATATTTTTTTCTTAAATGTCACAAATTGGGGTGCAAAGTGTCTTTGACTCTAATCTCTCTGACTACCCTGTCATTCCGAAAAAACGTGAAGCTGCTTTTACTATATTAAATGCCAATCATATAATTCAGAAAGATACTGAATTCTTTTCTTTGTTATTATTTCATGATTTTATCATAAAATTACATCTTTTTAAGGAAAATGTTAAATAAAATCAAATTTATTTCTCAAAAATGGTTTCCAAGTGAGCTTTCAATTGAAAAGCTTTTCGATTTCCGTAAGACCGACATATTTGTAAGCGAAATTTGTCTTGAAGCTCCACTCTCGTGAGTTACTGTAAATGTCACTTGTCAATCTTATAGATATTAAATTTTTGAACAGAATTTCTTTACAAACAACCTTAAAACAAGTATAGAATTTGACTTACTCGTATATGATTCTATTTTTATAATTGTAGGGACAATTTTAAACATTTTCTAGAAAAAAAAATTAAAAAATAATGTTTTCTAAAATATTTTTCATATACTACGCACACCAATAAAACGTATGACCTAGTCTCAGAGGCCAAAGACAGTTTGCGAAGGCTATAGGTTTGACTACTACTACGTTCAAGTTTGTGTATATATAAAATATATAAAAAAATGTTGTTAAATTCTTTAAACCTAAAATCATTTTTAAAAATGAACAATGACATAACGTTTTCAATTTTCCTACGTGTGGAATAACACTTTAAAAAATGTTTAAAAATGACATAACTTATTAACTTCCACGCCAAAAGTCAACAAAATGATAAATACTATTATTTATCAACAAATCCCATAATGTCGTGTCTAATTCACCATGAAATTGGCATTATATATGTATCTACGTACATATAGTAGTGTTCCACGTCACGGTCAGACGGAGACGGAGACGGCGGGGGTAAGCCCGAGAGAGTTAGGAAACGAATTGAACGTCACTGAATGATTGTCTTTGACAGTATACTCGTAGGTATACTATTTTCATATGTCAAATGTGTTTTTTTAAAGATCGGTTTTTTTGTTAAGTAGACGAAATATTGAATAATATTAAATAGTAGCCAGTTGTGGTGCAGAGTCACGAAGTGTGACTGTAATTCGACTGGTTATGGGTTCAATTCCCACTCGGAGAGTGGAAATATTTAATATTTCCATTTTCATCGCTCTGGTGTCGAGGTAAAGCGCGGCGATAAGCTCCGCCACTTAATACGCAATGCCTCCAAATTCGGCGGTGCGTGGGGAACGGAGTGCCTTAATACTAGGTTCCCTCTGCCTACCCTGCTATGTGCGGGATACAGCGTGAAGCTAAAAAAAAGTAATAATATATATATTTTTTCAGTTTCAAGTTTTTTCCCACGCAGTAGGAGCTGAGTGGCATTAGGTTATTCTATAACCTAATACCACTCAGCTCCACCTTTTTCACGTAAATTTGAGATATTGGCTTATATCTCATAACTCAATTGAGTATTGACTTTTAACCAGGGCGGTGATATGAAAATAATTAAAATATAACAACTTTTCAAATACTCTCCCACTGCGCCACGGTGGCTTCTATTGTATTGAAATATCTCCCTATCACATATTATTAATTATTTAATCCATATTAAGAAAAACAAGCTTTTAAAATTATATAAGTCAGTCCGAACTACATAATAACTGACAAATATATAGCTATAAATATACTTATAAATAACTAATTAAAACAATTAAGAATTTCCTCTGACTATCCTACTATACGAAAAAAGCGTAAAACTAAAGAAAACAAAGAAAAAATCACGACAAATTAACTTGACATGTAATATACACGTCGTAGAGGAACAAACGCGTCCTCCGAGACATAACAAGGTAGCTCTATCACATAGCGCTGTGTCAGCTGCGGTCTGGAAATATGCCTTGCGTTATTATGAGGCTGGAGGTAGGGTTTTGAATGGTGATATATATTCTTTACTAGCGACCGCTCGCAGCTTTGCCTGCGTAATAAATAGCTTTTTATATAAAGTTTCATTTTCTATTTCGATATTTTAGGGGCTCATTTCAATCTATGTATGTCTTCAACAATGATTGTGGGCAATATATATTTCCAATATATATTATCGACTAGGTATAAACCTACTCGGTAGAATGAATATATATATATTGTTTACATTCCGTCACTTCACATGTAACGTCTAGATTCAAGAGGAAAATTTAGTACGGAGTGTCTTCACACAAGGCAAGATATGTGAAGTTGTAATAAAATTCGATTACTTTTCAAATGCAATTATCTTTTTATGTCTCGATTTGGTTAATTGTAAAAGTCACTCTTTAGTAACAAAGAGATAAGTGTACATAAAACTCAAAAAATAAATATATTGCCTCTTTGAAAGTATCAAACCCACGGTCTTCCTCTCGTACAAGGATTCTAACCACTATACCAACAGGACCAAAGTCCAGTGCTCGACGAACAGAACTGCAGGACTTATATAAATGATTTAAATATTTCATTTAATTTGTTTCAGTAACGAAATCTGAATTTGTGAAGTGCTTTGAGTGGAGACCGGTGGTTTCAAAGGCTTCAATCAATTTGCTTCCAGCTTTATTGTTACTGTCTCGTTAACATAGGAGTCGTAATTAATTACACAACATTCATGTGAAAAATATTGTATTTTTTACTATAGGTACTATAGGCTACTATTTTTTCTCCCGCATTGTATGGTAGTCAGTGGAGCCTAGTATCAAGACACTCCATCCTCCACTTTCCATCTTAAATCGGGGACATTGTGTATTGGCTGGCGGAATTCAACGCCGCGCTTGGTCTTTGTTACCAGAGCGAAGAAATTAAGATTTGAATATTTCTTCATTCCTCTGAGTGGGAATCGAACCCGCAACTATCGGTTTACAGTCAGACGCTGTCCTACCGTGCCACGACGGATAGGCTACTATAGGCTACAGACCGCAATTGAGTTTCATCGAATCGAAAATTTTACGTGGTCAAATAAATTATCAGTTATCGTTAAACAATGGTTAAATTTATGATTTGTAATGTATATAACATTGGAGGAATTATTATATTTTTTATATAATGAATATTAATTTAATTAATTTCGTTTGCTCGTTCTGGGAAGACAAAGCGGTAAATTGTCTTGGTAGGTAACGTGAAACTGAAATATTCCATATTAATGAATGCCTAAGTCTGACTACCTTTCCGCTCATCTGCTTATCTAGTTATCTGCTTTCACGGCTAATCTCCTGGTCTGATTTGAATAGAATTCAGAATGGAAATAGTTAAAGGCTCTGGGCCCAACATAGGCTACGTTTTTTTGCAAAAAAGCAACCCTTTAGTCTTTGATTATTTATTTCAGAAAGATAGTTGATTACGCAGGGTCTAAAATATAGTATGCTTATTTTTTTGACCCTTACCCTTTTTTTGATCCTTAACCCTTAAGGGGCTTAGGGAATACAAATGAAAGTTCACGCGAGCGATGTCACGAGCTAGTCGCTAGTAAGTAAATAAACCCATTAAAATACATAAAAAAACCCTTTAAATATAATGTCAAAGTAAGTTTACAATAATAGGCGCATAACAGATTGGGCGGATTGATCGACGACAGCCTTTGAAAAGTTGGCGTTACGAAGCAGAGCTTGAAGCTCTTTATAATTTAGAAGTTTAGTTTAGAAGTTTGATGTGGCCAGTCGTGGCCCAGTGGGTGGCCAGTCGTGGCCCAGTGGGTGGCCAGTCGTGGCCCAGTGGGTGGCCAGTCGTGGCCCAGTGGGTGGCCAGTCGTGGCCCAGTGGCACAAGAGTGTGACTGTAAACGACTGGTTGTGGGTTCGATTCCCACTCGAGGAGTGGAAATTATATTTCCATTTTCTTCGCTCTGGTGTCGAGGTAAAGCGCGGCGTTAAGTTCCGCCACTTAACACGCAAGCCTCCGAATTCGGCGGAAAGTGGGGAACGGAGTGTCTTAACACTAGGTTCCCTCTGCCTACCCTGCAGTGTGCGGGATATAGCGTGAAGCTATTTAATTTTTAATTTTTGATAAATGAGCTCGCACCTGATGGCGGAACGCGGAACTTTTACTTATTTCAAATTTATACTCCTCGCACAGTGTTTTATGATTATTTTATTACTTATTTCAGTGGTTTTCATTCATATAGCAGAATATGCAGAGAAAATTGCGTATTGAGTGGCGGAACTCACCACCTCTCCTTACGTTGACACCAGAGTAAAGTGAATTTCTGAATTGGAATTAAGCATCAGTAATTGATGATTTGAACAACTGAAGAGTTATTAAATTGAAATAAAATTATTAGTACTGTCAGCCCTACTTTTGTAGTCCTAGTTTTCTAGACCATGACAACAATGTCATCTAATAAGAGTTGAATATTGGAACGAAGTTCCTTATCGCGCGTTGTGAAAGGGCTAGACGGAAAAAAATCTCAAGAAAAGTTGTAACGACACTTTTTGCTATAGTATAGTAGCGGCGTGCGTTTCTCTGTCTGTCTCTCTCTCTCTTAAAGAAAGCAAGCCAAATATTTTCATTTCTAATTAATAATAAATTTAATTTTAATAATTTTATTAATAATAATGAATAATAAGTTAATAATAAAAAAATATTACTATAACTTAAAAGAAATAAAATTTTATTACAATTCCTTCATCAGTTAAGCGAAAGGAACTCGATTCCATCCGGGTGTCCCTTGACACCTCTCTTGTATTTTTTTTTGATTTACTTCCCTTTTTTCATAATTCGTTTTTACATTTTATAGAAGCTGTTATAAAACAACTTAGAAAGAAATACAGAAAACAAATATCACTAATGGGTAGAACGTCTAGTGGTAAGACACTTCGTCTTCTTCTTCTGCCCGATATATCAAGACATATCATGTTGATTGATAAATGCAAATAATTTAAATATGCATAACTATTTACCCGAATAACGTATAACTTAGCGGTCAGCGTCCTTGGACGGTTATAAAGAGGCGCGGGCTCGAATACTGTTGCATTAAAACTTTTATACGTTTTCTAAAAATATCTTTTAAAAAAATAGTATCCAGAACTATCGTGTATATAGGCAGAGGGTATCTCACTGTGCGACAATGGTCCCATTACAATAATTTAAACAAAAAAGTAGCAAAAAACTAAGCAAATCTAAATGCATTTTATAATAAAGCTATAACAATAGCAGGTACAGTGTAAGGTAATCACACCGTGTTGTCGCCAGAAACAGAAAAAATTACTTTCATTTCAAAATATAATAACCGAAAGAGTAGTTGTAGCCTTTACTTCATGAATAGATGAGCTTTTGTTTGTTATTTAAATGTTTTTTGTGATTTTTAAATTCAGATTCGTGTTTTTGGCCGTATATCTGGGTAGGCAGAGAGATTCTAATCTCTAAGTGGAGAAAGGAGTCTTCTCAATTATCATTTTAAGTTACTTTATATAATATTTAGTTAAATCTAGAGTTTCACAATGTATGTATAAACTTGACTTAATCTTAACTTTGATGTTACAAGGTTTTTCTTTCTTGCAATTTTTACATATTTTGAAATAGAATTATTTTTACCGGATTAATCGTATTTGAAACATACTCCAATTCAAAATACATTTTGGATAACCCAGCGTTCCGAACATTTCACAGTAGTTCATGTTCACAGGTAAACTGTATTGGACCATAGCAAGGTAGCAGTTACAAATAACCTATCTAAGATACTCGTTCTCTACATTACATCTTTTATTTATTCATTCAAAAATTGCTTATTTTCATAACTTTAACGTTCTACAAATAACTATTGACCAGAATCTTACAAAATCATATAATAATCCTACTTTTAAAGCGTCTTATCGAAAGCAAGCATATCTTTGCACTTTATATAATTAGTGAGAGAGTTTTCAATTAAAATTGTGTAAAAAAGCAACATCTCAGTGTACTCTGTTGATGCCTGTGGCTGCACTCGTAGTGTTTACACTTGCCTTTGACGCTTGCAAATTAGGTCGAATGTTAGCGAGATTTGTCATGAGAAACAGTTAGTATTACGGGTTAATGTTGTTTTATACTTCATTTATAAGAGAAGTATAGTGGAGAACGAAGTGTTTTAACACTAGGTTCCCTCCGCCTACCCTGCTGTGTGCGGGATACAGCGTGAAGCTAAAACACAAAAATATTGAGAGGCTGTCGTGACAGAGTCGGACAAGTTGTGTATATAAGCGCAAAGGTTGTGGGTTCAATTCCCACTCGAGGGAATGATTACAGTAAAATTTTCATTTCTTCCGTACCTTAGACAAAACGCGGCGTTGAGTTCTGCCACTCAATACGTAATGTCCCGATTTCTATAACAGAGTGTTTTGACTAGGTTCTTTCTGACTATAGTGCTATGCAGGAAAAAAGTTGAAGCTACTTCTGAAACATTACAGAGTTTGAACATACATACAAAATTGGCAGTTTTATACATTTTCTTGGATAGTAGGATAAGGAAATTGATATAGGATAAGTGGGAAGAAACAAGCTTAGACTATCCTAAATTTATGAATTTAAATTAGAGACATTGTGTGGAAAGTAGCGGAACTAAACGCCGCTCTTTGTTATCCAACACCAATATAATGCATCAATTGTTTGCTAGTACGTATTTTGAAGGCAGAATTAGTAAGATCGTTTCAAGTTTGTTTAGGTAGAGAGAGGAGCTCGGACAGTGGAGGCGAGCATTCATTAGCATAGAAGAGGAAACTCTTAAACCTATACTTGGATCGCAAGATCCAACACATCCAACCAACATACACGGTGATCCCTAGAATTTCTAAGTTATTTTCTTTCGCTTCACGCTATAACCCGCTCACAGCAGGTTAGGCAGAGGGAACCTAGTGTTAAGACACCCTGTTCTCCATTTTCCGTTAATTTCTGGAGGCATAGCGTGTTAAATGGCGGAATTCAACTGTCTCACTTAGTAGCGATAAAAAATTTAAACCTTTTTTTGTTATGAATTGCTATTATAAAGCTATAAAACTTATAAAGTAAATTCGCTGTACACTCGCGTAGTTTGTCTCCAGAAAGTTGGCAAGTTAGTTGAGACATCTGCGTCGACTGCATCTTGTTGGTAGTTGAGCCAATTCCTACGCATCAAGTATTGCGACACTCTTATGAATAATGTCGCCTTTGACTATGATTTATGATCTTTGCGTTTATATGTTGGTCCATTATGCCATTTTTGGATATGGTTGATATCATTACTGTAATATTTCATATCGTGGTGCAGTGGAACAGTGTCTCATTGTAAAGGTGATTGGTTGTGGGTTCGATTTCGACTGGGGTACCATATTTTTTACTCTGTTCTTGTGAATAGAGAAAGCGCGGCGTTGAGTTTCACCTCTCAACATCCAATATCTACATTCGAGGGGAAAGTGGAGCATGCAGTGTTTTCACACTAGGCATTACGTGTCAAGCTGTAAAAAATCATTTACTTTTCAATATAATCAAATTTGTATCTTACAGTAAATTGAAAAAATGTTTGTGTATTTAAAATTAGCGTAATTAATGATTTATTAAATAATAACACACGTTGGAAATGAAATACTCGCTTCAGTCTATTTCAAAGGTATCTTCATTCAATTATAGATATATAAAAAAAGTTTCCTGCGCCAGTTCTTCTCCGGTTTAAGGTATTAACTTTAGCGAAGCTGTCCGTTGGTAAATTATTTGACGTTTAAAATATGAAGTAGGTAACTGCTTATTTTGAATAAAATGATTTGACTTTGACTTTGGCTAACCATTACACAAGCAATTCAATCTATTTCATTACCAAAAAGAACTTGCCTGTCTTTTATATATTTAATAATAAATATATGTATATATACCTACAAAGATTTCCAGCAATATATGGGTGGGCTCGACCCTTTCCCTTACACAGCAAAGTTGGCGTATAAAGCACAAGTCCGAATAACTCATAAACATTCACCCGCGGTTGTTCTTGAAATATGATTTGTTCTCATATTACGAACAGATGTCTCGAATATTATAGTCAGCGTTAAAACTATTTATTAAAAAAAATATATAAAAGAATCTGACTATATATCACAATAGGCCGCGGGTTCAATCCCAGTGGGGGGAATTATTATAATTTGATATATATATGTATTTAATGTGGCACTGAGTTCCGCCGAGTCGAAGAGAATGTGTCGAGTTCGGGTGGTAAAGAGAGAAGCTTTTCTCCTACTGGTTCACTTCTCGCCTAAAATCATACTTTTTATAACTAGACTAGAAAAATGTCAACTGTATTACTATTGGGTAAAAAATAATTTTGACACAGTTTTTTCCGAAACTACGGGGAGGGAGAAGTATGTTTGTTGTAGTTAAAAAATATGTTATTGTTCATAAAAACATATATGTATATGTAAAATCTAAGCCGCTTGACCGATTTTGACGCATACACGTAAATTGAGGTACTAGCTTAAATTATTGTTTTTTTCTTCTCAACGGGAATTTGATCCCACAACCATCGTGTTCAAACACCCATTCTAATTCCTTCGCAATAACGGTGTAATATATAGTATTTATCATTGTAAGTACTTGAATAGTTAATCTAATACAATGTAAGCGAAGTCGTATCTCCCGCGTTGTAGGTACACCTTTGTCATAGATAACGGTAGTGACGTCTACTTTATTTAGTGGGCACATTTCGCTTTAATTCTTGTCTTGTCTGTTTTAGGCTGTTTTGTTTTCGGAAAACTTAATGTAAAGACACTCTTCTCTCCGTGATTTGGATTTCTGTATTAAAATATTGTGTAGAAATATGTACATACATTGTATCCTTTTAATAAGCGTTTAACAGCTTTAGCTACATGATGCTTAATAAAACAATAAATTAATGTAAGAAATTCTTACAATGATATTTTCACTGACTTATTTTCGTCTTATTTTCCTTGAAAACTTAGACGTGTGTCTTTCACTGTTGTCATAGTAAAGATATTGGTTTGGTTTTTCTTTTTATGTTTCAGATTTGTCTCATATAGCAGGGTCAGAAAAAAGTCAGAAATAACTTAGTGCTAAGACACTCTGTTCTCTACTTTCCGTTCAAATTCGAGATATTACGTTAAAAGCAGCAGAACTCAACGTCGCAATCTCTTTTACCAAATCAGAGAAATGGAACTAACTTAAATACAACCATTATTCTGAGTGAGAATCGAACCAACATCTATCACGTTTTAATTCAGACGCTGTTCCACTGCGCCACGATGGTCTCTTCCTATGTGAACAAATAAACAGTTAAAATACTGTTTAAACAGTACTCGTAGCCTGCAGCGTTGGAGGTAAACCCTTGTCATGAATAACGACAGTGACATTCACTTTATTTTGTATATTTTGTTTTACTTCTGATAGTACGAGGTACAATACCTTTATCTAATTAAATATATTTCCTATTTTTTATTTTTTAGCTTCGCGCTGTATGCCGCACACAGCAGGGTAGGCAGAGGGAATCTAATGTTGAGACACTATTCCCAATTTTCCGTCGAATTCTGAAGGCATTGCTTTTTAAGTGGCTAATTTACGCCGCGCTTTGATATTGTTGCAGGTACTATGATCACGACATTTTTCTGTATAAAATAAAAAATGAAAAAAATCCAAGGAAAATCACAGAAAAACGCTAGTCCTCAAGTTCAGAGTTATCACATATAAGCCCATTTTGTAGGAAATATAAGAAGATATTGCTATTACTTTTTATATTGGTATAATATGGAGATATAAAGTAACATATTCACGTTCAGTGCATACGTACTCGTAAGTTGAGAGATATGCTTTACCTTGCCTTAGATCGTGATGTAGGGGTTTTATTGTGCATAAAAAATTATAGTATACAGCCTTTGGACGTATGTAATTTTGGTATCATTTTCTTAATATTATATGTTTTATTATAATAATTTGTGAAGGAATGGGATTTTAGCCGTAAAATATATAGTTTTAAGGTTTTTCAGCAGTCAGTTACTTGTGGCCAGTCGTGGCCCAGTGGCACAAGCGTGTGACGTGGGTTCGTTTCCCACTCGAGGAGTGGAAATATTTTATATTGCCGTTTTCTTCGCTCTGGTGTCGAGGTAAAGCGCTGCGTTAAATTCCACCACTTAACACGCAATGTCTCCGAATTCGGCGGAAAGTGAGGAACGGAGTATCTTAATACTAAGTTTCCTCTGTCTACCCTGCTGTGTGCGGGATACAGCGTGAAGCTAAAAAAAAAAAAAGTTATCTAGTGTCAAGACACTCCATTCTCAATTTTCGGCCTGGACTCGAGACAATCTGTGTTAAGTGGTAGATCTTAATTTTGCGCTTTGTCCTGTTCACTTTTAAATGAAAATTGAAATAAAAATATAGAGAGAAGCTAATTTCAATTTCTTTTTACCTGAAATTGGGGAAAATCATTCCCTGAGTGGAAATTTAACACTTATTTTGTTCTAGATTAGATCAAACAACTGAGGTTTAGCTTTGCTATCTAATATGCAAAGTCTCTAAAGAAACTACGAAAACAACTCAAAGTTATCGCCTCCTTGCGTAGTTTCAGGAATTCCACCTCTATTTTTACTATCTGTTACTTTCTCTAAAAACTCAAAATTAATAAGAAACGAACGCATGGTTTACCGGTCACAGCGCTTGGACGGTTACCAAATGCCGCAGGTTCGAATCCGAGTTCAAATTTTTATACATTTTCTAATAATATCTTTAACCAAAAAGAAACTATTATTATTAAATGAACAACTTGCATACAACTAACTAATAGATCAAAATTCACACTTTAGTTTAGCAAGTAATTAACGAGTCATCACTTCAAGGTAGCGGCTCCAACTCGAACTATGAAAGTTTATAGAATCAAGGGATTTAAGGCGAATTGGTTGAAGTTTCGTAAGCCTTAGCTATTCTTAGTATCCGAAGGGTTCAGATTGGATAACTTTGATACATTCTTTGCTGGATATCTCTTGGGAGGAGTGTTCAATTGTTTAAAGGGTAAGTTAGGGATTTACTTATAAATAAACTTATTTATAAATATAGAAGTATGCGTACTTGAGAGCTAAGCTTAAGAGGTCGTCGTGGCGCAGTGGGATAGTGTCTTGTTATTTTTGCGTCGGTATATTGGTTGTGGGTTCGATTTCTAACTGGTGGAATATTTGTACTTTAAATATTTTCTGTAATATAGTGAACAAGACAAGCTGAATTGAATTCCACCTTTCAACACACAATATCACAAAATCAGCGGAAAATAGTATCTCTGTGATTACCTTGCAAAAACTTAGACTTAACTTGGTAGTGACAAAGTTATTAACTCCTATATAGATTGATAGTGGGCATAACCTTTATAGATTGATTTCTTTTTTTTTTAGTTTCACGCTGTATCCCGCATACAGCAGGGTAGACAGAGGAAACCTAGTGTTAAGACACACCGTTCCCAACTGTCCGCCGAATTCAGAGGCTTGCGTGTGGCGGAACTTAACCCCGCGCTTTACCTCGACACCAGAGCGAAGAAAATGGAAATACAATGTCCACTCCTCGAGTGGGAATCGAACCCACAACTAGTCGTTTACAATCACACGCTTGTGCCACTGGGCCACGACTGGACAAAATTCACATATATTTATAGATGAATAGTGGGCACATTCATGTTTAAAATACAGATTTTCATAGAGACATCACGATAATCTAAAAAAAATTAAACGAAATGATGAATTTCTAGGTAACTTTTGTATCAAAAAGAATCGAACCCACCTCCACCGTTTTGCAATTAGACGTTGTTTCAGTGTTAAACGACAAAAAATATTTTTTTGTGTTTATTAGAAAATCCTTATTTATTTCGAAATATATACCGAAAGGTTCCAAAAGCAAATCGCAACGATAAACTGTTCCTCACGAAATATTAGATACATAAGACGCGTTCCCAAGGTTCCCGGCGAGTGTCCTTTACGTCCGCTCAATCATGTATAAGAGCTTTTTTTGTAGAAATATCGTTTTTACGCTCATACCTGTAGTGTGTTGGTATGTTTATTGAAAAAAATATATGGGAGATTTGGGAATTAAATATAGTATTATTGTGGAATTGTATATATTTGAGACCATCGTGGCGCAGTGGGACAGCATCTGACTGTAAACGTGATGGTTGTAAGTTCGATTTCCACTCGGGGGAATGATTATATTTTTATTTTTCCACCCTGGTGTCATCACAATACGTGCGGACGGAATATCTTGACACTAGGTTTTCTCTGACTACTCAACTGAAAAAGCGAAAAAAAAAAACAAGAAAAAGCGTAAGTATTTAAACATTGAAATTAAACTTCACTCAAACTTTACGCTGCTGCTTGTTAAATGGCGGAACTCAACGGCGAAACTCAACGCCGCGCTTTATTTATCCTAGATGAAGAAATGAACATTTTTATATACTCCTTCCCCGAGTAGAAATTGAACCCACAATCATCGCTTTACATTACTACGATGTCGCAATGCACCAGGACGGTTACAAATGTATGACTCAAAAATAGGTTGACAAAAGCTGAAAGAATATTCGAGTATTTTCCTGCTATTTATATTTATATATTTTTTCTGTAACGCCAATTAGAGGCGCTTAAATGTTTCGTGATAACGGAGACAGAGGAACAAAGCGGCGTTGAGCTTCCTTTATTAAACGCACTGCAGTGATCTGATAATATTGGTTTACTTTAGTATTACTACAAATATTTAGTGTATACACCTTTTTCATCCTTATATTGTTTTTTCTTTATATATATTACAATTAGGTATTTTCTCAGCTTAACTCTTATTCTCGAATGATAGGTTAGTGAAAGAGAATTTGGTGTTGAGACACTCCCTTCTCCAATTTGCACCCGAAATCGATACATTCCGTGTTGTGTGATGACGGTTTATCTTAATTACCAAAAAAATAATGGAATCATTCCCTCAAGTGAATATCGAATCCACAACCAATTGTTTCGGCTTCTTTTTCCTCCTCCTAAATACATTAATTAAAAAAATAATTTACATTAGCAGGTCGCTAATGTATGCTCACCGCAAAACCCCTTTTGGATTCTCTGAACTTTACTGTTCAATCATAATAAAATACAGCCTATAAAACTCCTGAATAGTGTAGCTGTATAATTGTTACAAAACAATCATAATCGGTTCATCATTTCTGAAGGTCAGCCCAAACTTTACCCCTTTATTATATTAGTGTATATATGATACTTTACAATCACATTTAAGAAATGTCATACTGAAAAACATATTTTTCTAACCGTAGTATATTTCTGTATAAAATAAAGCACAAGAACTAATAAGAAGCGATCGTGATTGAAAACCACTTTGCAACCAGACGTTTTGTAAACATCTCGAGTTCTCATGCTAATGCTATAAAGTAGGATGTCTTTTTTATTTTTTTCTTATTTTGTTTATGGGAGTTTTGATTTTTACTGCTTATTGAATGCAGTATATGAAGAGGGCCAGTCGTGGCGCAGTAGCACAAGGTGCGACTGCTAAGCGACTGGTTGTGGGTTCGATTTCCACTCGAGGGGTGGAAATATTTAATATTTTCATTTTCTCAAATTAACCCAGCCAAGTGGTCAGTGTTATAGTCCGCCGCCTGATTCTTTAGTTGATATAATGTCAGCAATAAATCTGTATATCACAATTGCTTTAAAAAAAAAGAATTTTCACTGAGTTTCTTGCGCCGGTTCTTCTCAGGTCTGAGGCATTAACTTTAGTGAACCAGAACGTCAAATAGTTTATGACGTTCAAAAAATGAAGCATGTAACTTTTTATTTTGAATAAAATTATTTGACTTTGACTTTAACGTATACATTATATCATCTAAAGCCTAATTATAAACAGCCCCTGATTTTTTTAAGTTGTCGTTTTTGAATTTAGTGATATTATAAATAATTATCTAACTAGGAATATATAAATATAACATAACGTAGCGACACATTTACAGCTTCGCCGAAATAAATTGAAAATTCAACCAATTTAATTAAACGGTTTTTACCCGCGACGGAACGGCGACTGTATATGTGTTTGGGGTGAGAGGTTGTTTGTTTGTTTGTTTGTTTGTTTGTTTGTTTGTTTGTTTGTGTGTTTGTGCAAATTACTATGTCAATTATTTCCAAAACTATAAGTCCGATTTTGATACGGTTTTCTATGATAGGTTAAGGTTCAATTGGCGTATGTTCTTATGTATGTCTTATTGCCTTAACTCACCAGGGGGCGCTGCAGTAAGCATTTTACGTGAAAACGAATGTTTTCAATTATCTCAAAAAATAATAGTCTGATTTCAATAGATTTTCAGTGGTAGATTCAGGGTTAATTGGTGGATGTTCTTGGATATGTTTTATCGTGTCAAACCACCAGGGGGCGCTGCAGTAAGCATTTGTTTGTACTTTTTTTGTATTTATTTGTCTAAAACCGAAACTACTGCTCCGATTAAAAAGAGTTTTCATAAAAAGATTTATCTTTGCTTGGTGCATATTTTAAGATTTTTCTTTTTTTGTTACGGGGAAAGCTCACCAGGGGGCGCTGCACTAAACATTTGTTTATGCAGAGCAAAAACTACTAGTCCAATTTAGATGAAACTTTCAAGGATGGGTTCAGGCTTAATTGGTGCGTCTTTCCATATATGTGTTATGGTGACCACTCATCAGGGGGCGCTGTAATAAGCATTTGTTTGAGTTTTTTTGTGTAAAACCAAAATTTTTCTTATATTTATTTGTCTAAAACCGAAATTACTTATCCGATTGGCTAGAGTTTTCAGAACTAGATTAAGCTTTACTTCGTACATATTTTAACATTTTTGTTTTTACGTTACGGTGAAAATTCACCAGGGGGCGCTGCAGTAAACATTTGTTTATGTAGAGTAAAAACTACTAGTCCGATTTAGATGAAACTTTCAACGATAGGTTCAGGTTTAATTGGTGCATCTTTTCATATATGTGTTACGGTGATCACTCACCAGGGGGCGCTGCAGTAAGTACATTTGTTTGTGCAAAACTAAAACTACGAGTCCGATTTGAATGCAGTTTTCAATGACAGATTCAAATTTACTTAGTGCATATTTTCATATATGTTTCATGTATGTTTACTTAGTGCATATTTTTATGTATGTGTCAACTCTCTAGGGGGCGCTGCAGTAAGTAGCTGCTTCCATTTTTTGTGTATAACAAAAACGGCTAGTACGATTGGAAAGAGTTTTCAGTATTAGATTCCGCTTTGTTTAGTACATGTTTTTAAATTTATATTACGGTGACAAGTCACCAGGGGGCGCTGCAGTAAAATATTGTTTGTGCAAAGCTAAAATGACGAATTCGATTTGGATGCAGTTTCAGTGGTAAGCTCAAGTTTAATTAGTGCATGTTCTTGGATATGCTTTATCGTGTTAACTCACCAGGGGGCGCTGCAGTAAACATTTGTTTATAATATTTAATGTAAAACCACAACTACTAGTCCGATTGGACAGAGTTTTCAGTATTAGATTTACCTTTACTTGGTGTATGTTTTTAGTTTTTTTTTTACGTTAAGAACTCACCAGGGGGCGCTTCATTAAACATTTGATGGTGCAAAGTTAAAACTACGAGTCTGAATTTGATGCAGTTTTCAACGATAGGATCAGGCTCAATTAGCGCGTGTTCTCGTATATGTGTCGTGGTGACACCTCACCAGGGGGCGCTGTAGTAAGCATTTGCTTGTATTTTTGTGTGAAACCTATTTAGATGCGGTTTTCTGTGATAGGTTCAGGTTTAATTATTGCGTGTTTTTATATGCCATATCACAAACTACCACGGGGCGCTCCAGTATAAATTAATTTGTTCCAAATCAAAACTACTAGTGGGTTTTGTGATTTTCACTGATTTGGTTAAACTTAAGTTTCCTAAAAATGTTGCGGTGACAATCTGCCAGGCGCTGCAATAGGCATTTGATAACCAGAAAGCATTGGGCTTATAATTTTTTTTGGATTTGCATGAAGATTAATATAAAGTATTTCGAAATTATGTAATAATATATAATGTGTATCTATACACTTTAAAAAGTTTAAAATAAAAAACAAAATTAAAAATTTTGAAAATACCCACGACGGTTTAATTGTAATTGAAAAAGGATAAAATAACTAGAAATCCCCCGCCTAAAAGAATATATGTAACGAGATGATTGGGACAACTTCGTCGGGGGCTGCCAGTTGCAACCTCTATTTTAAATATAGTAGCTAACAGTATAGATTTCGTTCTTAAAGTTTTTAAAAGGAATACCAGTTATCAAAACTGTAAATTCATATTAATATTTTAATTTTTTCCTAAACCTGTTTTAACAGCATGAAAACCTAGGAGAAGTTAGCAAACTTAAAGTAATGGCAGCTCCGACGAAGTCGTCCCCATCATCTCGTTACATATATTCTTTTAGGCGGGGGATTTCTAGTTATTTTATCCTTTTTCAATTACAATTAAACCGTCGTGGGTATTTTCAAAATTTTTAATTTTGTTTTTTTTGTATAACAATTTAGTCGAACCACATTTAAATTGTAACTCTTTCATTATTCCGCACAGTGTCCTGATGCTAAGTTTTCTCTGCTTACTATTCTATGTTAGAAAAAGTGTGCAGTTATATCATATTTATAAATATTGTATTTTGTTATATTAGATTCTATCAACTTAAAATACGGAAAAATTAAAGGAAATCTCTTATTTACTTAAAATATTCAGCTGCGTTAACTCATTTCATCCATGCCAGTTGGCGTAAAGCGTGTAGTAATAAAATTTGTTAGCATAACTAAAATTTGGCTAAAAGTTCTGAATTTTAAGCCAATTTTACCAGGAATTAGTTAAAAATGTAAGTGGTCCATAATCTAAGTAGTCTAGGTTGCGTTAGTACTGAAATATTTTATAAGGAAAAAATATAAAATATTTTAGATTGAAAATCTGATAAATTTTCACTTTTACTCGATAAGTAAAAACTACTTTGTTACTGTATCAGACCTAGAAAAGAACTCACAACTATTGTGTTTTCCAAAAAGAAATTGTCCTATTACAATAGAAGTAGAGGAGTGGGAATATTTAATATTTCCATTTTCTTTGCTCTGGCGTCCGAGGCAAAGCGCGGCGTTAAGTTCCGCCACTTAACATTTCGGCGGAAAGAAGACAACTGAGTGTCTTAATAGGTTCCCTGCTGTATGCGGGTACAGCGTAAAGCTAAAAAGACATAAAAGTAAATAAATATTTCAAATAGTTAAATAATAATTCTAGTAGAGGACGTAGTGTCTTGACACTGGATTTTCTCTGACCTCACTATGCGAGAGAAAGCTTGAAGCTGCTTCTTTAATTGATATTAAAAACTCAAAAAACAAAATCCTGCTTAAAAGACCATAAGTTAACAATTCAGTATTAAATACAATACAGGTTTCGACAGAATGCAGTAGATAGCTGGTATATTCGACAATCTGTTCCACACTCAACGTGTTCACTGTAAACTGTACTCGCTAGCGCCTGCGTGAAAACCGCAACGACCAAGCGCTACGACACTAGTGATGTTCTATTTAAGCTTATTAAATATTTTTATTTTTAAAGTTGAGGCCAGTCTTGGCGCAGAGGTATAAAGTGTGACTGTGACACGACTGATTGTGGGTTCGATTCTGAGTCTTTCTTTGTCGCGCCAGCTCCAACCAAAACTGACAGGGTTAAATATTTTCTTACTTAGCTGACCTCAATCTGTGACAATCACACTTTCTTAATTAAGGGTATGTTTTTGTAAATTTAAAATTTTAAATCAAATAATAATCAAAATATTTACTGTAGTAATTTTAAAGAAATACTTCTTTAAGTCACACTTTAATTGTAAAGTGGCATTTTTTACTCAAGTGTAATTTAAGTGAGATAATAAAATTGTAACTCTTTCATTATTCCGCACAGTGTCCTGACGCTAAGTTTTCTCTGCTTACCGTTGTATGTTAGTAAAAGTGTGCAGTTATATCATATTTTTAAGTATTGTATTTTGTTATTCTTGTCACTTTTATCCTTATTTAGTGTTATATTAGATTTTACCAACTTAAAATATGGAAAAATTAAAGGAAATCTGTTATTTACTTTAAATATTCAGCTGAGTTAACTCATCACATCTATGCCAGTTGGCGTGTAGCGTGTAGTAACAAAATTTGTCAGCATAACTAAAATTTGGCTGAAAGTTAATAAAATAGCTCAAAGAACTCGAGTCACACACGACACACGTAACATCACTACACCACACCAGTGGCTTAAAGTTACCAAAGTGA
Organism: Dryas iulia moderata; assembly: GCA_019049465.1. Taxonomy (NCBI): domain Eukaryota; kingdom Metazoa; phylum Arthropoda; class Insecta; order Lepidoptera; family Nymphalidae; genus Dryas; species Dryas iulia. The sequence continues at coordinate 3,464,525 of CM032437.1, forward strand.
AATGTATTTTGTAAAACACTGTACTTCTGTGTTGTCTTCCACTCTCACGCGGACGTCCACTAAATGTTCATGTAACTTATGTTGATATGACAAATGGGATTCCATTTTGTTATTTAGGTCGAAGTTTTGTGTTTTTTGGGAATAATAAATATGTCAGCTTGTAAAGTAGCTTGGAAGAGCGAAATATATAGTTGAGAAGTGTTTTAGTGGAAGCCAGTCATCGCGCAGGGGCACAAAGCGTAACTATAAATGCGGTTATTGTCGGTTCGATTCCCACTCGAGGAATTGAAATATTTAATGTTTCATTTAGAGGCAAGTGCGGCGTAAATAAAAAATAAATAAACAAGTAATGTTTCCAGAATTCGACGGAGTGCCTTAACATTAGGTTACCTCTGCCTTCATACGCAAAAAATATATAATGGTTGTAGATTCGAATCTGTTATGAGAGGATTCTTAAATTTTACATCGTCAAGGTAAGGCATAAAAACTACTAAGAGATCTTCAAACCACAATAAAAAATAAATAAAATTCATTCATTGACGTTACGTCTTTCTAATAAATTATTTTTAATACATCCCAACTTGTTATCACAAGGATAAGTAATATATAATTCAATTCAAACACAAATTGTTAATGTTTTATTATATTATAGAATACTATACATTTTACATACATATGGAATAGAAAGATGATCGAGGCAATTTAGAATTGGGATCAAAAGGCTACAAGGATGGACCAGATGTCACTGAGCACGCCCGCGCTGCCTCGTGAGTGCCGACTGGCGACTCGTTAAACGTGAATAGGTCTTATGATATATTGGCAGAGTTGTAATGACGGTACTGAGGCCTATATTTACATACTTTTTTGGCCACAATTGAAATTATAGTGGTTTAATTGCTTGGTGTTTTTGATTGTCACTTTAAATTTCGTGCAGTTAACGTGTTCATAATATATATATATATATATATATATATATATATATATATATATATATATATATATATATATATATATATATATATATATATATATATATATATATATATATATATATATATATATATATATATACATTTATTTATTTTTTTGTTTAATTGTTACTTGTGATCAAAAATATATATTTTGACAACGTATAGAAAAAATAAAAGCGGTAGGATTCGAACCCGCGACTCTGTGACAAGATTTTCAATTCGTTTGAATATTGAAGGCGTGGTTTAATTTTTAAAAACATTTATTAGTATGTAATATTATAATATGTAATATAGGTTCATATACTCATTATTCTTGTTAGAAATGCAGGTCGCCTAGATTCTGCTACTCAACACACAATGTCTCTGAAACTGATGACGATTAAATGGAAAGTGTGTATACGAATTCATACGATTAAAGTGTATAAACGTGTAACCGTGTAATAAAGTGAGTAAACGAATGTAAGTGTGTAACGTGTAATAAAGTGTGTAAACGAATTCATACGAATTCATACATATGAACTCCACTAAAACATGTTTCTCACGTGCTGTCAAAAGCTTCCCAAATTCGTCATTAAGGTACCTTTTTTATATTTTCCCGTAAAAGAAGATAGGCAGCGAGAACAGAGAAAAAATTAAGAGAGAAGTGAAACACTGAGTTCTCCAAAGCCAGATCAGTTAAAAAATAGCAAACAAAGATGAATTACATTTTGTAGCATACTTACAAGCAAAACAGCTGTTTTTTAATTTTGCCTAATAAAAAATACATGTAATGGAAATTGAACCCAAAACCATTGAGTATAAAGTCAATCACTTACCAATAGTGGTGCAATTATAAAAATACACACAATAAGCAAATATTTAATTGAAAATTTGGAGCAAAACTCGCAAACGCAAGCGATATCGTTATTCCAGTTTAAGTAACTGTTGGCGCTCGTCCAAAGTATCCAATTCGTATCGTTTACCTCCGCCATTAAGGATTTATGCTACAAGTGTAGAAGGCACTTATTACAAGATGTATTTCTATTCTATTCAATTATTCTTGTAGTTCTTTACTTTATATAGACGAAATATTTCATTTTTTTAAAATAATTATAATCTATAATAACCTGGAAATCTATTGATAGAAAGGGTTTTAGATGTAGGTATAATTGGTGGTAGCGTTTTATTATCCTTTCTTTTTGTTTGTTTTTACCACACTCCGTTTTCTACTTTCCGCCCGAGTTCAAGACATTGTGTATTGAGTACCGGAACTTAACGCCGAGCCTTGTCGTACACAATTATGATTACTTCAACAAATGGAAGTTGAACCCCCAACTGTCGTGATTGCAGTTGACGCTGCCTACTACGTATACACTATGTATGTTCTTGCTACTTGCTGCCCGTCACCTTTTTGCACGCACTAAGATCTTTAATTTTTAACTTGATTTAAAAATAAACAAATGGCCAGTCGTGGCCCAGTGGCACAAGTGTGTGGCTGTAAACAACTGGTTGTGAGTGCGATCCCCACTCGAGGAGTGGAAATATTTAATATTTCCATTTTCTTCGCTCTGGTGTCGAGGTAAAGCGCGGCGTTAAGTTCCGCCACTTAACACGCCATGCCTATGAATTCGGCGGAAAGTGAAGAACGGAGTGTCTTAACACTAGGTTCCCTCTGCCTACCCTGCTGTGTGCGGGATCAAAGTCTCTCCAGTGATATTATTATCATGATAATAAATAGGATCTGATCACTCAGCTATAAGTATATAATTTATAATTGCTAAACGCCGTCTCTCAATCAGTATATATACCTACTGCATATAATTTAACCATCTTCAAACAACTGTACATACTAATAAATATTTTTAAAAATTAAACCACGCGTTCAGTATTCAACCGAATTGAAAATCTTCTCACAGAGTCGCGGGTTCGAATCCTACCGCTTTTATTTTTTCTATACGTTGTCAAAATATATATTTTTGATCACAAGTAACAATTAAACAAAAATATATATATATATATATATATATATATATATATATATATATATATATATATATATATATATATATATATATATATATATATATATATATATATATATTTTTATTTAATTGTTACTTGTGATCAAAAATATATATTTTGACAACGTATAGAAAAAATAAAAGCGGTAGGATTCGAACCCGCGACTCTGTGAGAAGATTTTCAATTCGGTTGAATATTGAACGCATGGTTTAATTTTTACCCGCGACGGAACGGCGACAGTATATGTGTTTGGGGTGAGAGGTTGTTTGTTTGTTTGTTTGTTTGTTTGTTTGTTTGTTTGTTTGTTTGTTTGTGTGTTTGTGCAAATTACTATGTCAATTATTTCCAAAACTATAAGTCCGATTTTGATACGGTTTTCTATGATAGGCTAAGGTTCAATTGGCGTATGTTCTTATGTACGTCTTATTGCCTTAACTCACCAGGGGGCGCTGCAGTAAGCATTTTACGTGAAAACGAATGTTTTCAATTATCTCAAAAAATAATAGTCTGATTTCAATAGATTTTCAGTGGTAGATTCAGGTTTAATTGGTGGATGTTCTTGGATATGTTTTATCGTGTCAAACCGCCAGGGGGCGCTGCAGTAAGCATTTGTTTGTACTTTTTTTGTATTTATTTGTCTAAAACCGGAACTACTGCTCCGATTAAAAAGAGTTTTCATAAAAAGATTTATCTTTGCTTGGTGCATATTTTAAGATTTTTCTTTTTTTGTTACGGGGAAAGCTCACCAGGGGGCGCTGCACTAAACATTTGTTTATGCAGAGCAAAAACTACTAGTCCAATTTAGATGAAACTTTCAAGGATGGGTTCAGGCTTAATTGGTGCGTCTTTCCATATATGTGTTATGGTGATCACTCATCAGGGGGCGCTGTAATAAGCATTTGTTTGAGTTTTTTTGTGTAAAACCAAAATTTTTCTTATATTTATTTGTCTAAAACCGAAGTTACTTATCCGATTGGCTAGAGTTTTCAGAACTAGATTAAGCTTTACTTCGTACATATTTTAAAATTTTTGTTTTTACGTTACGGTCAAAATTCACCAGGGGGCGCTGCAGTAAACATTTGCTTATGTAGAGCAAAAACTACTAGTCCGATTTAGATGAAACTTTCAATGTTAGGTTCAGGTTTAATTGGTGCATCTTTTATATATGCGTTACGGTGGCCACTCACCAGGGGGCGCTGCAGTAAGTACATTTGTTTGTGCAAAACTAAAACTACGAGTCCGATTTGAATGCAGTTTTCAATGATAGATTCAAGTTTACTTAGTGCATATTTTCATTTATGTGTCATGTATGTTTACTTAGTGCATATTTTCATGTATGTGTCAATTCTCTAGGGGGCGCTGCAGTAAGTAGCTGCTTCCATTTTTTGTGTAAAACCAAAACGACTAGTACGATTGGAGAGAGTTTTCAGTATTAGATTCCGCTTTGCTTACAGCATGTTTTTAAATTTATATTACGGTGACAAGTCACCAGGGGGCGCTGCAGTAAAATATTGTTTGTGCAAAGCTAAAATGACAAATTCGATTTGGATGCAGTTTCAATGAAGAGCTCAAGTTTAATTAGTGCATGTTCTTTGATACGTTTTATCGTGTTAACTCACCAGGCGGCGCTGCATTAAACATTTAATTATACAAAGTTCAAACTATAAGTCCGATTTGTATGCAGTTATCAAAAATAGGATCAGGCTTAATTAGCGCGTGTTCTCTTATATGTGTCGTGGTGTGACACCTCACCAGGGGGCGCTGCAATAAGCAATTGCTTGTATTTTTTGTGTGAAACCTATTTAGATGCGGTTTTCTGTGATAGGTTCAGGTTTAATTGTTGCGTGTTTTTATATGCCATATCACGAACTACCACGGGACGCTCCAGTATAAATTAGTTTGTTCAAAATCAAAAGTACTAGTGGATTTGTGATTTTCACTGATTTGGTTAGACTTAAGTTTCCTGAAAATGTTACGGTGACAATCTGCCAGGCCCTGCAATAAGCATTTCATAACCAGAAAGCATTGGGTTTATAATTTCTTTTGGATTTGCATGAAGATTAATATAAAGTATTTCGATATTATGTAATAATATATAATGTGTATCTATTCACTTTAAAAAGTTTAAAATAAAAAGCAAAATTAAAAATTTTGAAAAAACCCACGACGGTTTAATGGTAATTGAAAAAGGATAAAATAACTAGAAATCCCCCGCCTAAAAAAATATATGTAACGAGATGATGGGGACAACTTCGTCGGGGGCTGCCAGTTGCAACCTCTATTTTAAATATAGTAGCTAACAGTATAAATGTCGTTCTTAAAGTTTTTAAAAGAAATATCAGTTATCAAAACTGTAAATTCATATTAATACTTTATTTTTTTGCCAAACCTGTTTAAAAGCATGAAAACCTATGAGAAGGTTTGTGCTAACTTAAAGTAACGACAGCCCCCGACGAAGTCGTCCCCATCATCTCGTTACATATATTTTTTTAGGCGGGGGATTTCTAGTTATTTTATCCTTTTTCAATTACAATTAAACCGTCGTGGGTTTTTTCAAAATTTTTAATTTTGCTTTTTATTATTAAGATTTATTAGTATGTACAGTTGTTTGAAGATGGTTAAATTATATGCAGTAGGTATATACACTGATTGAGAGACGGCGTTAACTAATTATAATTTAAAACGATTTAGGTGAGTGATCAGATATTATTTATTATCATGATATTATTATCACTAGAGAGACTTTGATCCCGCACACAGCAGGGTAGGCAGAGGGAACCAAGTGTTATGACACTCCGTTCCCCACTTTCCGCCGAATTCGGAGGCATTGCGTGTTAAGTGGCGGAACTTAACGCCGCGCTTTACCTCGACACCAGAGCGAAGAAAATGGAAATATTAAATATTTCCACTTCTCGAGTGGGGATCGAACCCACAACCAGTCGTTTACAGCCACACACTTGTGGCACTGGGCCACGACTGGAAATTTGTTTATTTTTAAATCAAGTTAAAAATTAAAGATCATAGTGCGCGCAAAAAGGTTACGGGCAGCAAGTAACAAGAACATTCGTAGTGTATACGTAATGGGCAGCGTCAACTGCAATCACGTCAGTTGGGGGTTCAACTTCCATTTGTTGAAGTAATCATAATTGTGTACGACAAAGTTCGGCGTTAAGTTCCGATACTCAATACATAATGTCTTGAATTCGGGCGGAAAGTGGAGAACGGAGTGTTGCAAAGAAACAAAAAGAAAGGATAATAAAACGCTTCCACCAATTATATCTAAAATCCTCTCTATAAATAGATTTCCAGGTTATTCTAGATTATAATTATTTAAAAAAAATGAAATATTTCATCTATATAAAGTAAAAAACTACAAGAATAATTGAATAGAACAGAAATACATCTTGTAATAAGTGCCTTCTACACTTGTAGTATAAATCCTTAATGGCGGAGGTAAACGATACGAATTGGATACTTCGGACGAGCGCCAACAGTTACTTAAACTGGAATAACGATATCGCTTGCGATTGCGAGTTTTGCTCCAAATTTTCAATTAAATATTTGCTTATTGTGTGTATTTTTATAATTGCAACACTAGTGGTAAGTGGTGCGGTTCATCCTCAATGGGTGCGGGTTCATATCCCATAAGGGGGATTTCTGATTTGTAAACAAAATAAAACAGCTGTTTAACTTGTATATATGCTACAAACTGGAATTCATCTCTGTTTGCTATTTTTTAACTGATCTGGCTTTGGAGAACGTAGTGTTCCACTTCTCTCTTCTTTTTTTCTCTGTTCTCGCTGCCTATATTCTTTTACGGGAAAATATAAAAAAGGTACCTTAATGACGAATTTGGGAAGCTTTTGACAGCACGTGAGAAACATGTTTTAGTGGAGTTCATATGTATGAATTCGTATGAATTCGTTTACACACTTTATTACACGTTACACACTTACATTCGTTTACTCACTTTATTACACGGTTACACGTTTATACACTTTAATCGTATGAATTCGTATACACACTTTCCATTTAATCGTCATCAGTTTCAGAGACATTGTGTGTTGAGTAGCAGAATCTAGGCGACCTGCATTTCTAACAAGAATAATGAGTATATGAACCTATATTACATATTATAAAGTGCAGTTAAAGCCGTTACAATTACGTCATACCATGCCATACAATACCATCTTCTTTAGGGCCAAGCTTTTTCCTACGTTTTCCCAAGGTAGCTTTCCTAAGGAGAACAGAGAGAGTAAGAAGAGAGAGATTTCAAAACATTATCTCCACTCTCCGCCTGAATCCCAAACATGATAGTTGGAGGAACTCAAGGCCGCGCCGTCAACGCTTGACTTATCAGAGAGGATAAATGAAAATAATATAAATATAATAATTCCAAGTGGGAATTATAACTGCATCCATGCGCGTTTAAAGTGAACACTGTCCCACTGCGCTACTATGGCTTTAAATTATTTTTTTTTTAGCTTCAGGCTGTATGCTGTATATAACAGGGTAGACATATAGAATCTAATGTTAAGACACTCAGTTCCCTATTTTTCACCGAATTTAGAAGGAATTGCGTGGTAAGTGAAGGCGAAACTTAACACTGCGCTTTGCCTCAACACCAGAGCGAAGAAAATGGAAATATTAAATAGTTCCACTTCTCGAATGGGAATCGAACCCACAACCAGTCGCTTTACAGTCACACTTTGTGCCATTGCGCCACGACTGGTCTTTTATTTGTAATATTATTTTATATCATATACCTAAAACATTCTCAAAAACTTAGGTGTCCATATAAAAACGTAAAAATAGAAACCCCTAACAAGCACGTAGTCGAATTTCACGCCATTTTAAGGGTGCAACTAACCGTGAGGACGTCGCGCTTCCCGCCCGAGCCCCTTAGATACAAGGGTTGAATGCTGTTACAGCGAAGGTTATGGAATTTAGAATGTAATTATTAAATTAATTATGAAATTTATGTAGACTAACGGGTTTCTTTTGTAATATTTTTTTTATTTTAAAATTATATTATTATTTTTTCAGCGTCCAGCACACTCCGTTCTCTGTTTTTTGACAGAAATCATCACCATAAAGTGTCGCAACTTATAGTCGCCCTTTATGTAGGTACCAAAGCAGAAAAATAAAAATTTCGAGCGAGAGTCGAACCCACGACAATCGTATTTATAGCTAGACCCTGTGCCACTGTGCCACGACGGTTTTTGTCAAAAACTCAGAAAGTTTTCGCTGATTAATCGCAAATAATGATTCGCACTAAGAACTCAAGAGAATCATTATACTTTTAACATTTTTTTAAAGTGTTACTCCACACTTGAGAAAATTGAAAACGACATTGAGAAAACGTACAAAAATTTGAACACAGCGGGATTCGAACGCGCGCCTCCTGAATACGGTTCAGGCGCTCTCACCACTGAGCCATGCGTTCTACTATCCGCTGCGTCGAAATTCTTACAGCCTTGTTACATGTACTATACTTATTTTTACAATTAAATTAACTCATAATGAAGACAATATTAGGCTATGTCCCTGTAGGTCCTTCACCTAGCGTCAAGTGACCCGGACGCTCGTAGGCTACATAGTGCGGGTAAAAGCTTGAAACTGTTATGTGTATTATGATTTCAACAATTTTTAATAAAAAAATAGACTAGATACATAAAAACACATAAAAATAAAAATACACAAACATGTTTACAGTAACCAGTAATATAGTACTTCACAGCCGTTATAACACCCGTGTCCTTGTGTTTGTCAGCAGCCGGCGGGCCGGTTGTGTGTTAGCGTTTGTAACGTCGGGCTATTTTCATTTTTTGTATGAGAAAATATAGAAATTCATATTTACATGTATTATCCTGCAGCCTTTTTGTTTGGACTGTTTTTTAAAATGTACAAAGATTAAAATATTTATGTACAAATGTTTTTAAGCTAACGTGGCATAAATGTCATTTATTTTTGTTTGTTTTTTGTTGTTATATATGATACTTTTTTTTTAGCTACACGCTGTATCCCGCTTACAGCAGGATAGGCATAGAAAACCTAGTGTTAAGAATTCCGAGGCATTGCGTGCTAAGTGGCGGAACTTAACGCCGCGCTGTACCTCGGCACCAGAGCGAAGAAAATGGAAATATTAAATATTTCCATTCGTCGAATGGGAATCGAACCCACAACCAGTCGTGTTTTATAGTCACACTTGCGTGCCCCTGCGCCACGCCTGGCCCCATATTTTAATTATTAAATATTTTAATATAAGTATAGATTAATAGATATTTAATAATTACTTAGTTCCTCACGTTCTATAAATTTAAGTGTTTTAGCTGACGGAACACAACGCCGCACACAATATAGAGATTTTTTCTGACAATATATAACAAGTCAAAATATTTTACATATTATATTTACCCAACCCAACCATTGTGGGCGATTGCCCAATTGCAACGATATAGCTGTCATTATGTCAAACGCAGAAGATGCTCGTTTATAATTTGACATTAAAGGTCAGCTTACCTTGGTAATGTGGTTATAAGTTCGATTCCTACTCGGAGAATTGATTTAATTTAAATTATTTTCATTATTTCATTTTCATAAGACAAAGCGTATTGTTAAATTCCGCCACTCTACATGCAATGCCGTGATATTAGGTGGAAAGGAGAGAACGGAGTGTCTTAACACTACGTCCTTTCTGGGGGCCTTCTGCTATGTGGGAAAATGCATTAAACTTAAACAAAATAACATTAGCGATCAAATTAGAAATAAAAATATTTTATAAAATTTTCTATTGAGTCCTTCAATTACATGAAAATGCGATAATTTAAAAAAAAACATAAATATACGTAGACGTCGTCATGGCGCAGTGTGACAGCATCTGACTGTAAACACTATAGTTGTGTGTTCGATCCCCACTCGGGACAATTATTGTTTATTAAATTATTAGACTTTTGTCCTTAATTATATCAATTGCGCCACTCTGGCACGTAGACAAAAGCGCAGCATTAAGTTTCACATCTCAACAATATCTCGATTCCGCGCGCAAAATGGAGAACGTAGTGTCTTGACACTAGGTTTTCTCTGACTGCTCTGATATTAGAGGGAAAAAGCCTGAAGCGCAGAGATATATAAACTAACAACCAGTAATAATATACATTTATAATTTTCTTGAAAGGAAATGGTACCTCAGACCACCGTCTTGGAAGTTAAGCCGAAATTAAAGTTATACTGACAATAATTCAAATTAAGGACAATAGTTTTAGTACTGGTGTACAATAGCCTTTGTGCCTGCAGTGTGCAGTGCAGTGGGCAGCTTGCCCGCAGTGGGTTAGATGTGGTTTTTGATTTACTGTTCATTTTCTACGTTAAATTATTACTGAAATAACGCTAAAGTAAATTAAATTATGAAATTTTATCCTTAAAATGTAGTTGTGGGTTCGAATTTCAAAAAAAAAAAAAGCTTTGGGGAATTATTTTTTATGTACATTGTACATTAATTAAACAAGATAGAAGACAACGTTGATACCTCACTAAGCTTCTTGTATTATTAAAATTAAGGAAAATTGTAAGAAAAATCAAATTTATAATCGATTTTCATTTAGAAAATATGTTTAGAAAACATATGAAAATTTTAATGTACCTGGATTTAATTGTAATCCGACCTAATAGAGCATATTTTGCTTTTAATTTCTTTTATTGTGCGTCTATATTTATATTCAAACAATTACATATTCTTTTTCTACACCCTTTTCTTTTTTTTTACGTGAGGAAATCCGTTACGGATACTAGCCCGATTTAAGACTAGGACTTGGTTATGTCGGACCCCAGACTGAGCCGTCCGTATACCCACTAAAACCTCACGGTGCTCCTCCTCGACCGCCACAATCCGGGGCCACAGGTACCCCAATCTTCCGCGTACCCCGGAGGACTTTTTCTACACCCTACTAAAGACATTAGAGTATAGCTATGAAAATATTACGTAAACGTACGTACATTACGTAAATATACGTATGTGAGTTTTCAAGCAAATCGGACATTAAAAACTGGGTGACAAATATGGTGGCAATTTTTGTTTAAATTGATTGATAAATGCCGTCGTGACACAGTGGAGCAGCGTCTGACTGTAAACAGCATGGTTTTGGGTTTGATTTCCGCTCGGGTAATGATTATATTTAAGTTTTTAATTCTTCGCTTTGGTTATAAATAAAAAACGAATTCGGCGGCAAGTGGGAAACGGATTGTCTTAACACTAGGTTCCCTCTGCCTACCCTGCTGTGTGCGGGATTTGTATCCGTGAAGCTAAAAAAAATAATAAAATAAATAAAAAAATAAGCACTTCAATATTCACCTGACACATGTTAAAACAAGAATAAGTTACGAAGGTAAGAACAGCTAAGTTTCTAACATCCGTCGATAAGAGTTTACGACGAGCTCGTTCAGGTGTAAACTGTATTCTTGAAGTATTTTCTCTAATTTTTATAGAAGTTGTGGCATAATGTATGTAGATATATGATGTATGTATACGAGTTGTTACCTTAGATTATGCTTAGTGGTATATATATTTTTTGTAAAGCGATGCTTGTTGGTTCGATTCCCACTCGAGGGTATGGTTATAATAATTGTTTCATTTATTCGCTCTGTTACCTCATACATAACGTGGCGTTGAATTCCTCCACTCATCACGCAATGCTTCTAAAGTGGTATACTTTTAAGTTATAGCTTTTCGGACCTGTTCTTTGCTACGTAGGTCTTTTAATACGTACTTTACATAGTCACCCGTTTCTTCCCAAGCCGATGTAGACGAAAGCATTAACTCGATGACATTTTCAGGGCAGATCACTTTGCCAACTTTGGTATTCCAGGCATCTCGAGCCTCTTCATAGGTGGGACATTCAAAGAATATATGTTCAGCATTCTCGTTCTTGCCACTGCAGCTTGGACATTCTGGGGAGTCTTCATGTTTAAACCGGTGCAAGTACTCTCGGTAGCAGCCGTGACCAGAAAGCATCTGAGTGATATAGTAGTTAACTTCTCCATGTTCACGGTTAACCCATGGTTCAAGTTTAGGTATCAGACGGTGAGTCCACCTTCCCTTGGTTGAGGTATCCCATGCCAATTGCCATCTTTCAATGCTTTTCCGTCTTTCATCCGTTTTCACTGTGCAAGTGAGGTCTCTGTAGTCTCTGGTGCGTTCATATTGGTTCTTTCGTTCCTCAGCCAAGATTTCTATTGGAGTCATTCCGGCAATGACGCATACTGCTTCTACAGACACAGTACGAAATGCGCTAGCTACGCGGAGGGCACTTATTCTATACACTGAAGCAATCCTGCGTCTTGCTTCTTGTTTTCTAAGTGCATCAGACCAGAGTGGGGCGCCATATAGAAGGACTGATGTGACCACGGATGACAGTAGTCGCCTTCTATTTTGTTTGGGACCTCCTACATTGGGCATGAGCCGAGCGAGTGTTGTTGAAACTGCCGCTCCTTTCGCTGCAGAATATTCTATATGTTTTTTGAGGATGAGGATCATTATGCCTGTGTGTGTGTGTGTGTGTGTGTGTGGGGGGAGCTGTGGGGAACGGCGTGTCTTAACACTAGGTTCCCTCTGCCTACCCTTCTGTGTGCGAGATATAGCGTGAAGCTAAAAAAATAACAAAATTCACAAAATAAAAAGCACAGGGCTGTGTCCGTCGAAACATAAAACTTCATATAAAAAATCGACGCGCTTTATCTTCTTCATATTTTAGTACATGTGGCCAGTCGTGGGCCAGTAGCAACAAGCGTGTGATTGTAAACGACTGGTTGTGGTTTCGATTCCCACTCGAGGAGTGGAAATATTTAATATTTCCATTTTCTTCGCTCTGGTGCCGAGGTAAAGCGCGGCGTTAAGTTCCGCCACTTAACACGCAGACCCTCCGAATTCGGCGGAAAGTGGGGAACGGAGTGTCTTAACACTTGGTTCCCTCTGCCTACCCTGCTGTGTGCGGGATAAAAAAATATTTTAGTTCATATTTTAATTGTAGCCTAAAAGTCTATTTAAACATAAACAGAGCTTAAAGCTCTAAACATATGGTAAAGTTAACCCGCAGTTAGGGAGTGCACTACTCGTAAGTTAATAAACCCGTCGCAACTGTCATGTATGCAGTAATTAAGTTCAAATCGAGTTTATAATGCGAGCTTTACTGGTATTTTGAACTGAAAATATGAGAATACTATTTACGAGTATATTATGTAGAAGTGATATATGAAGCGTCTGGCTGTACAGCGATGGTTGTGGGTTCGAATCCGACTCGAGGAGTGATAATTATATTCATTTCTTCGCTCTGGTACCTGAGACAAAAAGGGACATAGATTTTTAAAGTGTTATTCCACACTTAGGAAATTGAAAAAGATATAGCAGAAATGTCTTTTTCAATTTTCCTTAGTGTGGAATAACACTTTAAAAATGTTTTTAAAGTATTTAATAAATAGCATTCTCTCTTGCCAAACAATTGTTCGTAGAATAATTTTTGGGTAATAAAAATTTGTAAAAATCTCTCTATAGAGATGCTAACAACGTATGCTAATAACAAAAATAAGTTACAATAAAGCGTATAAGAATTTCGATGCAGCTGGTTGTAGAACGCATGGCTTAGCGGTAAGAGCGACGGTATTCAGGCGCGGGTTCGAATACCGCTGTGTTCAAATTTTTATACGTTTTCTAAATGTCTTTTTAAACGACATATCGTTCCACCATTCAACACGCAATGTCTTGATTTCGGGCGAAAAATGGAGAACGGAGTGTCTTAATACTTTAACTACCTCACTATACGAGAAAAAGCGTGACGATGTAAAAAAAAATGTTAATTCAAGGAAAACCGAACTTAAAACCAATCCAATAATTACATAACTGTTATATGCTTAAAATAATGAACCTGTTACCTTTATTATAGAAATAACAATCAATAAACTACATATAGGTATTAGAAGTGGAACAACAGACTATCGTCAACGGACCGCATACAAATAAATATAAAGTTTGTAAACTACGGCACTATCTCTTCCGGTACTATACACACAATGCGCATAGCAGGTTAGTCAAAGAGAGCCTAGTGTTCTCCGAAACATTTTGTTCTCCTCTGTTTACCGAAATTTGCGACATTGCCTGTTGAGTAGCGGAACTCAACGCCAATTTGTATCTTTTTTTTTAGCTTCACACTGTATCCCGCACACAGCAGGGTAGGCAGAGGGAACCTACTGTACCTACACTCCGTTCCCCACTTTCCTCCGAATTCGGAGGCATTTGCGGAGGCATTGTTTATTTTAGCTACTTTCATAGTATTATGTCCTATGGCATTTTACTTTGGGGAAATGCAGCCGCAATTAACTCGATCTTTGTTCTGTAAAAGCGAGCTATTCGTGCAATCTATACCTTAGGCCCGAAAGATTCATTAAGAATAAAATTAATAGAAATTAATATATTGACTTTTGCTTCTCAATACATATTTGCTAATGTCATGTATGTTAATGAAAATAAATGAAAAATATTAATGATTTATGTGACACACATAACATTAATACTAGAAAACTGACTAACCATGTCATAATCAGTTTTCTAATAATAATTCATTCATGGGACAATGTCTACGCTTTTACAATAGGATCCCAGAAAACGTCCAAGAGAATTCCATATCACAATTCAAAAAAATTGTGAAGAGACGTTTGTGTGTTAAGGGTTATTATCTAATTAATGAATTTTTGAACGATAACACGCCTTGGGAATTAAATGCTCGCTCCAGGCTATTTCAAAAGTATCACTGTCAGCAATAAATCTGTATATAACAATTACTTTAAAAATTGACCGGTTGTTAAGAGGTGCAGGTCCGAGTCCCGTTGTTTTCAGCACGACGTGCAAGACAGAGTGCCATGACACTGGGTTTTCTCTGACTACGCCGATGCGGGAAATCATTTTTTTTAATTAAACATTCCGCTAAATGAGAATCGAACCCACAACCAATCGCGTTTACAGTCAAACGCTGTCACACTGTGCTAAGATGGTATTTTACAAAATAATGTTTTTACTATAAACACATTTAACATATTAACAACTAGCGGCCCGCTCGCGGCTTCGCCGCTTGAATTATTTCGTTTTTTAAAAAATAAAGTAGCCTATGTTTAAGCTTAGATTATCAAGTATATTTATGGCAAAATTCATTACAATTGGTGAAGCGGTTTCGATTTTTCATATAAACTTTCATCCCCTATTTCAGCCCTATAGAGGTTGATTTTTGAAAAACTCAGTAGCCTATGTTAGACCCAGTAACTTTTACTACTTTCATTCTAAATTTCATCGAAATCGGACCGGGAGATTAGCCGTGAAAGCGTGACAGACAAACACACAGACTTTCCCATTTATAATATAAGTATGGATAAGCTGCCGTAGGAAAATATTACCGTAATATATATATATCGTAATTGAGTATTAAATATTAATTATGGATTATCTTCGTAATGTCAGATAATTAATTTTGTATTGAAAAATTTATTTTCACAATGACATTGGCTGTTCATTTTGGTTATTATATTTTTAACTAGCTTTCACCTGTCACTTCGTTTGTGTCAATTATAAAATTTTAATAATATCATTTTAGAAAACATATAAAGACGTGTATTATTCACACACTTAGGATATGAAAAATATATTTATTTTATATTCTTAAATATTACGACGTAGCCGGATGTCCAACGTTATACTTCAGAGTATTGGACGGTTTTTAAGAGGCGCGGGTTCGAATTCCGACGTATTAAATTTTTTTTTGTCTTTTTTATTAAAGTATAACATTTATTTTTATTATAATGTTGTTATTCTTTAAATTGGTTTCAGATATTCACTTAAATCATTACATTATTTATAATATTATTAATATTTACTTTTACTATAAAAATGTTGAATGAGTCACCGTAGTATACTGGGTCAGTGTATGACTGTAAGCACGGTTATCGTAGGTTCGATCTCCACTCAGGATATAAATGTTTTTATATTATTTTTATTTTCCCACCCTAGTAAGATAAGCCACCCGGTCTAAATCAGCTCGTTATGTCCCGAATATGTGCGGAGAATGGAGAATCTTGCCACTAGTTTCTTTATTATTACGTAAAAAAAATATTTTTTAGTAGTTGTAGAAATTGAACTCGTGTCTTACTTTATATAACACACCTTAATCTTTGTATATTCCACTTCAGTAAATTCTCTATATGATTGTTAAAACTTTTGTTGTTAGTATCTTTGTAGAACACTTATATACCTCACTTATATACACCATTTCAAGATCGATATTCTTGTATACTAATTATATTATTTAATGCTAATAGTTTTGTTTCAAAACGAATACTCGGATGAAAATGTAATATTTTCATAGCATAAAGCTGATATTCTTGAATAGGATAGCGAGAAACTCATTTCACGTGTGCCTTTTTATTTTATTTTTGGTATATTTAAACAAAATACTTTTAAAATAGAGAACAAAGTGATACATCTCTCTGCTTACCTGTTTTTCTCGTGAGGAAATCCGTCACGGATACCCGCCGCGTAGGGACTTCCACACGTCAGTGAACTCTGGCGGATTTCTTTGCTTACCCTGTAATAAATAAGAGAGATATTTATTAATAAACATAAATAAACATATATTTAATTCCATTTTTTTCCCGTATAGCGGGGCATGAGACCACATGGCATTGTGACAGTGTCTGACTGTAAACGCGATGTTAGTGGATTCGATTCATATTCGAGGGAATCATTATAATTACTTTTCTTTTTTCGCTCTGGTTCCACAGACAAAACGCGGCTTTGAGTTCCGCTATTCAACGCGTAATGTTCCCGACATTGAGATTTGGACAAAAAAATGAAGGACAAAGTATTTTAACACTAGGCTTTCTCTGACTTATGATAAATTATTTATTATTTATTGTCACTATTATATATATATATTTTAATTTTTAACTTAAATATCACACTGTAACTTGTAAAATATAATTTTGCACAAAAGTCACAGAATCCGTAGGGAAATAACGAATGCTGCGGGTGAAGTCCGAATTTACGACAATACCGAAAATGTCCAGCTTAGGTCTAAATGAGTCACGTCCGGTGGGACTAATTGGGAATAACGTTGATGAGTAAAAATGTTGATCGTTTAAATTGTGGTTTTGGGATATGAAGGGGTTTCTTTAAGGGCACGTGTCATATTTTACCTTTGTGTAATAAAAGAAAAAAAGGATTTCAGTCAGTTTTATGTTCTATTAATATATGTAGCTATAGTTATGTGTGTTAGCTATGGTAAGCTTATGTAATAGCTATACCTTTTGTCTTGTAAATTAAACTGAAGAAATGTTAATAATTTAAATATTGCAATACCCACCAGTAGGAATCCAACCTGTAGCCAACCACGTTTGCATTCAGACTGAGCCATAATGACCTCAGATATTTAGCCATCTCGTTATTTGATATTTTAAATTTACAATTTCCCATATAACAAAAAAACTAGAAAGGTTAGTGTCAATACACTCCGTTCTCCTTTAAATTTAAATTATTTATTAATGTAATTGTTGGGAATATATCTTTTAGTTTTTCAGTTCACACGTGGCATTTATAAAAACGCATCTCAATACGATTACATTTGGTAATTTACTCAGAATATTAAATAAAATAAACAATGATGTTGCAATATCATAAAAGTATTTTATTTTACGGGCTTTTATGTTATTTGTAATTATTTTTATGTTTAGAGGCCGTTGTCGCGAAGAGGAAGGACGTATGACTGTAAACGCCACGGTTGTGGGTTCTATTCCCACTCAGTGGATGATTATGTATTATTTTCAATTCTCTGCTCTGGTGCCTAAGACAAAATGGCGCTAAGTTCCGCCAATCGACGCGCAATGTCTCAACTTTGGACAGAAAGTAGAGGATGGAGCGTTTTGATACTAGGTTCTCTCTGACTACCCCGCTGTGCAGGAAAAAAGCATGAGCCTGCAAAAAAAAATTAAATAAAATTTAACACACATTCTACAACCAAAAAATAACTAAATTATAAACTAAATGAATACCAAATAAAATATAAGAAAAAAAAGAAACAGGTATTTTTCAAAATATCCTGAACGTTGTCTCTCGTAAAAAATCAGAGGCAGTTAAATAGAGTGGACAAATTACTCAACGCCGTACAATACGTTACTGTCGTCGAGTTGTTATGTAGGAATTTGTATGTGACATACTGAATATTCTTTTTGGTATACTTTTTAAAGTTTCTTTTTTGTTTTTTACAAAGGTTTGAGGTTCGATTTAAGATTAGCTGTACTTTTACAATATGTGTGACGTCAAATAAATTATATTTCTCACAAGCGACCGCTCGCGGCTTCGCCTGCGACACTACAGTACTTTTCATAAAAATTTTCATCCTCTACCTTACCTTACCTTTACCTTACCTACCTTTCAGGAGTTAATTTTTGAAAAAAGTATCCTATGTTAGACCATCGATCTTCAACTATTTTCATTTCGATTTTCATCAAAATTGGGCTTGTAGAAAGTGGAGTGTCTCAACACTAGGTTCTCTCTGGCTACTCTGCTACGTGGGAAAAAGCGCGAAGCTGAAAAAAAACCCTGTAAAGTAAACTTTTACAAGTTTTCCGTTCCCCGTATTACTTCTATACATTGCAACAATACGTAGCTAATGATTGTTATGACGTTGCGGTCCGCAAGACTTTTGGCGTGTATAGAGGAAATGAGGTATTCAATATCACCGAAAAATATATACAAACGCTTCATTAATGTTTACTTGTATGTTTGTTGCGAGAAAACTAAAGAAAAACGTATATTTTTCGAAGTAAAAGTAACTTAACCTGATTAATTGTGTATATTTTTGTTTTTAAAAAATACAGGTAGACTGAGCCTAACTGTGACCACGGACTAGACTGTAAAGTGTTCGAAAAGTCGGTATTTCTGTAAATGAATTTTCTAATACCGAAAATATACACGAATAATTTGTAAAACTCACGAAATCAAAAAATCTTATATCTTCTATCTTATATTTCAAGTTGCTTAGACTGTCGGGTATTCAAATGTTTGTCGTAATTAAGTTACACTATGCAGATGTAATGTCGCTTAATTTTTGGCAGAAAGCGGAGAACGGAGTGTCTTGATGCTAAAACCTAACTATCTACTCTTCTATAGATAAAATTGTATTAAAAAGACCCTCGTTTTTCGAACACAATCAACATCTTAACAACGCCTTAGGGATGAATAAACAAGAAAAATAATTAAAATATATAACATTTTTGGCTAGCGTTGAAAAGAGTTTTACTCCCTTAGGTATTATATTATTGTAACTAGCTTACTAAGATAAAGGAGGCCGTCGTGGTGCAGGCCGCAGTGGGACAGTGTCTGAGTGTTTAGCGATGGTTGTAGGTTCGATTCCCAATCAGAGGGACTATATTTAAGATTTCATTTCTTCGCTCTGTCACCTAGGAAAAGACATAGCGTTGACTCCACGCCCTGACACTAAGTTCCCTTTGATGAAACCCACTATGCGGAAAAAGACGTGAAGATATTAAAAGCGTAAGATAAAGTCACTGCTACGTACACATATAAGACAAAATTTGGAATGTAAAGCATAATTGTTTATGGGTTCAAATCATATTTGGGGGTACTTTTGTGTAGCGCTAAGCTGTTCTTGCTTAACAGAATAATCAGAGAGAGCCGAGTGTCAATACACTACGTTCACCACTTACCGCCTGAATCAGAGACATTACGTGTTAAGTGATTTGTCTTACTATAGCGGGGAAACGAAAATACATACATTTACATATAATAAATTCTCCAGGTAGGAGTCAAATCCACAACCATCAGAAAGACGTTGTCCCACTACGCGACGACGGCCACTTTTAAAACTATTTTTACATATATTTGAACCTATATTATTTTTACATGTATTCTCTACCCGTTTAAGGTGAAGCATAAACTATAAATAACAACGTACTTATGCTACATCACGACAAGTAACCGTTCTCATCTCAATTCAAAGATCCATTTATATTCATATGATGCTGTAATCTCTGTTGCTCTCAAAATACTTCCTTCCCTTCCTTAAGCTATGAAACTTGGCAAGCTTTATAATATATGTGTTGCAGCATACCTCGTTATAAAGTAAATACAACGAAATATGCAGAGAGAATTCGGTAAAGACACTCTATTTTCCATTTTGCGTCTGAATTCGAGATATTGATTTTTGAAAGGCGGAGCTGAACGTCGCACTGTGTCTTATTCTAAGCGAAGAGATAAAAATAATGAAGAATTATAAAAAAAAAAACTGTTTTTTATGATTCTTTTTTTTCTTTCCGCCATTTTCCGTCCTAAATCGAGACATTGCGTATTAAGTGGCAGAACTCAACGTTGCACTTTGTCTTAGGTACTAGAGCGAAGAAAATCGAAATATTAAATATTTCCACTCCTCGAGTAGGAATCAAACCCACAACCAGTCGTATACAGTCACATGCTTGTGCCACTGCGAATGGCCCCATTGTACCATATTACTGAAGAAATAATAGGAATAAATGAATGTGGATCAGTGGGTCAACGTCTGACTAGCAGCGCGATTAGTTGTTGGTTCGAAATTTACATACAATAATTCTCCGAGTAGGAATCGAACACACAACCATTTCACAGTCAGACTCTGTCCCACTGCGCCACGACTCCCTTACAAAAATATCGAAATATAATACTATTCAAATATTCTTTCTTTCAATTTTTTCTAGTATGTTAGTTAAAACGCGAACAACGTAAGTAAATACCCACAGCGTCGTAGTCACCTAGATTACAAGCCGCGCGTTCCGTGACAAAGGAGAGGAAGGCCTTTCGATGTCACTCATTCATCTCACGCATGAGCGATTTGAAATAAGAGAGCAGAGCTGTTGGGTAAAGTACATATTTTGTATTGTTGCGTGATGGGTGACCGTTTTTTTAATACAATAGAAACTCGATTATCCGATCCTCCGTTATAAGCATTCGTGATTATCCGGACTAGTGACTTTTTATATTAAATACCTGTAAGTCAAATTTATGCATAGTTAATTTTAATCAATTTTCAACCCCTATTACATCCCCTTTACTTGTGTATTTCCAAAGATCCTTTTTTAGTAAGCGTCTGCCACAAAATAATCCTACTGACCAAAACAAAAGCGATGATGATGAATCAGTCAGTCAGTAGATCAGGACAAGTTATTTTATTACAATAGCAGTCCCTCAGATACACCAACTAAACTACATTTTGAGATATTCAAATTTGTTTTACAAATTTAAATTTCATTTTAACGCCTAAAAAAGAACGCCACAGCTAAGCTTCGCTATAAAATAATAATTAAATAAATATTTCTTACTAAATCCTGCGCCATACTGAATTTGAAAGTGTAGGCGGAAAGTGGAGAACGGAGTGTGTGCCACTAGGTTTACCCTGACAACTACGCTATGCGTACAAAAGCTTAAAGCTCTAAATTAAAAAAAATATAGATAATATTAGTAATACCCACTTAAAATGACAATAGAATGTCCACAGAATATAAATTTGCAAATAACAAAATACATATAATAGATTTATAGCAGACGTTTCCTCTGACTGATCGAGAATGAATAAAGACGAGTCAAGTATCGAACTGAACCGTCGAATGCCAAATTGGCTTTCGTCCAGTGGATTTCAATAGTGCTGTCAAATATATTAGATAACCGGATTTTAGTGGAAAAAATTAAAATTCTAAAATCTAAAAATTATATTTTTTCATTGAGACAGTGTCTGGCTGAAATTGCCAAATTTGAGTTCGTTGTTCAGAATAAATGATTTTATTTTTTATTTTTAAGCTCTGGTGTAATAAACGGTTTAAATTCCGCCACTTACCACGTAGGGTCAGTACAGTAGTAAGTATTTTAGATGGAAATGGAACGTCTTCTCTACGAAAAAACCTACAGTAAACTTTATGGCTACTGGTGATGCCGTTTGACGATAAAGCATTATCGTCTACGGTACGTTATATTTTGTAAAACATGTGTTACATATTTCAAATTCATACACAAAGCAGGATAAGCAAAGAGAACCTAATTTGAATATATTATATTCTCCACTTTGTTACCTTTCAAGTTGCTGAGGACCACCAGATGGAGGAATAGTTATTAAAATTCAAACACACAACTATCGTTTACAGCCAGATATAGCCTCACTATACAACGATGGTATCAATTAATTATATATTTTTTTAGCTTCACGCTGTATCCCACTCACAACAGTGTAGACAGAGGGAACCTAATGTTAAGACACTCCGTTCCCCACTTTCCGCTGAATTCGGAGGCAATGTGTATTAAGTCGCGGAACTTAACGCCGCGCTTTGCCTCGGACACCAGAGCGAAGATAGTGTAAATAATGAATATTTCCACTCCTCGAGTGGAAATCACACCCACGACCAGTCGCTTTACAGTCACACTTTTTGCCACTGCGCCACGACTGGCCATATTACTATACGTTAAAGCACTAATTCATTTCTCACACCACTTCATTAAAATCTTAATACTCATATCAATGTAATATTATAAATTAAAGTCATTGTAGCACAAAAGAAAACCGTCACAATGGTTGTGGGTTCGATCCTTAGTCAGTCAAATGATTATATTTAAATTATATTTCCGCATGAAGCGATGTTGAATTTTGCTCAACTATAGACGTTACATGGATATCAGATGGAAAGCAGAGAGCGGAGTGTCTTGACACTGGGCTCTTCTACATATTGTAAAAATTTACATTACATAACTTGTAACTTCGAATACACAAAAGTTCATTTTCCACAGCATCATCTAAAACAACATATTCACGACTAAAATTTTTGCTTCCAAAAGTTAACTTCAAAAACCCAGTGTTTGTTAACTGTATGGCATATTCCCATTGAGAGGTATTTGCTGAACAAAATACGAAACTATTTGAACGTTTATTACGAGCTTTGTGCTTACAGGAAACTGTCGGAGGTATGTTGCAATGAATTTAGAGCTATTTGTCGATTAAAATAACTAAACGAATATGTGAAGTGTGAAATAAGCTAACATTCATATAAAATTTGAATAAATAAAATATGAATGATTTTTTTGTAACATTAAAATATTAAAATAAAGTAACAACAAATATCGTATGTATGTATGTAAATATGTGTAAAGATGATACATATATCACAATAACACAATCTTACAGTTTTTGTCTGTCTGTTAGTTCTTGTTAATTTTTAGAACGACTGGACCGATTTTAACGGGACTTTCACTGGTATGGTAAATAACAAATGTAATATGGAGTAACTTTTAATTTAAAATTACGGTTTTTTCGTTAAATTTTACGCAGAAGTTGGCGAGCACAGCTATTCTAAACATTCTTTGTATAGTCATCTACATACATATATAAGGCAAAAGAATACATAAAGAAAAAATCTGGAGTCAAAGCCGTGTTTTAAAATTTTTCGCACTTAGAAAATCAAGTACGTTTATTTTTTTGCATTTTTTATAAACAGTTTCACGCCTATAGCAGAATAGACAAAGAGAGCCTTATGTTGAGACACTCCTTTCTCCACTGTCCATCTGAATGCGACACATTACGTGTTGAATGGCGGAACTCAACGCCGCGCAGTCACTGTGCCTTAATCTGCATTCGTACATCAAATCTTAACCCATTCTTTGACTTTTAGTTTCTCCAAAGCAAATAAAAGCTTTTATGAAAGCGTAAAGTAATTTGTACGTACAACATACACATCTGGCTACATCGTAAAGGATTTCGTTAGCCCCGACGCGTATGTTCGTAATTGCTCGGTTAATAATATTAAGTTAACAAAACACTGACTTTAGAGAGCCTTTTGGGCTTTATCCATGCTAATATTATAAATGTGAAAGTCTTTCTGTCTGTTACGCTTTTACAGCTAATCTACTGGCCCCATTTGGATGGAATTCGGAAATAATATAGCTAGAGAAAACATAGACATTACACGTTAAGTGGTGGATATTAACGCCGCGCTTTATCTTATTTACCAGAGCGGAGAAATGAAAATAAAAAAACCTCATCATTCTTTCGACTGGAAATCGAACCCACAATTGTGATTACAGTAACACTGTCCCACTGCGCCACGATAACTCTAAGTTATTTATTTACTTTTCAGCTTTTTCCTCACAGCGGGGTAGTCAGAAGTGACCTATCGTCAAGACATTCCGTTCTCCACTTTCCGCCCGAATCCGCGACATTATGTATTGAATGGCGGAACTTAACACCACGCTTCATTTTAGCACCAAAACGAAGAAACGAAAACTTAAATATCATCATTACGCGAGTGGGAATCGAACCCACAACCGATCGCGGCTACAGTAACACTGTCCCACTGCACCACGATGGTCTCTAAGTTATGTTTAACTGTAAACATACCGAAACGTTTCAACATAAAAGCTTCCTTACAAATTCAAAGGCGTTCATTAAATATAACAAGTTGTGCGTAAATTGTACGCCTTCATTTAGTTTGGTTTTACATTTACGTTAGTTATGACTATGAAGTCCTATTTCCGTCTTAGTTTTAATATTTTTAACTAAAAATTAAATTTTTATGAACATATATTAAATAAGTTGTCGCCTGGAATTAAATGGGGCAGTCGTGGCGCAGTGGAACAGTGTCTGACTGTAAATGCGATAGTTTTAGGTTCGAATTCTACTGGGTTAATAATTATTATATAGATTACTAAATAAAATCATTTTAAATCGCTAGTTATCAACATGCCAAGCTATTTCAAAAGTATCACTGTCAGCAATAAATCTGTATATAACAATTACTTTAAAAAAAAAAGAAGTCTCGCTGAGTTTCTTGCGCCGGTTCTCCTCAGGTCTCAGGTAATAACTTTAGTGAACCGGTAGTAAACTAATCGACGTTCAAAAAATGAAGCTTGTAACTTTTTATTTTGAATAAAATTATTTCACTTTGACTTTGAATAATCAAGAAAAACTTCACGTTTTTTCCTCCATAGCGTGGAAGTCAGTAAGAACTCAGTGTCAATTCCTCTACCTTCCACCCGCATTCGAGACATTTTACGTGTTGAGTGAAGGAGTTTAACGTCGCGTTTCGTTTTATGTACCAGAGTGAATAAATGAAGATTTAATTATTATCATTCCCCTGAGTGGGAATCGAACTCACAACCATTGCGTTACAGTCAGACGCTGCCAAAAAAAGAGATTACCTGCACTGAAAGAACTACTTGCTAAGTAATAAATTTTACGCCTAAAACAAATTAAAGACTAAACATCTAGAACTTTCAACTTATTGCAAGCAACTCTTACTGATTTCGAACTGATTACTTACTTCATCTATGTAAAAGGAAAAAGATGCATAAGCAGTGAAGTCGACGCTGAAGTAATATCGGTAATTGCATTTTGTTATATTAAATATGTATAAAAGAAATAATATTTATAATAAAAAATAGAGGCCAGTCGTGGCGCAGTGGCACAAGCGTGTGACTGTAAATGACTGTTTGTGGGTTTGATTCCCACTCGAGGAGTGGAAATATTTAATATTTCCATTTTCTTTGCTCTGGTGTCGAGGCAAAGGACGGCGTTAAGTTCCGCCACTAAACACGCAATGCCTCCGAATTCGGCGAAAGTGGGGAACGGAGTGTCATAACACTATGTTCCCTGTTCCTACACTGCTGTGTGCGGGATACAGCGTGAAGTTAAAAAAAAAAATTTTTTTTATGGCTTTTTCCGCAGCAGAGTAGTTAGAGGTGAGTTAGTGTCAAAACACTCCGTCCTCCACTTCGCGTGACATTGCGTGTTGAGTGACGGAGGTCGACGCTAAGCTTTATTTTACATACCAGAGCGAAGAAATGACAATTTAAATACATTATTCCTAAAAGTGAGATTTTTTTAGCTTTACGCTGTATCTACACTAAGTTCCCTACTTGCAGGCATTGGCGCAGGCAACGTAGTGTCTAACTTTCAAGCGGAAAGCGGAGAATGGAGTGTCTTCACACTAAGTTCTTTCTGATTACCCTGTACACATTAAAAAAACATCTTTAGAAACCATATAAAAACCCCGTTGCGTTTCAACTTTTTATATGTTTGAAAAAAATGTTTTTTTCAATGTTCTCCTTTTTTTTTTTTAAGGTTACATTTTTTTCAACAATTTCCATGACTTAGCGATCACAGTGTTTGGACGGCTCCCAAGAGGCGCAGGTTCGAACCTGGCTGCTGTCATTTTTTTATAAAAAAATTATATGTTTCCCAAAAATCACTTTACCTAATATACATACAGTACGCCTATAATCCAATATTCATATTTCAATAAACACCAGACTCCCCGCTACTGGGTAACTGTCAGTAATTGCTCCGCTACATGCAAGTGCACTTCGCTCTGACGCGTTATTGACAGATAGTCGGTTCTGTTGTTATTTGTTATTATTACAATATAAGTGTTTATGTGGATTTGCTTAGGTTATGTTAAATATGTACCATATTGTATGTACAAGCCACCGTGGCGCAGTGCTGGAGGGCTGCGTTTGGATATAAAGGTAGATAGTCGATTCCAGTTCGAGTTCGAAGAAATTTATATATTTGTGTGGCCAGTCGTGGCCCAGTGGCACAAGCGTGTGACTGTAAACGACTGGTTGTGGGTTCGATTCCCACTCGAGGGGTGGAAATTATATTTCCATTTTCTTCGCTCTGATGTCGAGGTAAAGCGGGGCGTTAAGTTCCGCCACTTAACACGCAAGCCTCCGAATTCGGCGGAAAGTTGGGAACGGAGTGTCTTAACACTAGGTTCCCTCTGCCTACCCTGCTGTGTGCGGGATACAGCGTGAGCTAAAAAAAAAAAAAGAATGTATATCGAACCGCGATGACCTCTATTACTTACTTATTCTGCTTTATTCTAAAAAAAGTGTTAAGCTAAAAAGATACATATACTACAATAAATACATAATCTAAGACAACGACTCATGTACATACATCATATATCTACATACATTATGCCACAACTTCTATAAAAATTGTAGAAAATAATTCAAGAATACAGTTTTCACCTGAACGAGCTCGTCGTAAACTCTTATCGACGGATGTTAGAAACTTAGCTGTTCTTACCTTCGTAACTTATTCTTGTTTTAACATGCGTCAGGTGAATATTGGAGTGTTTATTTGGTGAATATATTTAATTTATATAAATATTAGAAAGAAAAATATCTTAATTTAAAAGTTGTATAAATATTTAAAAGATTTAAATTTTGAATAAAAAATACATTATTAGGAAGCGTATAATAATTTGAACGCAGCGGGATTCCTACCCGCACCTTTTGAAATTGAAACATTGCGTGTTGAGTGTCAGAACTCAACGCTGCACTGTCTTTGATATCAGAGCGAGTTAGCAAATATTCAAATAAAATCATTTCCCGAGTAGGAATCGAACCTACACCATCACGTTTCAATCATATGCAGTCTCACTGCGCTACGACGGCATTTATCAATCTCTTTAATATCCGAATTACTTGCGAATAGCGTGTGACTGTAAACGACTGGTTGTGGGTTCGATTCCCACTCGAGGAGTGAAAATATTTAATATTTCCATTTTCTTCGCTCTGGTATCAGCACGCAATGCCTACGAATTCGGCGGTGCGTGGGGAACGGAGTGTCTTAACACTAGGTTCCCTCTGCCTACCCTGCTGTGTGCGGGATATAGCGGATTTTGCTTTCCTCGTTTTTAATAATACCAAAATCTTAGAATTATCTATAGTGAAACTTGTTATATCAATCTACAATAGATATATAAAAAAAATCCCCAAAGCAATATTCGAACCGACTACTATTATTGAAGAATCAAATTTCATAGTTTAATTCACTTTAAAGTTATTTCAGTAATAATTTAACGTAGAATATGAACGGTAAATTATAAACCACATCTAAGCCACTGCGGGCAAGCTGCCCACTGCACTGCACACTGCAGGCGCAAAGGCTTTTGTACACCAGTATTAAACTATTGTCCTTAATTTGAATTATTGCCTGTATAACTTTAATTTCGGCTTAACTTCCAAGACGGTGGTCTGAGGTTCGATTTCCTTTCAAGCAAATTGTAAATCTATGTTATTACTGGCTGTTAGTTTATATATCTTTCTGAGCTTGAGGCTTTTCCCTAATATGTAGGCAGTCAGAGAGAACCTAGTGTCAAGACACTACGCTCTTCATTTTCCGTGCGGAATCGAAACATTGTTGACATGTGAAAGTGAATGCTACGCTTTTGCCTACATACCAGAGCGGCGAAATTGATACAATTAAGGACAAAAGTAGTATTTAATGACAATAACTGCCCCAAGTAGGAATCGAACACACAGTGAACATCTGCAATCGAACAACTGCAGTGTTTACAGTCAGATGCTGTCACACTGCGCCATGACGACGTCTACGTATATTTATGTTTTTCTCAAATTATCGCATTTTCATCTGATTTGTGGACTCAAAAGAAAATTTTATAAAATATATATTTTTTCTAATTTGATCGCTAATGTTAATTTTTTTATGTATTTTTTTTAATGTATTTTTGCATTTTCGCACATAGCAGAAGGCCCGCAGAGAGGACGTAGTGTCAAGACACTCCGTTCTCTCCTTTCCATCTAATATCGCGGCCATTGCATGAAGCGTGGCGGAGTTTAACGATACGCGTTGTCTTACGACAATGAAGTAATTAAAATGATTTTAATTATATCAATTCTCCGAGTAGGAATCGAACTTATAACCACTCTACCACGGTAAACTGGCCTTTAATGTCAAATTATAGACAAACATCTTCTGCGTTTGACATATTTGCATCCCTATCGTTGCAATTGGGCAATCGCCCACAATGGTGGTTTCTGTAAATATAATATTTAAAATATTTTTACTTTTTATATATTGTGAGAAAAATCTCTAAATTGTTCCGTCAGCTAACACACTTAAATTTATAGAACGTGAGGAACTAAGTAATTATTAAATACTTTAATATTAGTATAGGAATCTTATATAACAACAAAAACAAACAAAAATAAATGACAATTATGCCACGTTAGCTTAAAAACATTTGTAAAAATATTTGTTAAACTTTGTACATTTTAAAAACAGTCCAAACAAAAAGGCTGCAGTATAATACATGTAAATATGAATTTCTATATTATCTCATACAAAAAATGAAAATAGCCCGACGTTAAAAACGCTAACACACAACCGGCGCGCCGGCTGCTGACAAACACGAGGACGCGGATGTTATAACGCCTGTGAAGTACTATGTTACTGGTTACTGTAAACATGTTTGTGTATTTTTAGTTTTATGTGTTTTTTTTATGTATATAGTCTATTTTTTTATAAAAGTTTTTGAAAATATAATAAATATCACAGCTTTTCCCGAGTAACTTCCTTTTTCGGGATAATAGGGTAGTCAGAGAGAATATGCCAACACATTCTGTTCTCCACTTTCCACCGAAAATAGAAAAAGTGTAACTTGATTGGCGTAACTTAAAGCCTCACTTTTTTTAGAAAAATAATATATAATCATTCCCCCGAGTATAAATCGAACTCATAACTATCTCGTTTACAGTCAAGTGGGACAGCCACTGCGCCGCAACGGTTTCTTTTGAAAACATATTCGATTTATTACAAATTATAATATAATTTGAAATCATATAGAAATGTTGTAACAATACTAGATAATTGACGTATTTAAAAAACTAGGATAACTTTAATCTTAGGCTAAGTGTTATCACTCGTACCATAACACGGTCTCCCTTTCATAAGCATTAAGTGATATTAACGATAACAACATGCAAAAAATAATATCACTTTAATTGAAACCATCGTGGCGCAGTAGGACAATGTCTGACTGTAAACGCGACGGTAGCGGGCTCGATTCCCGCTCGGGGAAATGATTATATGTTTTATTTAATTTTCCAATCTAGTATGTAAGACAAAACGCGGCGTTAAGTTCCGCCGCTTAGTACGCAATGTCTCGATTTCTGGCGAGAAACAGTGAGGGAAATGTCTTGACACTAGGCTAAAAAAGTATAAGCATAATACTGATAAAATAAATTAAACGTAATTTTAAAATAAAATATTAACAAAATATACCCATAAGTCAACATAAATTTAATAATTAATTTAATAATTACATTCTAAACTCTGTAACCTTCACTGTAACAGCATTCAACCCTTGTATCTAAGGGGCTCGGGCGGGAAGCGCGACGTCCTCACGGTTAGTTGCACGCTTAAAATGGCGTGAAATTCGACTACGTGCTTGTTAGGGGTTTCTATTTTTATATTTTTTATATGGACACTTAAGGTTTTGAGAATGTTTTAGGTATATGATATAAAATAATTATAATATTACAAATAAAAGACCAGTTTGTGGCTAATTGTAGCGCAATGGCACAAAGTATGACTGTAAAGCAACTGGTTGCGGGTTCGATTCCCACTCGAGAAATGGAAATATTTAGTATTTCCATTTTCTTTGCTCTGGTGTTGAGGCAAAGCGCGGCGTTAAGTTCCGCCACTTAACACGTAATTCCTCGGAATTCGGTGGAAAGTGAGGAACGGAGTGTCTTAACAATAGGTTCTCTCTGTGTAGTGTGTACCCTGTTGTATACAGCATGCAGCCTGAAGCTGAAAAAAAAAAATAAAGCCATAGTAGCGCAGTGGGACAGTGTTCACTTTAAACGCGCATGGATGCAGTTTTAATTCCCATTCGGAATTATTATATTTTTATTATTTTCATATGTCCTTTTTGATAAGTCAAGCGTTGACAGTGCTGCGTTGATTTCCTCCAATTATTATGTCTGAAATTCGGGCGGAAAGTGGAGATAATGTTTTGAAATTTCTTTCTTGTTACTCTCTCTGTTCTGCTTAGGAAAGCTATCTACCTTGGAAAAACGTAGGAAAAAGCTTGACCCTAAAAAATATAGATGGCATGGTATAACGCAACTGTAACGGTTTTAACTGCACGTTATAATATGCAATAGGTATAGGTTCATATACTCACTATTCCTGTTATAAATGAAGGTCGCCTAGTTTCTGCTACTCAACACACAATGTCTCTGAATTGATGACGATTAAATGGAAAGTGTGTGTACAAATTCATACGTTTCCACATATAAACTCCACCAAAACATGTTTCTCACGTGCTGTCAAAAGCTTCCCAAATTCGTCATTAAGGTACCTTTTTTATATTTTCCCGTAAAAGAAGATAGGCAGCGAGAACAGAGAAAAAATTAAGAGAGAAGTGAAACACTGAGTTCTCCAAAGCCAGATCAGTTAAAAAATAGCAAACAAAGATGAATTACATTTTGTAGCATACTTACAAGCAAAACCGTGGGGGGACGGGTTAAGAATACAATTCCCCCCCGCCGCTGGGTAGCGTCCCGTAAAAGGCGGGTAACCCAGTATCTTGGTGGTAGGAGATTCGTTCTCCGACTGGCTCGCGACCACTATCATATCAAAACCGAACCGCCAAATATCCTATGATGTGTTCCGATTCGATGATATGTAAGCCAGCTTCCCTTACTCCCACCCCTCCTTTCCCTCAGAATGTGGTGACTTCGACAATTCTTGGTCCGGCATTGATAAGTGCCTGTCTCGAACGGAGAGCCGTGTTACGTTGGCGCGGGGTCCAGGGAGACCCGATGAAACGGTGCAACGCTGGCCGCCCGGTGGTTCGTAGGGGACCCGAACCCAGACTTATCCTGGTTTGGGAGGCTGTCCCGCCGCCACTGTTAAAAGCTCGTTGATCGATCGTTGAGCCGGAGTAGGAAACCGGAGTGGACTCGACGGTATATTAACGAGTCGGATCGGGGGCCCTTCCGTCCCCCGCGCCAGCGACACACTAAGCTCCTCTGTTGAAACAGAGCTATACTCAGTGCACCTTTAACTTGGAGCATGCCGTGGCCACTACATTATCTCCTTTCACCTCCATCTGTACGCTATGACAATCTCAATGGCTATACACAAACAAAAAAGTAACGTTGCTACAGCGGCTCCTCTTTCCACATTTAATGTGGACTTCTGTAACATTAGGGGACTTCATTCTAACTTGAACGCCGTTCACCACCATCTCGAAACGGTGAAGCCGGCCTTACTTTTTTTAACGGAGACAAAGATATCCACGCCCGGTGACACGTCCTACCTGCAGTACCCAGGGTATATACTTCAACACGCCTTTATTAGTCAAGCTGGCGTGTGTGTGTACGTCAGGGACGATATCTGTTATCAACGACTCGACAGCTTGGAGACCCGTGACCTATCAATATTATGGGCACGTGTAGACTTTGGTGGCTTAACCCGTATATTCGCGTGCCTATATAGGTCCCATAGCGGAAACACTGAGGTTGACCGCCTCTTCGGACACATCGAATTGGCTACAGACTACGTGCTTGAGCGTTATCCTGCAGCGGAACTTGTGATACTTGGCGATTTCAATGCCCATCACACAGAGTGGCTTGGATCATATAAAACCGACCACGCAGGGACTATAGCACACAGCTTTGCTAAGGCACATGGCCTCTCCCAATTGGTATGTGACATCACTAGAATACCGGATAGAGAGGACAATAGACCGTCTTTGTTAGACCTCCTGTTAACTACTCACCCAGAGGGTTACATTATATCCGTCAAAGCACCTCTTGGTACGTCTGACCATTGCCTGGTGCACGCTGAGGCACCTTTACCTCAAGCCACCCACTCTCGACCATCAGGAACACGGCTGGTATGGCGTTACAAGTCAGCAGACTGGGACGGGCTGCGAGAGTTTTTCGCATCCTACCCATGGGGACAGCTTTGCTTTTCTTCTGACGATCCTTCGATCTGCGCAGATGCCGTCACGGACACCATCCGACAGGGAATGGAATGCTACATCCCCAATTCAGTCATTCGTATCGGTGGCAAATCACAACCCTGGTTTGACAAGTCCTGCAAAAGATCTACGAATTCCAAACAAGCAGCTTATCAAGCTTGGGCTACGGCATTAGCTGCGAAGGATCCACATGTTGCTGAATTAAAGAAAAAATTTAACGCTGCCTCCAGATCCTGCAAGAAACAAGCTGTTACGGCCAAGTTCAGGCACATCCGCAAAATTGGCAAAAAACTATTGGGTTTCCCGTCTGGTACCCGTGCATTTTGGTCCCTTGCCAAATCTGTAGAAGGTAATTTCTGTAAGCCATCACTACCACCATTGCGCGAACTGGATGGATCACTGGCTCATTCGGCAAAGAGAAAAGCAGATGTCTTATGCAGTCTTTTTGCTTCAAACTCTACCCTTGACGACTTGGGAAGTGCACCACCTACCATCCCTAGGTGCACGTATAATATGCAAGATGTTCGTTTTACGCAAACTGCTGTGAGACGTGCTCTTTGTTCCCTTGATGTCAGGAAGTCCAGTGGTCCTGATGGTATACCTGCTATCGTGCTAAAAACATGTGCCCCCGAGCTCACTTCGGTGTTAACTCGCTTATTCTCCCTCTCTTATACCACTGGAATAGTTCCATCTTCCTGGAAGGTAGCTACGATTCACCCTATCCCCAAGAAAGGTGACAGCTCAGACCCATCCAACTACAGGCCTATTGCGATTACTTCCTTACTCTCTAAGGTGATGGAGCGGGTGATAAACACCCAGCTCCTTAGTTACCTTGAAGAAAATCAGCTTATTAGCGATCGGCAATACGGTTTTCGTCACGGTCGCAGCGCTGGTGATCTTCTAGTGTACTTGACTCACCGCTGGGCAGCCGCTATCGAGAGTAAGGGGGAAGCTATGGCGGTCAGTCTGGACATCGCAAAGGCCTTCGATCGGGTCTGGCACAAAGCTTTACTTTCCAAGCTACCATCGTACGGACTTTCCGAGAGACTATGCAGTTGGGTATCCAGCTTCCTACATGGACGGAGCATTAGAGTCGTTGCCGATGGTGTTTGCTCTGAGACCAAGTCCATCAATGCTGGAGTTCCCCAAGGTTCTGTGCTCTCTCCTACACTATTCATCCTGCATATCAATGATATGTTGCATTCGAGCAACATTCATTGCTATGCGGATGACAGCACAGGGGATGCCTTTTACACGGGCCGGGCTAATATCTCTCGAACTGTGGTTGAAGAGCGGAGAATACAGCTTGTGTCTGAGATAGAGTCCACCTTGGAGCAGGTCTCCAAATGGGGAGGAAGTAACCTAGTCCAGTTCAATCCCTCCAAGACACAAGTCTGCGTGTTTTCCGCAAAAAAGACTCCCTTTTCTTTAGCGCCTAAGTTCCAAGGCATTTCTCTCCACGTTAATAAGAGTATTGGGATTCTTGGGGTCGACATTTCGAATGAGGTCCAGTTTAGGGGTCATTTGGAGAGCAAAGCTAAACTAGCTTCTAAAAAGCTCGGGGTACTGAATAGGGCGAAGCAGTACTTCACATCAGGACAAAGACTTCTGCTTTACAAAGCTCAGGTCCGTCCCCATGTGGAGTACTGTTCCCACCTATGGGCAGGCGCCCCTCAGTACCAATTACAACCACTTGACTCCATCCAACGCCGGGCAGTTCGAATTGTCGATGATCCCAAACTCACTAACGGCTTAGAACCATTAAGCATACGGAGAGACGTTGGTTCCCTTGCAGTGTTCTACCGTATTTACAATGGAGAATGCTCTCAGGAACTCTTTGATATGGTGCCACCATCATCTTTTTTTCACCGCACCTCTCGCCACAGGAGTAAATACCATCCTCACCACCTAGACGCATGGTTTGCATCCAACGTGCGTGCTTCAAGGTCTTTTTTCCCACGTACACGCAAGTTGTGGAATGACCTTCCTCCTGTGGTTTTCCCTGTGCGCTATGATCTGGAAGTCTTCAAACGTCGAGTGTACAGACACCTTTATCCTCCAAGCCGGCAACGCATCTACAACTCCCCTGTTGTTTAGATGTCCATGGGCGAAGGTACCGCTTACCATCAGGCGGGCCTTCTGCTCGTTTGCCTCCTTTTTACAATAAAAAAAAATAAAAAAAAAAAAAAAAAAAACAGCTGTTTTTTAATTTTGACTAATAAAAAATTCATGTACTGGAAATTGAACCCAAAATCATCGAGTGTAAAGTAAATCACTTACCAATAGTGGTGCAATTATAAAAATACACACAATAAGCAAATATTTAATTGAAAATTTGGAGCAAAACTCGCAAACGCAAGCGATATCGTTATTCCAGTTTAAGTAACTGTTGGCGCTCGTCCAAAGTATCCAATTCGTATCGTTTACCTCCGCCATTAAGGATTTATACTACAAGTGTAGAAGGCACTTATTACAAGATGTATTTCTATTCTATTCAATTATTCTTGTAGTTGTTTTCTTTAGATAGACGAAATATTTCATTTTTTTAAAATAATTATAATCTATAATAACCTGGAAATCTATTGATAGAAAGGGTTTTAGATATAGATATAGTTGGTATAGATATAGATATAGATATAGTTGGTGGTAGCGTTTTATTATCCTTTCTTTTTGCTTTCTTTTGCACCTTCAATTGAAGACATTGTGTATTGAGTAGCGGAACTTAACGCCGAATTTTGTCGTACACAATTATGATTACTTCAACAAATGGAAGTTGAACCCCCAACTGTCGTGATTGCAGTTGACGCTGCCTACATACGTAGTGTATACGTAACACTATGTATGTTCTTGCTACTTGCTGCCCGTCACCTTTTTGCACGCACTAAGATCTTTAATTTTTAACTTGATTTAAAAATAAACAAATGTCCAGTCGTGGCACAGTGGCACAAGTGTATAAACGACTGGTTGTGGGTTCGATCGCCACTCGAGGAGTGGAAATATTTAATATTTCCATTTTCTTCGCTCTGTTGTCGAGGTAAAGCGCGGCGTTAAGTTCCGCTACTTAATATGCAATGCCTCCGAATTCGGCGGAAAGTGAGAAACGGAGTGTCTTAAGACTAGGTTCCCTCTGCCTACCCTGCTGTGTGCGGGATCAAAGTCTCTCCAGTGATAATAATATCATGATAATAAATAAGATCTGATCACTCACCTAAATCATTTTAAGTTATAATTGGTTAACGCCGTCTCTCAATCAGTATGCACTGCATTTAATTTAACCATCTTCAAACAACTGTACATACTAATAAATATTTTTAAAAATTAAACCACGCGTTTAATATTAAAACGAATTGAAAATCTTCTCACAGAGTCGCGGGTTCGAATCCTACCGCTTTTATTTTTTCTATACGTTGTCAAAATATATATTTTTGATCACAAGTAACAATTAAACAAAACAATAAATAAATGTATACCTATTATGAACACGTTAACTGCACGAAATTTAAAGTGACAATCAAAAAACACCAAGCAATTAAACCATAATAATTTCAATTGTGGCCAAAAAAGTATGCAAATATAGGTCAGTACCGTCATTACAACTTTGCCAATATATCATAAGACCTATTCCCGTTTAACGAGTCGCCAGTCGCCACTCACGAGGCAGCGCGGGCGGGCTCAGTGACATCTGGTCCATCCTTGTAGCCTTTTGATCCCAATTCTAAATTGCCTCGATCATCTTTCTATACCTCTATGTATGTAAACTGTATAATCTATACTACAATAAAACATTTAAAAGTTGTGTTTGAATTGAATTATATATTACTTATCCTTGTGATAGATTTAAAATAATGTATAAAAATTCTAACGCAGCGGGATTCGAACGCGCGCCTCCTGAATATCGTCCAGGCGCTCTCACCGTGAGCCATGCGTTCTACTACCAGCTGCGTCAAAATTGCTGCGTTCAAATTTTTATACGTTTTCTAAAACGTTTTCTAATACGTTTTCTTTCTAAATGTCTTTTTCAATTTTCCTAAGTGTGGAATAACAATTAAAAAATGTTTAAAAACAATCAATAAATTTTAATTACATATTTGATTTCTTGGTGGTTAGAAGAACTCTTAATATATTTTTCTCCATGTGCCATTATTTAAAAAGTTAAGATTATATTGATTTCAAAAACTAAAAGTCCAATCTCCAATTATGGTTCACAATAGGTATAACTCAACGCCTTATTTGTCGATGGAAAATTTATGAATTCCCCTATACAAGATTCGAATGTATGACCATCATATTAAAACACTTTTTTTGCATCATCCCATATTCCGTTCACAACTGTGTCAAAGGGAACCTCATGTTAAGGAAACTATGTTCCCATTTCCAGCCGAATTCCGGAGACATTGCGTGTTAAGAGGTGAAATTAACACCGCGCTTTAGCTTGACACCAGAGCGAAGTAAATGAAACATTAATTATTTCAATTCTTCGAGTGGGAATCGAACCAACAATAATCGCATTTATTAAAGAGGTAACCATTTATTATACTTTGTGCCCCTGCGCGATGACTGGCTTCGACTAAAACACTTCTCAACTATATATTTCACTATTCGAAGCTACTTTGCAAGCTGACATGTTTATTATTCCCAAAAAACACAAAACTTCGACCTAAATAACAAAATGGAATCCCATTTGTCATATCAACATAAGTTACATGAGCATTTAGTGGACGTCCGCGTGAGAGTGGAACACAACACAGAAGTACAGTGTTGTACAAAATACGTTTCACTTTGCTAACTTTAAGCCACTGGTGTGGTGTAGTGATGTGACTCGAATAGGATTGTGTGACTCGAAATTGAACATCGACTGAATTACATATTTTTTTACTATTGTATGTATCAGTATAAAAACAAATATATTTCGCATAGACACCTGTGTAACGTTATGCAATCTTGTTGCTCACAAATACGTGCAAATTACTTCACACGCTTTAGGAATGAAATGCTCCCACCAATAAATTCCATAAATAAATGATTGTACTCGTAAATCTATTCTTTTTTTTTATCTTCACGCTGTATCCCGCATACAGCAGGGTAGGCAGAGAGAACCTAGTGTTAAGACACTCCATTTCCCACTTTCCACTGAATTCTGAGGGCATTGTGTGTTAAGTGGCAGAACTTAACGCCGTGCTTTGCCTTAACTCCACAGAAAAGAAAATGGAAATATTAAATATTTCCACTCCGACACAGAATCGAACCCACAATCAGTCGCGTTACAGTCACAACCTATGCCTCTGCGCCACGACTGGCCTCAACTTTAAAAATAAAAATATTTTATAAGCTTAAACAGGGCATCACTAGTGTCGTAGCGCTTGGTCGTTGCGGTTTTCACGCAGGCGCTAGCGAGTACAGTTTACAGTGAATACGTTGAGTGTGGAACAGATTGTCGAATATACCAGCTATCTACTGCATTCTGTTGAAACCTGTATTATATTTAATACTAAATTGTTAAATGATGGTCTTTTAAGCACGATTTTGTTTTGTTTTTTGAGTTATTAATAACAATTAAAGAAGCAGTTTCCCACTTTCTCTCGCATAGTGACGTCAGAGATATAGTGTCAAGACACTACGTTCTCCACTTAAGAATTAGTAATGAAGTATTGTCTACTTAAAATATACTTTGAAAATAAATTACTTTTATTGTTGTAGGATAACGTCTTTCTTTAATTAAAATAGTTGTGAGTTCGATTCCCGCTAGAAAGAATAATTATATTTTGATTAATTTTATTGAAGGTAGAAAGTGGAGAATGCTGACATTAGGAATAAAATTATAAGAATTTCCTTATAAAATATTTCAGTATTAATGTAACCTGAACTACTTAGATTATGGCATTTTTAACTAATTCCTACTAAAGTTGGCTTAAAATTCAAAATTTTCAGCCAAAATTTACTTATGCTGTCAAATTTTATTACTACACGCTTTACGCCAACTGGCATGGACGTGATGAGTTAACTCAGCTGAATATTTAAAGTAAATAAGAGACTTCCTTTAATTTTTCTATAATTTTATTTGATAAAATCTAGTTATATTAAATAAAATCTAGTTATATTAATTTACGTTCCAGAAACCTGAATAAACTGATAAGTATAAAAAATGTAATACTTAAAAATATGGCATAACTCTACACTTTTCCCACATACAAGGGTGGGCACAAAAAACTTAGTGTCAGGACACTCCGTTGTACACCATATTGAGCCAAATCGTGGTGCAGTTGACATGATGGTTGTATAATTGAACATGACGGTTGTGGGTTCGAGTTACAGCGTTTTTTTCTCACATAGTAACGTAGTCAAAGGAGTTTCTACTCCTTCCACTCCTACCATCTAGTGCCAAGACACAGTTATTTCCGTTTCCAGTTAAATATGTATATATTTTTAAAAATAATATATGTTTTCTGAAAAACAATTATATAGCTAAAAAGCAATCATATATAGGGATTTAATATCTCGTGCAATATGCCTCTAAAATAATCATGATGACATGTACAAAGACTTGGGTAAATCGACTTTTAAATTCAATTGATCTAACTTGATTTGAATTGACTTAACTTGACTCTCTTAATACACTGCAAAAAAACATCTAGAAATAAGTAAAAATAAATCTAAATTCCCATATACAAAATCAGTAAAAAATAAAAAAGACATCCCACTTTATAGTATTAGCATGAGAACTCGAGATGTTTACAAAACGTCTGGTTGCAAAGTGGTTTTCAATCACGATCGCTTCTTATTACTCCTTGTGCTTTATTTTATACAAAAATATACTACAGTTAGAAAAAATATGTTTTTCAGTATGACATGTCTTAAATGTGATTGTAAAGTATCATATCTACTCTAATATAATAAAGAGGTAAAGTTTGGGCTAATCTTCGGAAATACTGAACAGATTATGATTGTTTTATAACAATTATAAAGCTACACTATTCATAAGTGCTATAGACTATATTTTATTATGATTAAACAGAAAATTCGAAGAATCCTAAATGGGCTATGCCGTGAGCAGGTCGCTAATATAAATTATAATTTTTAATTAACGTATTTAGGACCTGACAGTAAGTGCAATTGGTTGTGGATTCGATATTCACTTGAGGGAATGATTCCATTTAATTTTTTTAGTAATTAAGACAAAGCGTGAATTTCATCACATAACACGGAATGTATCGATTTCGGGTGCAAATTGGAGAACGGAGTGTCTCAACACCAAATTCTCTTCCACTAACCTATATATACGAGAAATAGAGTTAAGCTGAAAAAATACATATTTATTAATACAATTAATATAAAGAAAAAAATACAACATGAGGAAAAAGGTGTACAAACTAAATATTTGTAGTAATACTAAAGTAAACCAATATTATCAGCTCACTGCAGTGCGTTTAATAAAGGAAGCTCAACGCCGCTTTGTTCCTCTGTTTCCGTTATCACGAAACATTTAACCGCCTCTAATTGGCGTTACAGAAAAATATATGTAAATATAAATAGTAGGAAAATACTCAAATATTCTTTTAGCTTTTGTTTTAATTATTGTGAAAAATACAACCAGTCTTTGAGGCAGAAATTTTAGAACGTCGTGGCACAGTTGTACATCGTCTGACTGACAGTAAAGCGAGGGTTGTGGGTTCAATTTCTACTCGGGGAAGGATTATATTAAAATTTTCATTTCTACATCTAGGATAAAACGCGGCGTTGAGTTCCGCCATTTAACAAGCAATTTCTCGATTTCGGTCGATGTCTTTTTTGAGTTTCAAACCACAAAAAAATTACAGAAGTTTAATTAGAAAGTTTAAATATTTACGATTTTTCTCGCATAGCTGGGTAGTCAGAGAAAACCTAGTGTCAAAACACTCTGCCCTCCACTTTCTGCTCGAAATCCAGACATTGCTTGTTGAATGGCCGAACACAACGCCACGCTTTGTTTAAGATACCAGTATGGAAAATTCAAACTATAATCATTTCCCCGAGTGGAAATCGAACTTACACCCATCACGTTTACAGTCAGATGCTGTCCCACTGCGCCACGATGGCCTCAAATATATACAAATCCACAATAATACTATATTTAATTCCCAAATCTCCCATACATTTTTCTCAATAAACACACCAACACACTACAGGTATGAGCGTAAAAACGATATTTCTACAAAAAAAGCTCTTATACATGATTGAGCGGACGTAAAGGACACTCGCCGGGAACCTTGGGAACGCGTCTTATGTATCTAATATTTCGTGAGGAACAGTTTATCGTTGCGAATAGCTTTTGGAGCCTTTCGGTATATATTTCGAAATAAATAAGGATTTTCTAATAAACACAAAAAAATATTTTTTGTCATTTAAGACTGAAACAACGTCTAACTGCAAAACGGTGGATGTGGGTTCGATTATTTTTGATACAAAAGTTACCTAGAAATTCATCATTTCGTTTAATTTTTTTTAGATTATCGTGATGTCTCTATGAAAATCTGTATTTTAATCATGAATGTGCCCACAATTAATCTATAAATATATGTGAATTGTGTCCAGTCATGGCCCAGTGGCACAAGCGTGTGCCTGTAAACGACTGGTTGTGGATTCGATTCCCACTCGAGGAGTGGAAATTATATTTCCATTTTCTTCGCTCTGGTGTCGAGGTAAAGCGCGGCGTTAAGTTCCGCCACTTAACACGCAAGCCTCCGAATTTTCGCGAAAAGTAGGGAACGGAGTGTCTTAACACTAGGTTTCCTCTGCCTACCCTGCTGTGTGCGGGATACATAATCGTTAAAGGTTATGCCCACTATCAATCTATATAGGAGTTAATAACTTTGTCACAACCAAGTTAAGTCTAAGTTTTTGCAAGGTAATCACAGAGATACTATTTTCCGCTGATTTTGTGATATTGCGTGTTGAAAGGTGGAATTCAATGCAGCTTATCATATTCACCAGATCAGAGAAAATATTTCAATTATAAATATTCCATGAAATGAAAATCGAACCCATAACTAATAATTGCGTAGGTAACGCAAACATAACATGACACTATACCACTGCGCCACGACGACCTTTTAAGCTTAACTCTCAACTTAAACTACATACTTCTGTATTTGTAAATAAGTTTATTTATAAGTAAATCCCCAACTTACCCTTTAAACAATTGAACACTCCTCCCAAGAGATATCCAGCAAAGAATGTATCAAAGTTATCCAATCTGAACCCTTCGAATACTAAGAATAGCTAAGGCTTACGAAACTTCGACCAATTCGCCTTAAATCCCTTGATTCTATAAACTTTCATAGTTCGAGTTCGAGCCGCTACCTTGAAGTGATGACTCGTTAATTACTTGCTAAACTAAAGTGTGAATTTTGATCTATTAGTTAGTTGTATGCAAGTTGTTATTAAGTACTTAATAATAACAGTTTCTTTCGTTTATGGGTTTTCAAGAAATTTTAGATGTTTGAAACGGCAGTGGAATTCCTGAATTCAGCTAAGAAGGGGACAATTTTTAGAAGTTAGTTCCGTTTCTCTATAGACTACACGCTTAATACTATGCATTTTACCTAACAAAACCAAGCCTAGACTTTACTTGACCTAGATATCTGAAGTGGGATAGTGAGAGTTCAATTCCCACTTGTTAAATTAGCTTTTCTCTCTTTCTCCCCCTCTCTCTTAGTTTTCATATTAATGTTCATTTCCGCTCTAGTTAACAAGACATTGAGATACTCCATTTAATGCGCAATATCTCTAATTCAGGCTGAAAATCGAGAAAGGAGTGTCTTGACACTAGGCATCTGACTGCTGAAATAGTAAAGCCTTATATTTTAAGCCTAAAATCCTACTCCTTCGTGAGTTAATGTAATAAAACAGCCAAAATTACATACGGCTGTATAATTTTTCATAATTTTTCATCCATATTTTTTATGCACAATAAAACCCCTACATCACGATGTAAGGCAACGTAAAGCATATCTCTCAACTTACGAGTACGTATGCACTGAACGTGAATATGTTACTTTATATCTCCATATTATACCAATATAAAAACTAATAGCAATATCTTCTTATATTTCCTACAAAATGGGCTTATATGTGATAACTCTGAACTTGAGGACTAGCGGTTTTATTCCATTTTCCTTGGATTTTTTCATTTTTTATTCTATACTGAAAAATGTCGTGATCATAGTACAACAATATCAAAGCGCGGCGTGAATTAGCCACTTAAAAAAGCAATGCCTTCAGAATTCGGCGGAAAATTGGGAATAGTGTCTCAACATTAGCTTCCCTCTGCCTACCCTGCTGTGTGCGGCATACAGCGTGAAGCTAAAAAAATATGAAAAACAGGAGTATATTCAATTATACAAAGGTATTGTACCTCGTAAATACCTATACCTATCAGAAGTAAAACAAAATATACAGAATAAGGTGAATGTCACTGTCGTTATTCATGACAAGGGCTTACCTCCAACGCCGCAGGCTACGAGTACTGTTTAAACAGTATTTTAACCAATTATTTGTTTATATAGGATGAGGCCATCGTGGCGCAATGGGACAGCATCTGACTGTAAACGTGATAGATGTTGGTTCGATTCCCACTCAGAGTAATGGTTGTATTTAAGTTAGTTCCATTTCTCTGTTTTGGTAAGAGAGAGTGTGACGTTGAGTTCTGCTGCCTTAAACGTAGTATCTCGAATTTGAACGGAAAGTAGAGAACAGAGTGTCTTAACACTGAGTCTTAGCACTAAGACTTTTGTCTGACCCTGCTATAGCAGGGTCAGACAAAAGTCAGAAAGAGACAATCTGAGAAAAATCTGAATCATATAAAGAAAAAACAAACAAATATCTTTACTATGACAACAGTGAAAGACACATGTTTAAGTATTCAAGGAAAATAAGACGAAAATAAGTCGGTGAAAATACCATTGCAAGATTTTCTTATATTAATTTATTGTTTAAAGGATCATATGCAAAGCAATGTATGTACATTTTTCTACACAATATTTCAATACACATATCCAAATCACAGAGACAAGAGTGTCTTTACACTAAGTTTTCAGAAAAAAAAACAGCCTAAAAAAAAATTAAACTGAACAAGAATCAAAGCTAAATGTACCCACTAAATAAACTAGACGTCACTACCGTTATCTGTGACAAGGGTGTACCTACAACGCGGGAGCTACGAATTCGCTTACATTGTATTAGATTAACTATTCAAGTACTTACAATGATAAATACTATATATTACAACGTTATTGCGGAGGAATTGGGATTTGTGTTTGAACACGATGGTTGTGTGTTGACATTCCCGTTAAGAAGAAAAAATAATGTTTTAAGCTAGTACCTCAGTTCATGCGTAATTTTCGTGTATGTGTAGCCTACGTTTGACCTTCATCAACTATATTCTTGAGAAATTTATCAAAAACGGTCAAGCAGCTTATTTTTACATATACATATATACTTTTATGTAAAATAACATAGTTTTTTACTCCAACAAGCATACTTCTCCCTCCCCGTAGTTTTAGAAAAAAAACCAAAATTATTCTTTACCCAATAGTAATACAGTTGACATTTTTCTAGACTAGTTATAAAAAATATGATTTTAGGCGAGAAGTGAACCTGTAGGAGAAAAGCTTCTCTCTTTACCACCCGAATTCGACACATTCTCTTCGACTCGGCGGAACTCAGAGCCACATTAAATACATATTTTTTTTTTAGCTTTACGCTGTATCCCGCACACAGCAGGGTAGGCAGAGGGAACCTAGTGTAAAGACACTCCGTTCCCCACTTCAGTCGTGGCCCAGTGTCACAAGCGTGTGACTGCA
Source organism: Dryas iulia moderata (assembly GCA_019049465.1). Taxonomy (NCBI): domain Eukaryota; kingdom Metazoa; phylum Arthropoda; class Insecta; order Lepidoptera; family Nymphalidae; genus Dryas; species Dryas iulia. The sequence continues at coordinate 3,509,199 of CM032437.1, forward strand.
AACGACTGGTTGTGGGTTCCATTACCACTTGAGGAGTGGAAATATTTAATATTTTTATTTTCTTCGCTCTGGTGTCGAGGTAAAACGCGGCGTTAAGCTCCGCCACTTAACACGCAACGCCTCCGAATTCGGCGGAAAGTGGGGAATACATATATCAAATTATAATAATTCGCTCCACTGGGAATGAACCCACAACCTATTGTGATATGTAGTCGGATTAATTTATATATTTTTTTAATAAATACTTATAACGCTGACTATAACGTTGTAGACATCTGTTCGTAATATGAGAACAAATCATATTTCAAGAACAACCGCGGGTGAATGTTTATGAGTTATTCGGACTTGTGCTTTATACGCCAACTTTGCTGTGTAAGGGAAAGGGTCGAGCCCATCCATATATTGCTGGAAATCTCTGTAGGTACATATATTACTAGATATACAATAAATATTTACGGTTTTATACTAGGATCCCAGAAATAATTGCTTTTCTTTAAAAAAAAATATCGTGAATAAAATATTTATTATGTACCTGTTATTATAAGTACTATACAAGTATATAATCTATATTATACAAGTAAATATAATAAAAATTGGAGTATTTGTTAATAATATTAAAATAACCATTTTATACCAAATGTATAAGCAATTAAGCATGTATATATGGAACATTACCAAAATAACACTTTTTTACAATTTTTGTCAGTCTGTCTGTCTTTTTGTTCCACATAATCTCTGGAATGGGTTTAACGATTTTGACGGGACTTTACCTGGCAGATAGTTATAATAAGGAGTAAATTAGGCAACTTAAGACAGGCACAGCAAGCATATAAATAAAATTAGTAATTTTCACTTCGTTCTCTTCCTTTTTTGGTCCCCCAATTTGAAATCGAACCCACAACCGATCATCTTTACAATGAGACGCTGTTCCACTGCATCACTATATGAAATGTTACAAAAATGATATCAATCATATTCAAAAATTACAGAACGGACCAACATATAAACGCAAAGATCATAAATCATAGTCAAAAGCGACATTATTCATAAGAGTGTCGCAATACTTGATGCATAGGAATTGGCTCAACTACCAACAAGATGCAGTCGACGCAGATGTCTGCACTAACTTGCCAACTTTCTGGAGACAAACTACGCGAGTGTACAGCGAATTTACTTTACAAGTTTTATAGCTTTATGCTTATATTAGATATTAGCGAGTGTCTGATGATGATCGTAAGTTTAAATTTTATATTACTACTGAGTAAGAGAGTTGAGTTCCGCCACTTAACACGCTATGCTTCCAGAACATAGCGGAAAATGGGGAACGGAGTATCTTAACACTAAGTTCCCTCTGACTACCTTTTTATGTGCGGGACACAGCGTGAAGCTAACAAATTAACTTAGAATTCCTTGGTTCACCGTGTATGTACTCATCTTTCGATCCAAGTGTAAGCTTAAGAGTTTCCTTTTAAATGCAAATTAATGCTCGCCTCTACTGTCCGAGCTCCTCTCTCTACCTAAACAAACTTGAAACGGTCTTACTAATTCTGCCTTCAAAATACGTTATAGCAATCAATTGATGCATTACATTGGTGTTGGATAACAAAGAGCGGCGTTTAGTTTCGCTACTTTCCACACAATATCTCGAATTTAAATTCTGGCGAAATAAAAAAAAAATAATAAATTTAGGCTAGGCTAAGCTAGTTTCTTCCCACTTATCCTATCTTAATTTCTTTATCTTACTATGCAAGGAAATGAGTAAAACTGCCAATTTAGTATGTATATTCAAATTCTGCAATGTGTCAAAAGTAGCTTCAGGTTTTTACCTGCATAGCGGGATAGTCAGGAGACCTAGTGTCAAAACACTCCGTCATTGAAATCAAGACTCTTTGCATGTTGAGTGGTGAACTCAACGCCGCGATTTGTCTTAGGTACCCGAACGAAGAAATTAAAATTTTGATAGAATCATTCCCTCTAATGTAAATTGAACCCACACCATTGAATCGTTTGCCTGTAGCCGCGATTAGTTATGATTTGAATAAATATTCGGGGAAATATTTATATTTAAATTATTTTAATTTTCCCGCCCCAGGACCTACAACAAAATGTGGCATTGAGTTCCGCCTCTCAACACGTAATGTCTCGATTTCAGACAAAAAAATTAGATCATATAGCGACTACATTCCCTCTGCCTACCCTGTTATGGAAAAAAAAACATGAAACTGAATTTAAAAATCACAAAAAACATTTAAATAACAAACAAAAGCTCGTCTATTCATGAAGTAAAGGCTACAACTACTCTTTCGGTTATTCTATTTTGAAATGAAAGTTATTTTTTCTGTTTCCGGCGACAACACGGTGTGATGACCTTACACTGTACCTGCTATTGTTATAGCTTTATTATAAAACGCATTTAGATTTGCTTAGTTTTTTGCTATTTTTTGTTTAAATTATTGCAATGAGACCTTCATGGCACAGTGGAATAGAGTCTGATGTATATACGATGATTGTGGGTTCGATTGTCTTTCAGGATACGTGTAAATTATTTTCATTTCTCCATTCTGGTAAGACAAAGAGTGGCGACGATATCCGCCACTCAAAATATAATATCGTGAATTCGTACAGATAATAGAGACGGAGTTTCTTGACACTAGGTTCTCCTTGACTACCCTACCATGTCTTCGAAGAGTCAAGTTATTAATTTAAAGTTTTAGTAAAAGAATTTGTATCAGAGGTTAATGACAGTGGACGAGGCGTAAGAAATATGCAGGGACCGTAGTGTTTGGCGCTCCGTTCTCTCTGACTAACCCGCAAGCGTGAAGCTAAAAAAATGTATCACAAAAACATAATTTCTAATTTTAAAAATGAAGTAGGTATAATAATAATTATTGTTCTTATTGTATTAACTAAGCTAAGTTTTTATATCAGCGTTAATTCTATGAAAATTAAAAACGAATTATAAAACTGAAAAAAAACTAAGTAAATCCATATTCAATTATTCTTGTGGATGAAATTGTTTTTATGGTCGAGATAACTTGGAATAGCTTTCTATAGGAGTTAAGTACTAATATTTATATCTTAATTGACTGACAGCTCAATTGTTCAAATTTTATTTATTTTTAACTATTAATTAAAAAAAGAACACTTCACTTCACTTTTTGCTTAAATCCAGTAAAATATATGCCTAATATAAACAAAAAAATGTATGCTGAGTTCTACAATCACCAATCACAATAATACAGAAGCCATCGTATGACAGTGGGATAGTTCCTGTAAGCGCAATGGTTATGGGTATCATGCCCAGTTTAGTAAAATACAGTATAGCGTTGAATTACGCTAATCGACATATCACGGCATATTTCAAAAACTACTTCCGAAAAGAAAAGAGTGTCTTAACACTATATCTGTGAAAATCGCTGAAATAAGCAATAAAATAATCATAAAACACTTCGCGTGGAGTATAAATTTGAAATATGTAAAAGTCCCGCGTTCCGCCATCAGGTGCGAGCTCATTCATCAAACTTCTAAATTATAAAGGGCTTCAAGCTCTGCTTCGTAAAGCCAACTTTTCAAAGGCTGTCGTCGATCAATCCGCCCAATCCGTTATGCGCCTATTATTGTAAACTTACTTTGACATTATATTTAAAGGGCTTTTTTATGTTTTTCTTTTTTTATGGGTTTATTATTTGTTTACTAGCGACTAGCTCGTGACATCGCTCGCGTGCACTTTCATTTGTATTCCCTAAGCCCCTTAAGGGTTAAGGGTCAAAAAAAGGATAAGGGTAAAAAAAATAAGCACAACTATATTTTAGACCCTGCGTAATCAACTATCTTTCTGAAATAAATAATCAAAGACTAAAGGGTTGCTTTTTGCAAAATGACGTAGCCTATGTTTGGCCCTCGGCCTTCAACTATTTCTATTCTGAATTCTATTCAAATCAGACCAGGAGATTAGCCGTGAAAGTAGATAAATAGATAAGCAGATGAGCGGAAAGGCGGGCAGACTAAGGCATTCATTATTATGGAACATTTCAGTTTCACGTTGCCTAATTTCAAGACAATCCGCCGCTTTGTCTTCCCAGAACGAGAAAATGAAATGAATTAATTAAATTAATATTTATTATTAATTAATTTATTATATAAAAAATATAATAATTCCTCCAATATTATATACATTACAAAATCGTAAATTTAACCATTGTTTAACGATAACTGATAATTTATTTGACCACGTAAAATTTTCGATTCGATAAAACTCAATTGCGGTCTGTAGCCTATAGTAGCCTATCCGTCGTGGCACGGTAGGACAGCGTCTGACTGTAAAACCGATGGTTGCGGGTTCGATTCCCACTCAGAGGAATGAAGAAATATTTAAATCTTAATTTCTTCGCTCTGGTAACAAAGACCAAGCGCGGCGTTGAATTCCGCCAGCCAATACGCAATGTCCCGATTTAAGATGGAAAGTGGAGGATGGAGTGTCTTGACACTAGGCTCCTCTGACTACCATACAATGCGGGAGAAAAAATAGTAGCCTATAGTACCTATAGTAAAAAATACAATATTTTTCACATGAATGTTGTGTAATTAATTACGACTCCTATGTTAACGAGACAGTAACAATAAAGCTGGAAGCAAATTGATTGAAACCTTTGAAACCACCGGTCTCCACTCAAAGCACTTCACAAATTCAGATTTCGTTACTGAAACAAATGAAATTAATTATTTAAATCATTTATATAAGTCCTGCAGTTCTGTGAACACACCGAGTTCTGGATTTCGGTCTGTTGGTATAGTGGTTAGAATCTCTGTACGAAAGTAAGAGTGTGGGTTTGATTCCTTTAAATAGAAACTATACTTTTTTTTTGTGTTTTGTGTATATCTACTCTTTGGTTAATTATTATATACTAAAAATATACCCTATATTTTATAATACACGAAATCGAGATATTACTTGTGTAGTGGCGTAACTCAATGTCTTAGTTACCAGAGCGGAGGAATATATTTTCTTATCGTTCTTAGAGAATGTATAATCTTATCATTCTTTTAAGTGGGAATTGAACTCACAATCATACCGTTCCAGTCAGACGCTGTACCAATGCCCCACGACGGTCTTACTATCCACGCTAATATTATAAATGCGAAAGTCTGTCTGTCCGTCGTCCGTCGGCGCCTCCGAATACATAATGAATGTTGGTGTACTTGTCCTTTTTCTAAAAATAAACCTCTAAAAGGTAGAAATCGTTTTGAATAAAATAATTATATGAAAAATTGTTTGTTACGCAGGCAAAGCCACGAGCGGTCATTAGTAAAGAATATATATTACCATTCAAAATCCTACCTCCATCCAGCCTCATAATAACGCAAGGCATATTTCCAGACCGCAGCTGACACAGCGTCATGTGATAGAGCTACCTCGTTATGTCTCGGAGGACGCGTTTGTTCCTCTACGACGTGTATATTACATGTCAACTTAATTTGCTGTGATTTTTTGTTTGTTTACGCTTTTTTTACGCTTTTTTTCATATAGTACTATATTTGAAATCCTTTTTTGATTTAATTAGTTTTGTAACTATATTTGTTTGTGTGTAAGTTATTGTTTAATTCGGTAAAATATAATTAATTCATTCAATTTTAAAAGGTTGTTTTCTATACAAATCCTATAATACAAAATATGGATTAAACTATTTGGAATTTCAATTGTATTTCGAGAAATATTTCGATACTGGAAACCACGGAAAAAGAAGACACGGCGGCACGTCTGACCGTATACGCAATGGCAACCCCTTTTTCACTCAGGAAAATTATTTTTATTTCTCGGCGTTAAATTACGCTAATTAACACGCTATCTCAAATTTGAGAAATGCGGAGTTAAGAGTTTTGATATTAGGTTCTCTCTGACTTCACTACTGTGCGAGAAAAGTGAAGCTGAAAAAAATCTGCTCTGTTATTTTAACCTTTAACAAAATACTAAATATCATACTGTTAAGAGTAATATCTCTTAAAACCATTTTTTTTTTTAAAAAACTTTAAATTTATCACTACTTGAGGCATGGGGAAGTAATGTGTATGCAAACGTATACATTTTCACATACTTAAAAAATAACCTTTTGTACCTTTATATTTAAGGAGGCACATTTGGACATATAAAAATAGTATACCCTATACTGTCAAAGACAATCATTCAGTGACGTTCAATTCGTTTCCCAACTCTATCGGGCTTACCCCCGCTGTCTCCGTCTCCGTCTGACCGTGACGTGGAACACTACTATATGTACATAGATACATATATAATGCCAATTTCATGGTGTATTAGTTACGATATCATGAGATTGTTCAATTGTTTATGGCTGTAATTCGGAGAAATGTAATAAGTCATGTCACATTACACTAATAAAATGTTTTTAGGTAATATGAATAACATTTTTAGAAAACGTAAATTGAACGTAATTTGAACTAAACGAGCCCGTACCTCTTCCAAACCATGAACGAATGGCTTAATCAGTCAGTGGCTAAGTCAGAGCACTACGGATCCCACTATATTATTATTGTTTAATTTTGCTAAATAGTTCAAAATTGTCCCTTTATTAATAGAAATAGGACCATGTAACTTTATCTCATTCAAATTCAAAAAAATTTGTTTGTTAGAAACTTTTGTTCAACAATATAATATCTAGAAGATTGACAAGTGACATTTACAGTTACTCACGAGAGTGGAGCTTCAAGACGGAATTCGCTTAGAAATATGTCGGTCTTAAGGAAATCGAAAAGATTTTCTATTGAAAACTCACTTGGGAACCATTTTGGAGAAATAATTTTGATTTTATTTAACATTTTCCTTAAAAAGATATAATTTTAGGATAAAATTTTGAAATAATAACAAAGAAAAGAATTCAGTATCTCTCCAAATTGTATGATTGACATTTAATATTATAAAAATCAGGTTCACCTTTTTGTCCGAATGACAGGGTAGTCAGAGAGATTCTAGAGTCAAAGACACTTTGCGCCCGAAATCGAGACATTTAAGAAAAGATTATCTGTTTCTTTTACATGAACTAAGCAATACCAAGTTTTAGTACTAGTATATAAAAAATATAACAAAATAACAACAGCTCTCGAGAAGTTGCAAGTTAAGCGAGGCAGCTGTAATGAAGTCATTCGACATTATGATGATAACTTTTTGGGGTGTTTAAAGTAACAGATTATTTTTTTAATTCGTTTTTTTTGTTTATTTGTAAGAAGATAACTTAGTGTTTAGGCACTCCCTTGTGAAGAAAACGAAATGTTTAAATAATAAATTCTTCACACAACAATTTTCGAGATATTTTGTTTGTATAACCGCAACTCACAATTATAATTAACGTTTTCCTGGAACCATTTTTTTATATATTGACTTAACCATGTATGACGCCATCGTGGCAGCATATGGCTGCAAGCACTATTGGTCGTGGGTTTAATTCCGGTACAAAGGACCCAACTGATGGAAACTGAAGTGGATGTCTTCAAACTCGAGAATGCACCACTCAAAACTGCAAGCCATCCATGTCACTGTCTGTCAAGAATTGAGACATTGCTTGTTGACTGGTGAGGCTCAACGTCGCGCTTTTTATCTCAGGTACCAGAGCGAAGAAATTAAAATTTAAATATAGTCATATCCCCGAGTGGGAATCGAACCTACGACCATCACATTTCAGTCAGACACTGTTCCATTGCAAAGGAAGTTGCACGCTACAATACGTTTTATTACAGCGCGTAGCTTACGATGAAAATCGTATCGTAATCTGTAAAGGGCCGTTCAACGTTGGATGTTGAACGCGGGACAGATTTACCATTTTATTTAAGTGCTTACTTTTTTATTTTTACAACTTATTAAAAATTTACTCGACTGTTACTGAATATTTTATTTTTAATCTAAAAATTTCGGCCGAGTATTTGTTTTTATGGGTTTCTGGAAGTTTATCGTAGAATGATGGTTTTGTAATGCATGTTTACGTTCAGATGGTGAAGTTTTTAAGGAGTCTTTATTTTAATCTATTTCTTTTCTGTGAATAGACAGGTGTCTAGTGTCAAGACACTTTGTTCTTCATATTCCCCACAAATCGTAGATATTGTGACATATATGAGGTATGGCAACTTAACTTTTCATTTAATAGGGATATAAAAATATTGCAAAACGAGCCCATCTTAGTGTACTGGTAAACGTATGACTTTAAAGCGACAGTAGTGGCATTGATTCCCACTCGGGGAAGTATTATATTTAAATGATCATTTCTTTGCTCCGGTAATACTAAGACAAATGCGCGGCGTTGAGTTACGCCACTCAACATGCAATGTCTCGATTATTGCGCAAAGTGGAGGACAGAGTGCCTTTGGGTACTTGACGTAGCCGACAAGCTGCGAAAGATTCGTGTCAGATGGTACGGACACGTAAAGACAAGACCTTCTGAATATATTGGTAATGTCACAATGAATATAAACATCTCTGGGTTCCCAAACTGAAGAAGACTGAATGTAACTAAGAAAGACATAAATACCTGCTACGTCTCTGGTCATAATGCGTCCAATCGATCTAAATGAAAGAAACACAAAAAAACAAAGAAAGTAGACCTTAAAATCAGAGAAAAAATAATGCATAGGAAAGAGAGAGAGATCATTATTTTAACAATTATTTATTAGGAAAACTTAGTATAAGTTTGACTATTTAACAATTGAATGAGCCGGAAGTAGTCAAATGTGTGTAAGTAAAAAGTTAGAGAGACGATATGAAAATTATTATTCGCACTGTTACTTGTTAACGCTATAATATACAACTCATTAGTTTTAATTACCGTCATAAAATTGTTCGCGTTTAGTCTTTGTTATACATATTACTATGAATACAAAGATAAAGGCATTATTATACTGTATTCTGTAATAATAGTAACTTATTATGGAGAAAAAAACAATAGTATAGAAGTAGAAGTACTGTGATTAAAGCAAAATAAACATTACTAAATACAATGTCGAAACATGGACAACGGATTGTCTTGCCGACTGTCTTGGTGACTAGGCTCTCTCCAAATACCGTGCTTTGCGGGGAAAAGCCTGAAACTGCAAGACTTTTTTTTAGTTTTACGCTGTATCCCGAACACATCAGGTTAAGCAGAAGTAACCTAGTGTTAAGACACTCCGTTTTTCATTTTCCGCCGAATTCTTGAGGCACTACGTGTTAAGAGGAACTTAACGCCGCAATTTGCTTTGTCACCAGAGAGAAGGAAATGAAAATATTAAATATTTCAATTCGTCGAGTGTAAATCGAATTCACAACCAGTCGCGTTTATATTCACACTATGTGCCACTGTTTCATGACTGACCTCTAACATTTATTAATGAAAATAGTCCAAGTTAATATCATGACAGAAAATAGCAATAACTACAATTCTACGCTACTACGTTATGATATACTCAGTTTAATCGATTTAATACGAAAAACATAACAAAATTCATTCCTAAACGTCGAAATTACGAATACAATTCTACCAACGGACCAATATACAATAATATAAATGAAATATAATAATTAAAGTGGCAGCACCAGCACAGCATCTGGCATCGTAATCTATGTTTGCAAAGTAGTTATTGCACTGTACACTGTTGTAAAGCTTTTAAAAGCTCTCCTAACGTTATTATGAGACAGTTTGTCGTTCCTCGTATATTTTTATAACTAACAATAAGTTAGTTCTGAACAACATTAATTTCATAATAGAGGCGTCTTTGTTGAAGTAAATTACTACTTAATGCTCGCTGGTGCTGGAGTGTTACTTGTTTTTCATTTTTTATTATTAGGCGAGGTATGTTGTCAAAAAACTTTTTTTTAATCTACGCGTAGAGGGATTCAAACCTGTGCCGTTTAAATCTGCTAAACGCTCTGACCGCTAAAGCCATACGTTGTAATCTACTGTAGCCGACAGTAGATTATTGAGATTTTTATGCGCTTATTTTAACTTATTTTTGTTGTTTCACTGTAGAAAACCTTTTTTTAATTTCCGTTTCCCAAAGACAAAAGTTCTATGAAAAAAATTAAGGCAGCAGACACAATTTAGTAAATATTTTTTATAAAATGTTTTTTAATTTCGTAAACGTGCTAATAACATTTTTTATATATTTTGAATATTTAATATTTGATATTTATTTTTTTAATTATATTCTAAATCAATAATATATTTTTTTAAAAAAATAACGATAGTATGTAGGTATGATTCGTTGGTGTTTAGTGTTTCCGAAAATAATTGTTCATTAAATAATTATTCAATTATTATTTATATTCGAATAAACTTTGTAATGAAAACAGATATTAGTGTGATAATGCTTTTAATTTTTCATCTTTTAACAGTTTATCTTGCCGGAAATAGTCAAATGTGTATCCAAAAACTATAAATTTTACTAAGCGATGTTTAGCTTAAAACGTATAAATGATTAGACTAAGCGGTCTAACAATTTGCATGAGCCATACAAATGAATATGAACTAAGAACATTTGAATGAGCAATTTGCAGGTAATATTCGATTATCTCAAATCTCCCCGGAGTTATACTCGGACTGGAGCTAACTTAGGAACTTGCGCCAAATTACACCACGAGAGTTTCTTGTATTATTTAAGTATATTATTATGAAATGATCACACGTCGCGAGTAGTTGTAGGTTCGATTCCCACTTGAGAAATGAAATGTATACTATATAGTATAAATTACATTTTCTCGCAAATATCTTATAAAATCTTTATTGTTGTAAAATCATCGTAGCGCTGGGAGTATGTCTGACTGTTGATACGGTGGTTGTGGGTTCGATTCCACTCTAGGTAGGCAATAATTAACTCTAAAACAAGTTTAGAATAGATATGAAAATAACAACAAGAAAACTAAATACCAAAACTAATAATAAGTGTAAAAGAATTTTGATACCTTTTCTTGCATAACGAGGTCGTCAGAGATGACCTAGGACCAAGACAATTCCATCCTTCTTAGGTACGAGAGTGAAGTAATGAGACTTAAAATCGAGAAAATGATCATCATTTCCTCCTTTTAAATTATAATTTTTTGGTCAGAATCGAACTTACAACCATTGTGTTACAGTCAGAAATTCTCGACATATTAAGCACCTTAAAATTTCCACTTAGTCGAATGTAGCGCTTGAACAGTTTCTAAAGGCGCGGGTTCGAATCCCCCTGTATTTTATACATTAATTTTTATTAAAAATATTGGACACAGAAAATATTATAAAACTATGTATGTATTACTATAAGAAACGAACTTACAATTTTCGCGCATTAAGCTCTGCAAGGACGATCTGTCATTTTGTACAATCATGTCTTATATTAAAACTCAGTGCATTTGCTTGTATTCGTCTTCGTCACTCGCGGTTGTGACAGTTATTTTCATAGAACACGCTGACGATGTTTCTTTGAATCTTCAAATATAGTACTACTATTTACCTTTGGCTGGAAAAATATTAATTTATTAAGAGTCTAATATTATAAATGCGAAAGTCTGCCTGTGGATCTGTTACGCTTTTACGGCTTGTCTACCGGTCTGATTTTAATGAAATTTAAAATGTAAGTAGTTGAAGAGCCAGGATCAAATATAGGCTATTTATTTTAAAGCAATCCCTGAAGAGTTGTAGTATAGGATGAAAAATCTATACCTCATAGATTACATTTGTTAACAAGCCAACCTTTAATGGGCTGAAATAGGGAATAAATATTTATGTGAAAAATCACGCGGAAGCAGCCGCGAGTAGGTGACTAGTAACTATATATATTTGTACATAGCAGTAACTACGATTCGGTCATTCCCTCTCTTGTAAGAAGACGTCAATAGAATAGATTAGCTAAGTTTTGGGGCGCGCCAGCTGATCTGCCAAATTACACGACAGAAACTTTCCTCTTAAATAATATACGTAATAGTTTCTTAATGTTCTTCCCCAAATATTGCTTATTCGACTTTTCTAGAAAAAGTTGGTATAATGTAATTATCTTGTAATTGAGCTCGATTGAGAAACAAGTACTGAATATGTTATAAATTATATATATATAGAATAAGTTAATATACAGTGCAAAATATTAAGAATAGTATGAATAAGTTATTTTAATTTCCATTTAAGGCCGTCGTGGCGAAGTGGGATAAGGTTTAATTGTAAACACAATGGTTGTGGGTTCGATTCTCACTCGTGAGAATGATTATATTTAATATTTCATTTCATCGCTCTGGTAACTAAGACAAAGCGCGGCGTTGAATGCCATCACTTAACAAGTAATATCTCGTATTTAGTTTTAATAAATCCCGTCTTGACACTAAGTCCTCTTTGAGAACCCAGCTATGCGAGACAAAGGAGAACTCACTTTTTTTCAATTTCCAATTTGTGGTATTTTTTTTTTATTTCAGCGATAAGTTCCATCACTCAACATGTAATGTCTCAATTACAGGTAATAAACGGAGAACGGAGTATCTTAATACTAGACTCTCTCTGACTCGCATTTCATACGTCAGATAGATACACTCAAGTCAACGCACCTTCATGCTTTATACCGCATAGTAGGCTAATCTGTAGGAACCTAGTGTCAAGACACTCCTTTCTCTTCATTTTAAATAATACTATTCACAAATGATAACGATAAAATAGCATATTCTAAAGCATTTTAGAACTAAGAGCTTAAAATGCATTTGTCAGAGCGTGTTGATGTTCGTGAGCGCTAAAATGACTATGCCAAGTAGTTTGCACAGTTGAGCGTTTTACTTGAACGTCTACTTCAGAATAAAATTTAGTTACATTCCTATAAAATATTGTAGGAATTTCCTGATATTATCGAAATACTATAGTTACTATAACCTGGACTTTGATTGTAATGGTTGAAGATTGGATGTCTGTTTATATATATCTAAACTAGCTGTGTCCTGTTAGTAAGCTTAAAGTTACTTCTTTTCACACTACCAGTGAAAAACACAGTGAAAAACACATCAAAATGGGTCCAACTGTTCCAGAGATTAGCCGATGCAAACATACTCATAAATATCACTTGTATAAAATGTTATATTGGTATTCATATGCTTTTGAAAAGACACTCCTACTTGATTTATTTGTATAAATTATCTATGTGCTTGTTAAAGTGAAATATTTGGCAAATATTATTTTACGCTTTTTCTTGCAAAGTAGGGTAGTCAAAGAGACTCTCCGTTATCCTATATCCGCCCGAAATCTATACATCTCGTGATGAGTGGCGCTACTCAACGAGGGCGAGAAATTTAAAATTAATGAAATAGTGAAAATCGAACCCACAACCAGTAGAACTTATAGTCCATCGCCCACTATGACACCACGGCCTCAACATTATGTTATACACTGTTCATTTCCCATACATTTCTTTCTACCCGAAATTGAAAATCTGTATAACCGTGTTAGGAAAATACCTAATTGAATTGAATTATTTTGAAATTGTAAATAATACATATGTATTTCAATTTAAAGTCATTAAATTTCAAAACAAACCGGCAAATAATTAACGCGGCAAGTCAATGTACTTTTACATTTCTTTTGGCTTCACGCTGTATCCTGCACTCAATAGAGTAGGCGGAGGAAACCGAATGTTAAGACACTCCATTCCCCTATTTGTTTTAGGGCCACTCGTGGCGTAGAGGCACAAAGTGTGATTGTAAAGTGACTGGTTGTGGGATCGAGGAGTGGTAATATTTAATATTTCTATTTTCTTCTCTCTGGTGTCGCGAGAAAGCGCGACGTTAACGTCGCGCTTTCTCGCGCCGCCGTAAAAAATAGCTTCACGATTCGTCTCACATAGCAAGGTATCCAGAGAGAACCCAGTGTCAAGACACTTCGTTCTCCATTTTCCGCGCGAAATTAAGATATTGCGTGTTGAGTGGCGGAACTTAAGGCCGCACTCATAGGTATCAGAGCGAAGAAATGAAAATTTGTTTATAATCAATTCCACGATTGGGAATCGAACTAGCAACTATTCCTTTTACAGTAAGACACTATCCAACTTCGCCTCGACAGCTTCGAGTTAAAGTAAATCAAACAAAAAATGATGCCTGTATGAAATTAATTGCAGTAAATGTCACATTTTAATATGTATGTTCACATGCATATTAAAATATAATATCATAATATTCTAAATTTAAAATAAAAAAAAGAAAATATTAAATATTTTTTAAACATTAAATGAAAAACAAGTTAAGATAAGTAGCAAAGTATACAATTTTTAACTTAATTATATTATAGTTAAGACACATAAATTATGTTTAGCTATTATTTATGAACAGGCGTTCGTTATTACGAAAACATTTCATTTACCTCTAAATTGTATCCTGTAGAGATCAACTTGAAAAATATAAACGATATATAACGAGCATATAAAGTTAACTTTTTCATTTTCTTCCTTCTTCCTAGACTAGACTTAAGGTTAGGACAAAAAATCGTAGAATAAAAGTTCTGGAGAAATTTTTTATAAATATAGTATTATAAATTTAAAAACGAATTAGATTCTTTTTAAACATTTTTAAAGTGTTATTCCACACTTAGGAAAATTGAAAAAGACATTTAAAGAAAATTATTCAATATATTTAATTTTCTTAAGTGTGGAATAACACTTTAGAAATGTTTAAAAAGTATTTAATAAATAGCATTCTCTCTTGCCAAACGATTGTTCGTAGAATAATCTTTGGGTAGCAGAAATTTGTAAAAATCTCTCTACAGAGATGCTAACAACAAAAATAACTTGTAATAAAGCGTATAAGAATTTCGACGCAGCTGTTAGTAGAACGCATGGCTCAGTGGTGAGAGCGCTTGGACGGTATTCAGAAGGCGCGGGTACGAATCCCGCTGCGATCAAATTTTTATACGTTTTCTTTAAATATATTTTTCAATTAATTAGATTTTTTAAAACAATCTTATATCGGTTGACTTAAAGTAACTTTAGCTGGCTTTTTACATATTACAATTGATTAAATACAAAAATGGCCAATTCTTCAAATAAACTTTTAAAAACTTAATAAAAGAAAACAAATTTTCGATCAGGTACACAATTCTAAAGGTGTAAAGAATATAAAATAACTTAGACACGTACTAACTTTACTACAATGTGTTAATCCTAAAAAGGAAACTTTTAGAGCAATAACCAATCTTATCTTAAAATAGCTTAAAACCAGTGAAAGCATTTAAAACTTACATTACGATAAAAAAGTAAATGTTCTGTCAATTTCTATTACTTGGTATGGTTTACTTTGTAATATATGGACGTACTTGTGCAAACCAGAACCAACCCACGATCTGGTCAAAGATGAGTGGAGTATGTAGGTGTTTCAAATGCACATTCTATAGAACTAAAAAGATCCATGATATACGATTATCGAAGTCATACAATTTTATATTTAATAAGGGACCGTATGTGTTAGTTCCTTTTTTTTATAAAAAGGACAAGTCAAACACTTGGTGTAAGGTGAACACCGCCGCCCACGGCCCCGTGCAACACCAGAGGAGCACAAGGACGTTGCCGACCTTTAAAGTGGAGGTAAACGCGCCGTTTTGCATTTCCTGTTTGCATATTGAAGTTATTGTTATTCTTGTCACGTCAGAAAGTTGTAACAATCTCTCTACAGAGATTCTAACATAAAAATAAATAGTAATAGACGTACACGAATTTGCTACTCTGCTGTGAAAAGCCATGAAAAATCATTTTTTTTAGGTTCACGCTATATCCGGCTACGCTATATCCCGCTACGCTATATTGATGATTTATTGTGTACTGTATTCTGTATTGACTTTGTGTGCATTAAAGAGTTTCTATCTATCTATCTTTCTATCCCGCTCACAGCAGGGTAGGCACAGAGAACCTAGTGTTATTTCCACTTTCCGCCGAAATCGGAGGTGTTGCATGTTAAGTGATGGAACTTGACGCCGCGTTCTGCCTCGACACCAGAGCGAAGAAAATGGAAATATATAATATAAATATTTTCACTCCTCGAATGGGAATCGAACCCACAACCAGTCGTTTACAGTTATGCCACTGCGCCACGACTGGCCCCTATTTTTATTATATATAATAAATATTTTTTATACATACTTAATATAACAAAATGCAATTACCGATATTACTTCAGCGTCGACTTCAATGCTCGTGTATCTTTTTCCTTTTACATAGATGAAGTAAGTAATCAGTTCGAAATCAGTAAGAGTTGCTTGCATTGAACACGTTGAAAGTTCTAGATGTTTAGTCTTTAATTTGTATCAGGCGTAAAAGTTATTACTTAGCAAGTAGTACTTAACAAGTCTTCTTGAAGGCCAGTCGTGGCTTGTGGGCATTAAGTGTAACTGTAGAACCGGTGGTGGGTTCGATTCTCATTCGGGGGATGATTATAGTTACATTTTAATTTGCGTATTAAAATAAATAAATAAATAAAAATTTTCTTTATTTCCCAAATTATACAAATGTATGTGAATAGTGAGACAATCCCAGGAAGTAATTATTATACTTACGTATTGAGTGTCGGAATTGAAAGCCGCCCGTTGTCTTAGGTACCAGAGCGAAGAAATATAAATAATATCATTCCCCCGATTAGTCATCGAATTTATAACCATCGCTTTTACAGTCAAACGCTGTTCCACTGCGCCACGACGGCTCCATAAAAGTTCCGGCGAATTTATTTAATACATGTTCATAAAAGTTTAATTTTTAGTTAAAAAATATTAAAACTAAGACGGAAATATGACTTCATAGTCATAACTAACGTAAATGTGAAACCAAACTAAATGAAGGCGTACAATTTACGCACAACTTGTTATATTTAATGAACGCCTTTGGATTTGTAAGGAAGCTTTTATGTTGAAACGTTTCGGTATGTTTACAGTTAAATATAACTTAGAGACCATCGTGGTGCAGTGGGACAGTGTTACTGTAGCCGCGATTGGTTGTGGGTTCGATTCCCACTCGGGCAATGATTATATTTAAGTTTTCGTTTCTTCGTTTTGGTGCTAAAATGAAGCGTGGTGTTAAGTTCCGCCACTCAATACATAATGTCGCGGATTCGGGCGGAGAGTGGAGAACGGAATGTCTTGACGATAGGTCCTTTCTGATACCCCGATATGCGGAATAAGTTGAAAAGTAAATAAATAACTTAGAGTTATCGTGGCGCAGTGGGACAGTGTTACTGTAATCACAATTGTGGGATCGATTCCCAGTCGAAAGATGATGACTTTTTTATTTATTTTTTTTATTATTATTACTCTATTTATTACTCTACGGACACAAGGTCTGTACCTTTTTAAGATTATTCTTGTTTTATGATATACAATTATTTTTAGACTTAAAGAATATACTCTAAGAGAGTCCAGTTATTACAAATTTAAGTTGCCTGTTCATTGTTCATTTCATACCATTTATGATATGACAAATAACTGTAACCTAACTTACTCGTAATTTATTACAGTTTCAGAGTTTTTTTATTTTAATTTCTCCGCTCTGATAAATAAGATAAAGCGCGGCGTTAATATCCACCACTTAACGTGTAATGTCTATGCTTTCTTCAGCTATTTTTTTTCCGAATTCCATCCAAATGGGGCCAGTATATTAGCTGTAACAGCGTTACTAACAAAAAGACTCGCATTTATAATACTAATATGGATAAAGCCCAAAAGGCTCTCTAAAGTCAGTGTTTTGTTAACTTAATATTATTAACCGAGCAATTACGAACATACGCGTCGGGGCTTACGAAATCCTTTACGATGTAGCCAGATGTGTGTGTTGTACGTACAAATTACTTTACGCTTTCATAAAAGCTTTTATTTGCTTTGGAGAAACTAAAAGTCAAAGAGTGGGTTAAGATTTGATGTGCGAATGCAGATCAAGACACAGTGACTGCGCGGCGTTGAGTTCCGCCATTCATTACGGAATATTTCGGATTCGGACAGTGGAGAAAGGAGTGTCTTAACATAAAGCTCTCTTTGTCTATTCTGCTATAGGCGTGAAACTGTTTATAAAAAATATAAAAAAATAAACGTACTTATTTTCTAAGTGCAAAAATTTTAAAACACGGCTTTGATTCCAGTTTTTTTCTTTATGTATTCTTTTGCCTTATATATGTATGTAGATGACTATACAAAGGATGTTTAGAAATTTTAAATTAAAAGTTACTCCATATTACATTTGTTATCTACCATACTAGTGGAAGTTCCGTCAAAATCGGTCCAGTCGTTTCATAAATTAACGAGAACTAACAGACAGACAAAATCTGTAAAATTGTGTTATTTTGATTTATGTATCATCTTTATATGCGTTTATTAATAACGATATTTTAATATTGCAAACAGATACTTGTTGTTACTTTATTTCAATTTTTTAATGTTACAAAAAATCATTCTAATTTTATTTACTTGTATATAGACGTTAGTTTATTCCATACTTCACATATTAGTTTAGTTATTTTAATCGACAAATAGCTCTAAATTCATTGCAACATACTTCCGACAGTTTCCTGTAAGCACAAAGCTCGTAATAAACGTTCAAATAGTTTCGCATTTTGTTCAGCAAATACCTCTCAATGGAAATATGCCATACAGTTAGCAAACACTGGGTTTTTGAAGTTAACTTTTGGAAGCAAAAATTTTAGTCGTGAATATGTTGTTTTAGATGATGCTGGGGAAAATGAACCTTTATGTATTCGAAGTCACAAGTTATGTAATGTAAATTTTTACAATATGTAGAAGAGCCCAGTGTCAAGACACTCCGCTCTTTGCTTTCCATCTGATAACGATGTAACGTCTATAGTTAAGCAAAATTCTACGTCGCTTCATGCAGAAATATAATGTAAATATGATCATTTGACTGACTAAGGATCGAACCCACAACCATCGTGACGGTTTTTCTATTGTGCTGCAATGACTTTAATTTATAATATTACATTGATATGAGTATTAAGATTTTAATGAAGTGTTGTGAGAAATAAATTAGTGCTTCAACTTATAATAATATGGCCGGTCGTGGCGCAGTGGCACAAACGTGTGACTGTAAACGACTGGTTGTGGGTTCGATTTCCACTCGAGGAGTGGAAATGTTCATTATTTACACTCTCTTCGCTCTGTGTCCGAGGCAAAGCGCGGCGTTAAGTTCCGCGACTTTGTATGCATTGCCTCCGAATTCGGCGGAAAGTGGGGAACGGAGTGTCTTAACACTAGGTCCCTCTGCCTACCCTGCTGTGAGCGTGATACAGAGTGAAGCTAAAAAAATATATATAATTATTTGACGCCATCGTTGTATGGTGAGGCTATATCTGGTTGTAGACGATAGTTTTGTGTTTGAATTATAATAACTATTCCTCCATCTGGTAGTTCTCAGCAACTTGAAAGAAAAGGAAAAGTGGAGAATAAAATATATTCAAATTAGGTTCTCTTTGCTTATCCTGCTTTGTGTATGAATTTGAAATATGTAACACATGTCTTAAATATATAACGTACCGTAGACCATAATGCTTTATCGTCAAACGGCATCACCAGTAGCCATAAAGTTTACTGTAGGTTTTTTCGTAGAGAAGACGTTCCATTTTCATCTAAAATACTTACTACTGTCCTTACGTGTTAAGTGGCGGAATTCAACACTGTTTATTACACCAGAGCAATTAAAAATAAAAAATAAAATCATTTATTCTGAACAACGAACTCAAATTTGGCAAGTTCAGCCAGACACTGTCTCAATGAAAAAATATAATTTTTAGATTTTAGAATTTTAATTTTTTCCACTAAAATGCGGTTATCTAATATTTTGACAGCACTATTGAAATCCACTGGACGAAAGCCAATTTGGCATTCGACGGTTCAGTTCGATACTTGACTCGTCTTTATTCATTCTCGATCAGTCAGAGGAAACGTCTGCTATAAATATATTATATGTATTTTGTTATTTGGAAATTTATATTCTGTGGACATTCTTTGTCATTTTAAGTGGGTATTACTAATATTATCTGTATAATTTTAATTTAGTGGCCAGTCGTGGCCCAGTGGCACAAGCGTGTGACTGTAAACGACTGGTTGTGGGTTCGATTCCCACTCGAGGAGTGGAAATTATATTTCCATTTTCTTCGCTCTGGTGTCGAGGTAAAGCGCGGCATTAAGTTCCGCCACTTAACACGCAAGCCTCCGAATTCGGCGGAAAGTGGGGAACGGAGTGTCTTAACACTAGGTTCCCTCTGCCGACCCTGCTGTGTGCGGGATACAGCGTGAAGCTAAAAAAAAAAATTAAAAATAATTTAGAGCTTCACGCGTGTCCGCTTAGCGGGGTTGTCAGAGGAAACCTAATGGTCAATACTCCGTTCTCCACTTTCCATATAGCAAAAAAATTTAAGTAATTATTATTTTAAACGGAAGCTAGTTGTAGCGTACTTTTTTAAGCGCTTAAACAAAATTTATATTTGTGAAACAAGTTTATATATCTTAAAATGTAGTTTAGTTCTAGTAGCTTCACGCTATATCCCGCACACAGCAGGGTAGGCAGAGGGAACCTAGTAATAAGACACTCCGTTCTCCACTCTCCGCCGAATTCGGAGGCTTGCGTGTTAAGTGGCGGAACTTAACGCCGCGCTTTACCTCGACACCAGAGCGAAGAAAATGGAAATATAATTTCCACTCCTCGAGTGGGAATCGAACCCACAACCAGTCGTTTACAGTCACACTCTTGTGCCACTGGGCCACGACTGGCCACTTTAGTTCTTGTATCTGAAGGAATGCAATTGTTATAAAATAACTTGCCCTTACTGACTGACTGATTCATGATCATCGTTTTAATTTTGGTCAGTAGGATTATTTTGTGGTAAGTGCTTACTAAAGAAGGGTCTTTGGAAATAAGACGTTAAAGGGGGTGTAACAGGGGATGAAAATTGATTAAATTTATACATACATGCATAAATTCAACTTATACGTATTTAATATAAATAATCACTAGTCCGGATAATCACGAGTACTTACAACTGAGAATGGGATAATCGAGTTTCTATTGTATTAAAAAAACGGTCACCCATCACGCAACAATACAAAATATGTACTTTACCCAACAGCTCTGCTCTCTTATTTCAAATCGCTCATGCGTGGAATGAATGAGTGACATCGAAAGGCCTTCCTCTCCTTTGTCACGGAACGCGCGGCTTGTAATCTAGGTGACTACGACGCTGTGGGTATTTACTTATGTACTTCGTGTTTTAACTAAAATACTGGAAAGAACTGAAAGAAAGAATATTTGAATAGTATTATAATTCGATATTTTTGTAAGGGAGTCGTTGCGCAGTGGGAGAGTGTCTGACTGTGAAGTGATTGTGTGTTCGATTCCTACTCGGAGAATTATTGTATTCAATTTTCGAACCAACAACTAATCGCGCTGCCAGTCAGACGTTGTCCCACTGATCCACAATTTATTTATTCCTATTATTTCTTGAGTAATATGGTAGAATAGGGCCAGTCGCAGTGGCACACGCATGTGACTGTATACGACTGGTTGTGGGTTTGATTCCTACTCGAGGAGTGGAAATATTTAATATTTCGATTTTCTTCGCTCTGGTACCTAAGACAAAGTGCAGTGTTGAGTTCAGTCACTTAACACGTAATGTCTCGATTTCAGACGCAAAATAGAAAGCGGAATGTCTTAACAGTAGGTTTTTTATGTATTTTTATATATTTTCATTTCGCCGCTTAGACTAAGACACAGTGCGACGTTCAGCTCCGCCTTACAAAAATCACTCTGTGGAATTTCTTCACACAATGGAAAATAGAGTGTCTTTACTGAATTCTCCCTGCATATCTCGTTATATTTACTTTATTACGAGGTATTCTGCAATACATATATTATAAAGCTTGCCAAGTTTCATAGCTTAAGGAAGGGAAGGAAGTATTTTGAGAGCAACAGAGATTACAGCATCATATGAATATAAATGGATCTTTGAACTGAGATGAGAACGGTTACTTGTCGTGATGTAGCATAAGTATGTTGTTATTAATACTTTATGCTCGTCTTAAGGTAGGTAGGAAATAATTTAGGTTTAGTTCAAATATATGTAAAGACAGTTTTAAGAATGGCAGTCGTGGTGCAGTGGAATAGCATTTGTAAACGCGATAGGTTTGGGTTCGATTCCTATTTGAATGGATTATAATATTTAAGATTTTTTCACTGTCATATTACGTGTTAAGTGGTAGAATTCAACGGGACTCTTTGACTTTGCTACCAGAGCGAAGAAATGAAAATTTAAATATAGTCTGATTGGGAGTCAAACCCACAACAGTTGCTTGACAGTCAAAGGCTGTCCTACTGAGCCACGACGGCCTACTTTAACTTAGTTAGCTAGTTACAATAATATAATACCTAAGGGAGTAAAACTCTTTTCAACGCTAGCCAAAAAATTTATATATTTCAATTATTTTTCTTGTGTATTCATCCCTAAGGCGTTGTTAAGATGTTGATTGTGTTCGACAAACGAGGGTTTTTTTAATACAATTTTATCTATAGAAGAGTGGATAGAGAGATGTTAGCATCCAGACACTCCGTTCTCCGCTTTCTGCCCAAAATTAAGAAACATTACATCTGCATAGCGTAACTTAATTACGACAAACATTTGAATACCCGACAGTCTAAGCAACTTGAAATATAAGATAGAAGATATAAGATCGTTTGTTTTCGTGAGTTTTACAAATTATTCGTGTATATTTTCGGTATTAGAAAATACATTTACAGAAATGCCGACTTTTCGAACACTTTACAGTCTAGTCCGTGGTCACAGTTAGGCTCGTTTTACCTGTATTTTTGAATACCAAAAATATACACAATTAATCCGGTTAAATTACTTTTACTTTGAAAAGTATATTTTTTCTCCAGTTTTCTCGTAACAAACATACAAGTAAACATTAATGAAGCGTTTGTATATATTTTTCGTTGATATTGAATACCTCATTTCCTCTATACACGCCAAAAGTCTTGCGGACCGCAACGTCATAACAATCATTAGCTACGTATTGTTGCAATGTATAGAAGTAATACGGGGAAGGGAAAAATTGTAGAATATTACCTTTACAGTGTTTTTTCAGCTTCTCTCTATTTCTTGCATTGCAAAGTGGGGAGAGAAAGTAGTGTTAAGACACTCCGTTCTCCACTTGTTCATTTTTTTGGTTGTAGAATGTGTGTTAAATTTTTATTTATTTTTTTATGCAGCTTCATGTTTTTTCCTGCACAGCGGGGAAGTCAGAGAGAACCTAGTATCAAAACGCTCCATCCTCTACTTTCTGTCCAAAGTTGAGACATTGCGCGTTGATTGGCGGAACTTAACGCCGTTTTGTCTTAGGTACCAGAGCAGAGAATTGAAAATAATACATAATCATTCCACTGAGAGGGAATAGAACCCACAACCATGGCGTTTACAGTCAGACGTCCTTCCTCTTCGCGACAACGGCCTCTAAACATAAAAATAATTACAAATAACATAAAAACACGTAAAATAAAATACTTTTATGATATTGCAACATCATTGTTTATTTTGTTTAATATTTTGAGTACATTACCAAATGTAATCGTATTGAGATGCGTATTTATAAATGCCACGTGTAAACTGGAAAACTAGAAGATATATTCCTTTCAACAATTACCTTATTAATTAATTTAAATTTAAAGGAGAACGGAGTGTTGTGACATTAATCTTTCTGGCTTCTAGGTTATATGAGAAATTGCACGTAAATGTAAATCATCAAATAACGAGATGGCTAAATATCTGAGGCCATTATGGCTCAGTCTGAATGGAAACGTGGTTGCCTACGGGTTGGATTCCTACTAGTGGGTATTGCAATATTTAAGTTATTAACATTTCTTCAGTTTAATTTACAAGGAAAAAGGTATAACTGTTACATAAACCTACCATATCTAACATACATAACTATAGCTACATATGTTGAAAGAAGATAAAACTGACTGAAATCCTTTTTTTCTTTTATTACACAAAGAAAAAATATTACACGAGCCCTTAAAGAAACTCCTTCAAATCACCAAACCCCAATTTAAACGATCAACATTTTTACTCATCAACGTTATTCCCAATTAGTCCCACCGGACGTGACTCATTTAGACCTAAGCTGGACATTTTCGGTATTGTCGTAAATTCAGACTTCACCCGTAGCATTTGTTATTTCCCTACGGATTTTGTTACTTTCGCACAAAAGTCTATTTTACAAGTTACAGTGTGTTATTTAAGTTAAAAATTAAATTTATAATGAAGTACAATATATTAAGTGACAATATATAATAATAGATTTATTAGTCAGAGAAAACTAGTATTAAGATACATTATCTGGCACTTTCCTCTTGAAATCGAGACGTTGTGTATTCAATGACGGAATTCAACGCCGCGCCTTGTCTTTAGTACCAGAGGCAAAAAAATAAAAATTTCATTATAATGATTCCCCCGGGTAGGAATCGAATCCACGAAACATCGCGTTTACAGCCAGACGCTGTCACACAAATGATCATGAAGAAGCTAAAGAAGTTATCATTTGTTACTTTAAATGTAAATCTTTCTTATTTATTGCAGGGTAAGCGGAGAGATCCACCTGGGTTCACTGAACAATGGGAGTCCCAACCTGGCTGGTATCCATAACGGATTTCGTTTACGGAGTAAGCAGAGAGATGTATCACTATGTGCACTATTTAAAGTTCTATATAAACAGATTAGACCAAAAAATGACATAAAAAGCCACTCGTTAGAAAATTTTCTCAATTTGTTATTCGTTCATGCAAGAACATCAGCTTTATGCTATGAAAATATTGCATTTTGATCAGATTATTTATTTTGAAATAAAACGGTCAGCAAGAAATGGATAAAAAAAGTTCATAGTTACTAGTATTATATTTCGTTTACAAGATTATCGATCTTGAAAAGTTGTATAAGGCATAAGTGTTCCTACAGAGATACTAACAACAAAACTTATAACCCAGGTCTAGCTGTCCTAACAAAAGGCAGTACCAATAAGGCCACCATGAGAAGGGCAGACTATGATAGCATGCCCACCATCAGCTTAGGAGATTGGGAGTGTCGTATAGTGCGAATTAAAAACAAGACCATCGCTCTATTCGACGGACGAGATGGAGTATCTCCGTTTACGAAGGTAAGCAGGGTGCTTGATCATCTGTGCACCGCTAAAACAAATGAGGCAGAAGCAGCGTCAATACTTATTATTATTGGCGCCATGAGAGCGGGATCTGATAAGGGAACAATTATTGATCTGCTGGGATTCATCCCTACCTCAAACAAACACAATGTGGTTGTATATGAGGACAGGGGCCAAGACCTGGCTTTCTTAAGAGAAAGAAAACAAGAATGCGGAAAACCGGGCTCGACGATGTTGAGTGGCGCGAAGCGCCTCGAAGAGCGCCTGGCTATGCAAGTAGAACACCAAAAGAGCTCAAATAAATCACAGAAGCAAAGGAAGACTCTGAAGTTACCACCGACCCTACTAAAACCTTTGCAAAAGCTGATGAGGAAGGGTAGAATCACTAGAGCCGACAAGGGACTGGTCACAACACCCGACCTGCCCCCGGCAAGTGAAGTCACGCAGCACATGCACAACGCCTTCCTCGAATACACGGCTATTGTAAACGAAACTATTAAAGTTAACCACGCGGTCTGCAATAAGATCATAAGGACCTTCGAACTTGACAACGAGGGTCTACTTAACGTATTACTCGAAGAAGAGAAGGCAGCCATTTACGACAACAACAAGCTAGAATATCTACGGGGAAATCCACCCAAATCCCCACACATGGCGGCCTACAGCAGAAAACACGGCTACGTGTATAAAGACGACACGATACAACGACAAAATGGCCCGCCCAGGTACACAACATCCCCGGATGACCCAATTGTAGTCGTAGCCCGATGCACGGAAATCGCGCTGGAACATAGAATCCTTAGTATGGTGCGCAACATTCAAGAGGATACCACCTGGGAGCATTGGGAGGCACCGGAAATACATTGGGTCAATGGCGTTCCTGGATGCGGAAAGTCCACCTGGGTTGTAAACAACTTTGTCCCTAACAGTGATCTTATAGCAACTACTACTACTGAAGCGGCGGAGGATCTCAGGAGTAGGATCACCTTTAGTTGCACAAGGGACTCCAAAGCCAGAGTTCGTACGATCGCCTCAATTCTGGTGAATGGTGTCTCAGAAAGTCCCAAAAGACTAATCGTGGACGAGGCCCTAATGAACCATTTTGGAGCGATCGTAATGGCGACCATCCTATCAAAGGCCAAAATACTTACACTAGTCGGAGATGTCAACCAACTGCCATTCATTGATCGGCATAACCTCTTCCAAATGCATTATGTCGGTCCGAGCCTCGTGGCGAGCATCAACCAAGAGCTAACAAAATCATACAGGTGTCCACAAGACGTGACATATGCTCTAAACGAGGCTTACCACGGAATATTCTCAGCCCAAACGAGAACTCGCTCCCTGGGAAAATCGAGATACACGGGCGCGCTCATCGCAACAGACTCCCCAAATACACTGTACCTGGTCCACACGCAGGCGGAGAAGGCGGACCTCACACGCAGAGGGTACGGAAGGGGAGAAAACTCGCGCATCCTTACAATCAACGAGTCCCAGGGACTAACTTACGAGTCTGTAGT
Source organism: Dryas iulia moderata (assembly GCA_019049465.1). Taxonomy (NCBI): domain Eukaryota; kingdom Metazoa; phylum Arthropoda; class Insecta; order Lepidoptera; family Nymphalidae; genus Dryas; species Dryas iulia. The sequence continues at coordinate 3,535,882 of CM032437.1, forward strand.
CATCATTCAGACAAAGTCTACCAAGAGTGCCATTCACGATAGCGTATCACACGCTATTGTCGCAATCACCAGGCACACCGTCGAATGTATGTACTACACCGACGCCGAAGAAGACGCCATCGGCAGATTCATCCGTCGGGCAAGGGAATCTTCCTTGATTGACATTTTGAGGTTATACCCCACTATGTCAATCTCTCATAGAGATACAGAAGCCATCAAAATTAACAAGGAACTATACTCTGGCGCTATCTGCACAGGCTGAGAGGAAGATAACGACCCACCAACCAACGGACATGACTCTTAGAGGGACTGCTACAGTCTCTCTATTACATAACAAATAAATTAAGAAATACAAATAAATTAAGAAACGTGTGACCGAGTGTACTCACTTATAACAATCATATAGAGAATATACTGAAGCGGAATATATGTACGTGAACATATAGCTGAACTAGCTAGATTAAGATGTGTAGAATAAAGTAATACATGGTTTCAAATCCTGCTACATTTAAAATTTAAAAAAAAATCTACTACATAAACAAACTAGTGCCAGTTGGGAACAGTTGGGATCGAACCTACGATAATCGTATTAATAGTCATACAATGTGTCGGTATACTACGGTGGCTCATTCGACAATTTTATAGTAAACGTGAATATCTGATACAAGTTTATAATTAAAAACGTAAAAAATGAACACAATGGGATTCGAACCTACTCCTCTTAGAAACCGTCCAAGCATCTGGCTACAAGAAATATTTAAGAATACTAAGAACCGCCCCTTTGCTCTGCATGGCGGGAAGAGCTGAGCGAAGTACATATTTAATGTTATTACATGTTAAAAAAGTTTCAAAAGAATACACGTTTTTATATGTCTTCTAAAATGATATTATAATAATTTGATAATTCACGCAAACGAAGTGACAGGTGAAAGCTAGTTAAAATATAATTACCAAAATGAACAGCCAATGTCATTGTGAAAATAAGTTTTTCAATACAAAATTAATTATCTGACATTACGAAGATAATCCATAATTAATATTTAATACTCAATTACGATATATATTACGGTAATATTTTCCTGCGGCAGCTTATTGTTAATATGTTAAATGTGTTTATAGTAAAAACGTTATTTTGTTAAATACCATCGTGGCACTGTGGGACAGCGTTTGACTTTAAACGCGATTGGTTGTGGGTTCGATCCTCATTTAGTAAAATGTTTAACTAAAAAAAACAAAACGCTTTTTCCCGCAGCCTCAAGTCAGAGGAAACGTAGTGTCAAAACACTCCGTCTTGCCTGCTTAATGAAACAGGACCCGAACCTGCACTTCTTAAAAACCGGTCAATCGTTTATAAAAATAAGATGTAATAGATGTCTAAGAATTTTGACGTAACCAGATTTAGAACACATGGCTTAGCGGTTATCGCGGTAGGAGGGTAAACAAGAGACGTGTGTTGGAATCCTGCTGCGTTCAAATTTTTATACGTTTTCTAAAATGTTTTGAACTCTTTTTTTTTTATGGGATAAAGGAGGCAAACTAGCTGAAGGCCCACCTGGTGTTAAGTGGTTACCTTACCTTCGCCCATAGACATCCACAACATTAAAGTTATAGATGCGTTGCCAGCCTTGGGAATGTAGGACAGAAGGAGGGAGGAAGGATGGGAATAGTGGGAATAGGGAGAGCTGGCTTACATGTCATCGAACCGGAACACATCATAAGATATTTGGCGGTTCGTCTTTAACATGATAGTGATCGCGAGCCAGTCGGAGAACGAATCTCCTACCACCAAACTACTGGGTTACCCGCCTTTTACGGGACGCTACCCAGCGGCGGGGGGGAATTGTATTCTTAACCCGTCCCCCCACGGGAAAACAATACTTTAAAACATGTAAAAGTATACTTATTTCCTCATTCTGGTAAGATGCTTTATCTTACCAGAATGAGGAAATAAGTATACTTTTGCAGCATTGAGTTTCACTACTCAACTCGTAATGTCGCAAATTTAGATGAAAAGTGGAAAACGGAGTGTCTTAACACTAGGTTCACTCTGACTAACCTGCTATGCGGAAAAAAACGTGAAACTGTTTTTTTAAAACATTAAAGCATTGTGTGTATAGTACCGGAAGAGATAGTGCCGTAGTTTACAAACTTTATATTTATTTGTATGTGGTCCGTTGACGATAGTCTGTTGTTCCACTTCTAACACCTATATGTAGTTATTGATTATTATTTCTATTATAAGGTAACAGGTTCATTACTTTAGGCACACAAGAGTTTATTGTGTAAACGAAATTAAATGTAACTTTGTTTCTCCTTGAGAGTGTTTTTTTACATTCTCATGTTTTTATCCGCATTGTGGGGAAGTCAGAAAGAACCTAGTGTCAAAGCACTCCGACCTCCACTTCCCGCTGGAAATCGAGATATTGCATGTTCAGTGGCGGAACTAAACGCCACGTTTTGTCTTATATACCAGAAAGAAGAAATGAAAATTTAAATATATTTTTTCTGTGAATGGGAATCGAATCCACAACCATCGCTGTACAGCCAGACGCTTCATATATCACTTCTAAATAATACAAATAGCATTCTCATATTTTCAGTTCAAAACACCAGGAAAGCTCGTATTATAAACTCGATTTGTACTTAATTACTGCATACATGACAGTTGCGACGGGTTTATTAACTTACGAGTAGAGCACTCCCTAACTGCGGATTAACTTTACCATGTGTTTAGAGCTTTAAGCTCTGTTTATGTTTAAATAGACTTTTAGGCGACAATCAAAATATAAATTTAGTGAACGAGATAAAGCGTGGCGATTTTTAATATTGAGTTTTATGCCTCGATGGACACAGCTCTGTGCTTTTTAAGTTCTCAATTTTGTTCCTTTTCTTTACTTTTTTCTTTATATTACTTCTTTTATTTTATATCTTTTAATATTATTTATAAAACTTTTTTCAAAGTTATATAGTTATAATGCACTGCGTCGAGTATCACTCTACACGCAACGAACAACAACCTCTAGGTTATTTGAGCCTTTCACTTATATATGTATTTTAGGGGATAACTGTATACGTAATTGAAGACTAGTGGCAATTTTCCTATCTTTTATAAGTTTGTTAATGAGAAATTCCGTGGTTTAACTCATACTCGTGAATGTTATATCGTTTTATTAAGAACCAGCATCTGGTTGCAAACGCGATTAGTTGTGGGTTCGATTTCCATTCAGTGAAACTTAATTTTATTTTTCCGGTCTATGCAATATATCAATATTGGAGAAGTTGAGAGAAATCAGACACTATCCCACACCGAATGGCACTTTTTTATTTATTAAGAGTCTCATTGGTTATTCATAACTAAAACAGAACAACATCTGTCGGGTCAGTTGTGTATTATATATGCATAGTGTACGAGTAAAGTTTGGAATAACAACTCTCTACGTGAATCCTAAAAGCTATTAAAACTAAAATTATCTACGAACTCCCTAACTCCATCAAATTAAAAGATGACATTATTTAATACTAGCTATGCTCGTGACTTTATACGCTTGTAATTTACTAAATAAGAAAATAAAAGTAGACAAAGTTACATCCCATTACATTAGTTATCTGGCAGTAAAAGTCCTGTCAAAATCGGTCCAGCTATTCCAGAGATTAGCCGGAACAAACAAGCAGACAGATATAAATAAAATGTTTATTTAAGTAATAATTAATAATTATAATAATCAGACCAAACGCGGCGTTAAGTTCCGCCACTTAACACGCAATACCTCCGAATTCGGCGGAAAGTGAGGAACGGGGTGTCTTAACACTAGGTTCCCTTTGCCTACCCTGCTGTGTGCGGGATACAGCGTGAAGTTAAAAAAAAAAAAAAATATTTTAGTACTAGTACTGTGTTTGCATATACATATATGCGTTTACATAGACACTCCAGTTTTATGTATGTAAATAATATAGTACATATGTATTAAATATGTACATACAATTATATGTACTATTTAATGTACTATGTTGTATCTATACAAATAAATTAAATAAGAGGATGTGTTTGTTAATATTGAAAATAAACGCTTCTTTTCTGAATGTATATATACACGAAATATATACCAACGGTCTTATTCATAAAAAGTTATGGAACAGTTAAAGTGTTCTATAAGCCCACTACAAGAGAAACGTCAAAAAATGGTATTCATAACAGCATTTTAGCGCTAAACAGTACTATAAGCGTACTATAAAGTTATCGTGGCCAATACCCTACTATAGCGGTTCTATAAGATAAAAAATGGCCGATTCTCAACAGCTGATCATTGAAAATGACATTTGACGTAAGTGACTCGTCAATGTTAGCTAATCGAATTTGCATAACTTATTAATCCAATCCACTAATAATTATTGCTTTGTGTCAATTTTCCACTTTTATATTTAAAATGAAAGCTTTACAAAGCATACATGCTTCGGAAACGAGAGTTCGGAGCGAAGAAAAGTGTATAGAAGCAGGGGTTGACCCGTTTTCCTTATACGACGAAGAGTTTCGGAAGCGTTATCGCTTTCATAAATATACTGCTTTTATGATAAACCTTGTGCGTAGATTAACCATGGAGACATGCAATTAGACAATATTATTAATAAAGTGAAGTTTTAACTAGGAGAAATTTTAGTTAGTAAATTTTATAAAATAGTAAGATTAACGCCGAGCCTTCCCTCAACACCAAAGCAAAGAAATGAAAATATAAATTGAAGTAAATATTTTATTGCCTGGAGTGAGGATCGAACCCACAACTAGTAGTCTTGTTACATGTTCACTTTGTGCCCGTGCACCATGACTGACCTCAATTTGTTAGATTTTGGTTAATAAAAAACAGTTTATTTCTATAAATTTTATTCTTTAGATGTGTAATACAATAATTTACATTTGAGTAATTCTTCCTTTAATAGTGAATTATTTAATTTTTGTTCTAAAATTTTTAATTTTTGCCTTTCTACGGCCATCTGGATCTCATGAAGCTCCTTTCTGTAAGCAATTTCATTTGCTGCTATTCTTGAGCTTATTGTCATGCTGTAACCAAAAGTAATATATATATTATTCTTTTTAATATGTTTTCCAAAGAAGTATGTATTATAAATTAATAAAACTTATTTTGTTGAAAGCTTAACACATTTTATTTATTTCAATTCAATTGAAGTTTGTTAATCCAAATTTAATATTGCTTGTAGAAATAAGATAGTATTGAGTGATTTTAGTGAATCTAACTTAGTAATATATTATAGTAAAAAAAATAAAGATAAGTTCATTCAACATACACATTTCTTTAATCTACCAAGATTGTGTGCTAGTGCTAGTACTTGGATGCACCATCTAAAAAGAATATAATCAGATTTACTTGCTGAGCATTCTTTAGGTAGTATTAGCTATTTAATGTATTATAATGGAAAATAAATTTTGTCTCGCTTCCCATCAAATTATTTGTTGAAAATAAAATTGAACTAAATTGACTAAAATAATAAAATTGAAATGACTTTCTGGGTATTGTGTTATTATCATTCATTTAATATTTCATGCACCACAATTAATTATACTTAACATGTCTTATTACTTATGAATATCATTTAAAATAAGATAGGTGACAGAGTGAGATTTGTGTGCTGCTGTTTATTTCATAATATTAATATATTACACATACTTTTTTCTTCTTTTATATTATTTTCTGTTCTATTCTTAAACAAGTATTGATAATAATTACATAAATATTTCTTTATTCAAATTGAAACACTAATTGGCCAAATGTTCGTATTTTTATATGTACCTGGTTATCTGAGTAAAATTAATTTGAGTATACTGTGAACTCATGAGGGAGCCAAACTGAAATGTCATCACCAGTTGCTGGTTCTGTAGTAGGTGGTGGGCTACCAACTGTTTTTAGTATTTGTTTTTTTTTTCTATAAATATCAGCTTCTTAGCTGACATTTTTATAATACCCTGAGCTTCTTAGCTGACATTTTTATAATACCTTGAGCCTTAATTTGTTGTTCTTCTTCTTCAAGGGGTTTTTGCCATATTGTTAAAACTGAAACATTAAGTGCCGTGTTAATAAAATAACTACACAAATACTTTTCCTCAGCAATTCTTTCAAGATCATCTATGGAATAGAAGCATAAGCATTGAAACATAACATGCGTATGAATGTTTACAAAACAAAACTTACGTGTTCGAATTAACTGTATCAGTAAAACCAACCTTATCCTCCTCCAACCAATTCTCACTTCTCTGCCTTTTCTTGCTCTCTACAATTTTTGATTCCGATGCCATTTTATAAGTAATGGAATAATATTTAAAAAAAAATCAACACGTACGTACTACTAGTAAACAAATGTCAATAGCTTATCGCAACACAAACAACAAAATATGGTTTTTATCCTTAATAATGTCTATGATCAGTCGAATTTAGTAAAATTATAAACAATATCTGTGGTCAATTTGCAAAGTTTGACAAACTTTCTTGCCAATTTCATCGTAGTGGCAACATTTTAGCTTATAAACAGTATATTAGTTATAGGAGGCTTATAGTACTGTTATGAATACGCATTTTTATGGAACGTTTCATAAGCCTATAGAGCATTTTAACTAATGAACGTTTTAAGCGTACTATAAGCATTTTTTATGAATAAGGCCGGAAATATATACCAAAATATTTTGTTAGATCCATCGTGGCACAGCGGAACAGTGTCTGACTATAAACATAATTGACTGTGGGTTTGATTTCCAATACCATAAAGTACATACATTGTAATTATTTACATTTCTCCGTTCTGATAAAAAAAAAACGGCATTGAATTCCGCCACTCTACACGCAATATCTCAATAACAACTGCAATGTCAAATAGACATTTTGATATTAACCTCTCTCTGAACATCCCAACAAAATGGGGAACGGAGTGTCTTAACACTAGGTTCCCTCTGCCTACCCTGCTGTGTGCGGGATACAGCGTGAAGCTAAACATCCTGTCGTGCCTGAAAAAGCGTGAAGCTCAACAAAAATAATCGTAAATATTCTTCTAATACTCAATATACACGCTTCAAGCCTTTCACATCGCCATACAGAATTGCCGATTTGTAAACACATTATGTCTTTGTCAGGAGACAAATCCCATGATTGATGGGTCCTGGTTGAGTATTAATAAATCTATACTTCAGCTTATTCTACATATTTATGTATGTATGTTTGTATGAATGATTGAATTGTGGAAGAATATGTTAAATCTCATATGCTTCATATTTTTTTATTTCCCGTAGTCAAAGTGTTATTTATGACTTTGATGTGACATTGTGTATTGGATGATGGAATTCAACGGCTTTATTTATTATTTTTTTTAGCTTCACGCTGTATCCCGCACACAGCAGGATAGGCAGAGGAAACCTAGTGTTAAGACACTCCGTTCCCCACTTTCCGCCAAATTCGGAGGCATTGCGTGTTAAGTGGCGAAACTTAACGCCACGCTTTACCTCGACACCAGAGCGATGGAAATGGAAATATTAAATATTTCCACTCTTCGAGTGGGAATCGAACCCACAACCAGTCGCGTTTACAGTGCGCCACGACTGGCCCCGATTTGACGCCTTTAGTTGTTATACAAATTACAATTCCATATTTAGGTATATTCATTTGACATATATTATGAGACAATCATAGCGCAGGGGAATAATATTTGACTGAAAAAGCGATTGGTTTGTTTTTATGTTGCCATTTTAGTAGAGAATCCCAATATTCAGTTCCACCACTTAAGCCACCACGTGTCTAGGTGAAAAGCAGAGAATGAAGACACTCCGTTTTCCAAGTAGACAGGGACAACTTAATATCGAGGTCAGGATAACAAAACAAAATAAAGAATAAATCCCTATATTCTACACATTTATGATTTTCTTAAACTTAAAACTGGGAAAGTTAGGAACGAAAGGCAAAGTTCGTTTAGTTATGATAAGAAGTTACATCTTCTGAACTTAAATTGCAATACTGTAGACGAATTTCTCTCTCTTGTACTACCTGCAGGTATTATGTTGACAAGTGAAGGAAGTGGGTTCGAATCCGTTCTAGAAAAGTTTAACAGTTTCATGCTTTTTTCCACATAACAGGGTCTTAGAACAAAAATAACTTGTCAAGATACTCCGTTCACCACTTTCCTGTTATTGCATTATGAGTGGCGGAATTTAACGCTGCGTTTTGTCGTTGAGCGGAAAAATGAAAGAAATTATAATTAATGTATTTAATATATTTCAATTTCTATTTATATTGTAAAAGAAAAACTTAGAGAAGAAATATATTTTTTAATTTTTTTTTAAATACTCAGACACCACAGACTACACACTAGACAAACTAAACTTTAAATTTTAAAACTACTAAACTTTAAATTAACTCTTAATTAAGACAAGTATATATCTATAAACATATTATTTTTTGTGTTTTTTTACAGCTGCATACGTATTTGTATTAGTTTTACAAAATTAATTATATCATAAAATATCTAAGTCTAGGAAAAAATATTTATCAATACAAAACATATTTAGAAACCATTTTCAGTGACGTGAGCTTTCTATATCTCGGTTTTCACTTCACTTGGCAAACATAAGGTTTTATAAGTGACTTGAGATATCTCACTTATATATTGTGGTTATTGTCAGCGTCCGACTGTAACGCGATGGTTGTCGACGGTTGTAGGTTCGATTCCAATCGGAGGAGTGACTACATTTTTATTTCCTTTCTTGGCTCTAAGTCCAATGACGGGCGCGGCGTTAAGTTCCGCTACTCAGCACGCTATATCTCGGTGTCAGGCGGAAATTGGAGAATGGAGTGTCTTGACACTAGGTCCACTACCCCGCTATGCGGGTAAAACTTGAATTATATGTATTTATATCCCTAACAAATATGCTTGAAATCGCTGATCTCACGGAATTATTTATTCAGTGTATTAATTTTGTTACCTTATTCCTACATATTATATTTTTATATCTCCCTCGTACAGAATAAGCGTTGGGGATTTTGTCCTTGTATTCATTACATTGGGTAGAAAATGTGACGATTTTATATAATCCTATGAAAAATATAAATGAAAAAATTAGACTCAAGTTCGTTCGAGAACATTGTTACGGCTATTTTATTAGTAATAGCCAGCCAAGTGGCCAGTCGTAGCGCAGAGGCACAGAATGTGACAGTAAAACGACTGATTGTGGGTTCGATTACCACTTGAGGAGTGCAAATATTTAATATTTCCACTTTCTTCACTTTGGTATCGAGGCAATGCCTCCAGTATTTGTCAGAAAGTGGGTAACTGAATACTTTTAAACATTTTTTAAAGTGTTATTCCACACTTAGGAAGATTGAAAAAGACATTTAAAGAAAACGTATAAAATTTTTTTTCTTTAAATGTCTTGGGTAACTGAATGTCGTAGCACTAGGCCTCTTTCTGCCTACCCTGCTATTTGCGGGATGCAGCGAGAACCTAATAAATAAAAAAAGTTGCAGTTCTCATGAAGTCTTAAACTGCATAAGCTTGAAATATTGAAGATCTAAATAATTATGTAAGCGTAAATAATTATTGTTTAAGTAAGTTAGAATATATACGCACATATGTTTTCTTATTTCTTTATCATTTTTGTTACATCTAGGTATATGTTTATATAAAAATGAGCTTACTACATTTTCTCACTAGTAGGCTAGCCAGAAACAATCTAATGTCATTTCCTATTGTTAGCTTAAATAAATTTTATAATGATTTGTTATTATAGATTATATTATACTTTTTGTATTACTCACTATAGTTGCTTATTTGATTTGTGAAAAATAATTAACGTACTTTGTATAAAATATTACTTGTCAATATAGTTGCTGATTTGAGTTATTCTGTAAACTATAAAAGACGGCAAACCAATAGTAGCAGGGTTCTTTCTTTTCTTGTGTCTTGACAAGCTAAGTACAGCTAGTGATTTTGTGATACTGTTTGTTAATAAATATGGTGTTATAAATACTGAGCTGTTTTATTTGGTGGAACTACTGAAGAATTCCTTATAGTTCAGAAGTGGCATGGATACCGCGCAGACGCAACAAAGGAGAATATATTAAGGTCGGTATAACAATGTATATATAAATATAGTTATGATACTTTTTACTGTATTTATAATTTGACTTTAAAATTTGATTTTTATGATTTAACCCTGAATTGTTTTACATACCAACGTAAAAAAAAAAAAAAAAATTAAAACTAAGACGACTGTTGCTAAGTTTCAGATCATGATTGACAATGAATAATGACGAGGTGGATCGAGACGGTAGCGAGAACAAGGACCAACACCGCGACGCGAGCTGAGTTCGGGTTCATCTAGTAGGCGCCAATCCAGATCACGTCGGCGACGTGATTCCGCTGCAGCGAGCCTGAGCTTCGAGGACATCGTTCGCAGTGATCTCTGCCAGTCAACGTTCGCCGAGACTACGCCACACCATAAGAGGAGCAGAAGGATACTGGTGACTGAGTCATCAGATACTGTGAGGTAAGTGATGTAGGGTAAAGTCTTTACGAAAGCGAATTAGTCTCGATAAAGTAGTAGGTACATTTACAACATAAGACGTCATAAATTAAATCATTATCCTCTACGTCATCATAAAATCACTTTGCAATGATTTTCAATAAACTTATGAAAAAATATGAGGAACAAATAATAGATATTTGGCTAACTAAAAGTGGAAAATTACTCGGAATTATATAATCGGTCAGAACTCAATTACTCCGTTATACACTGTCCAACTTGTTGCTCGCAAGTATTGGTTATAATATGTCATGATCATCTTCAATAAAACGTTTTAAGTATGGGGAAGAAGGAAATTCTACTTTTAAATGTTTAAAATTTTTAATCTTTAATAATTTGTATTGGGTGTAATTATATAGGACACAATGTTCACGGAGAAATTTAAAGGATAGTAGTAAAAAAAATATTTTTGAAATAAAATTTGTTGTTACTGTCGGTGTTCATTGATTTTAGTATGTCGAAATTATGCTACATAGAACTTGGTAGTCGGTAGTGTACGCAAATAAGATAAATAAGATCGAGATATTTCATTTAAAGGATTTGCAAATTATTTGATAAAGCTAAAGTTCATTTACATTTTAACATGTAAATTGATGAAATTTTATAGTACAAAATGAAATATTAAAACGTTTTATTTTATTAAATCAGTTTAACAGAAATTGCAAAATAGTATTGTAATTATTAAAACGCACAAAAATTAATTTTACATAATAAGTCAAATTGTAAAACTATTGCTGAAAACATCTTAAAATATTGTATTTTACCTGGTTTATATTATTTTAAATTAATAAAGGAACCGGATATATTATTTTAATGAACTTAAATAAACAATTGATGAATTTGCCAAAAAGTTTTGTTAATTACTAGAGTTCGAATTATGTTAATACAATAACGTAAATAAAATAGAAACGATCAGGCTTCAAAATGTCATCAAGGAAGAGATCAAATAAAAAAAAATATTTCAAAATAATACATACTTTACATTTAGTTTGTCAGATTTAGGTCTTACTTATTTAACAGAAATGACAATTAACTTTGAATATTCTTAATCAGTTTTATGTAGGACATATAGATTAGGTTACATAAAAAAAAAACAAAGTAAAAGGTGATATGATATAGGAAACGTTAAAGGGTGGGATTGTTACTGAATCATCATCCACTTGCACAAGTCTAATTATCTTCGTGAAGAATAAAACTTAATTCCCGAGCGGTGAATGCGGAAACTATGAAGGAGCCTTATTCTTTGCCTAGCAATGAGGATCAAAACTACAAACTGGGTGGATATACAAATTTTAATATAACATTAAATTTAACGTTAGGAATACGATTGCGTTATTAAATACAGACTTGGGATTCGTATTTGTCATGCAGTTATCAAGTAGGAACACTATAACTATTTCAGAAGAACAATGTTGCATATTCTGGTAGTAGAAACGGAGGATTACAATACAAAATATTGATGACGAAATTTTAAGCATAAAACGTATATTGGAAGACATTAAAATGATATTTACAAAAAAAATATAAGATTATAAAAGGATTGTAGAATCGTCAATAATGCATTAAAATGGGTGAACTTTATAGAGTAACATGCAATTTGTTTAAGGGAAAAACCATGACGATTTAGAACACTTGGACAGAAAAAACTTTCGAAAAAAAAAATCGTGAAAATAAAGCAAACTTTAAAAAAAATGTTAAATCTTTTCATGAATGTACTCGTAATTATCACAAAACACCGACCGAGAAAAAGGGGTATACTCCATCCAAATCTGAAAGTAAATAAGCCATTAGCCATAAGCATTCACATAGACCATGTCGATCCCTTTGTTAAAAGAAAATCAAAAGTAAATTGTGTACTGGTTATGGTAGATGATTTTAATAAATATATCACTATACATGCTGTGAAAAATACCAAAACTAAATCTACTCTTAAATAATTAAATAAATATGTTATTTTATTTAGAGTTCCATTTTGCGTAATTAGTAATAAAGATTCGTCTTTTACTAGTAAGAATTTTTATTTGACAAACAAGGAATGCGTTAAATGTAGCCGCTACACCAAGCAAATGATCAGGTAGTGTTACAACTGCACAATTTTAGAATCATCAGCCGGAAAAAATTAAACGATATTAGTCAATAAAATAAATGTGGCAAACATTTAAAAGAAATTCAATTAGGATTAAATACAACGATAAATGATATGACTGGAAAAAGCTCTTCGGAAATTCTATTTGGGTTAAGCATACGTATTAAAGGTAGAATAGTTATATAAAGGTGAAAGATGAAAGTTGTACAATGATGGCAATACAATTCAAGATGTCAAAGAAGTTAGGAAAGAGGTAAATTTAAGGATAACTAATGAACAAAAACTACACGAAAATAGATTTAATTAAAAATGTACAAATGTTAAAAATATAATATAGATGACCTAGTTGGAATTAAACGTGCTATTTTTGACAATAAAAGGAAATCTAAAAAAAATTGGTGGCGAAATTTCATAGATCGTATAAAATTTGAAAAAAATGTATATATTGGAAAATGAGGGACATGTGGTAAAAAACTCACTATGAAGGTATATTGTCAGTTAATAAAATATTTCCTTGGGTATCTTATAATTATTTAAATGATGCTTGATAATGACTCTACTACTTTATTCCCATACGCAGATGTAAATAATGATAATTATTGACACGTATGTTAATGTAAAAAAAAAAGTGATGGCGTAGGTAATGATAGTAATGACGAAATTGTTAATAATAGTGTCGAAAATAGAATAATAAATTGCAATGAATTTAATCATGTTAGTGATGCTATGAATTGATGATGTTGTGAAAGTGATGATGTTGTGAAAGTGATGGAGTTGTGAAGTAAATTGTGATAATGTTACAATGTTACTTGATGAAATAATGAGTAAGTTCGGGTGCACATGAGACTGATGAGTCAAATGATGAGTGCACCTGAGCTTGCATGATAATCTGTTCACACATGAGGCCGATAAGCCAACTAAAGGAGTGAAACAGATTAAAATGAGAAATGAATATGAGTGTGGGTCCGGTACACATGAGACTGATAAGTCAGTTGATGAGTGTACCTGGCTAGCACGACAATCTGTTCACATTTGAGGCCGATAGGCCAACTAAAGGAGTGAAACGGATTGAAATGAGGAATGAATATGATAGTTTAGTAATGAATTGTAATGTGTGGGTCCGGTACACATGAGACCGATTAAGTCAAATATATAAGTTAAATAATGAGTGTACCTGGCTAGCACAACAATCTGTTCACACATGAGGCCGATAAGCCAACTAAAAAGGAGTGCAACAGATATTTTGTATTAAGTTACTATATATTTTTTTTATTATTGATTTATATAATTTTACATATTTTTTTTATATAATTGTTGGAACAATTAAATTTCAAGATGGCCGGAAGTAATAATGTTGTATAATATAGTATAATTTTTTTTTTTCTTCGAGAGGACTCGAATTTACAGGAAGGCCGAGCTGTTAGCTTAAATAAATTTTATAATGATTTGTTATTATAGATTATATTATACTTTTTGTATTACTCACTATAGTTGCTTATTTGATTTGTGAAAAATAATTAACGTACTTTGTATAAAATATTACTTGTCAATATAGTTGCTGATTTGAGTTATTCTGTAAACTATAAAAGACGGCAAACCAATAGTAGCAGGGTTCTTTCTTTTCTTGTGTCTTGACAAGCTAAGTACAGCTAGTGATTTTGTGATACTGTTTGTTAATAAATATGGTGTTATAAATACTGAGCTGTTTTATTTGGTGGAACTACTGAAGAATGTCATTTCCTATATAGTTGCAGAACTCAAGACCGAGCATTGTTGTAAAAGTCCTTGCCTTGAAAGTAATTTTAAACATAATCATACCCTTTTAAACATTTTTGAGGGATATCTTTGGGTAGCAGAAATTTGTAGAAATCTCTCTACAGAGATGATAACAACAAAAATAAGTTGTATAGAAATTAATAAAGCGTATAAAAATTTCGACGCAGCGGATAGTAGAGCTCATGGCTCAGTGGTGAGAGCGCCTGAACGGTATTCAGGAGGCGCGCTTTCTTTAAATGTCTTTTTCAATAATCATACCCGCCAGTGGAAATTGAACCCACAACCATCGCGCTTACATAGTACGTATTGTAATTCATTTTTTTTTTTTAGCTTCACGCTGTATCCCGCACACAGCAGGGTCGGCAGGGGGAACATAGTGTTAAGACACTCCATTCCCCACTTTCCGCCGAATTTTGGAGGCATTGCATGGTAAGTGGCGGAACTGAACGCCGCGCTTTACCTCGATACCAGGCGAAGAAAACGAAAATATTAAATATTTCCACCACTCGAGTGGGAATCGAACCCACAACCAGTCGCTTTACAGTCACACTTTGTGCCTCTGCGCCACGACTGGCCCAAATACTTTGAATTACTTTGTAATTCATATGTACTCGTATGTAAATAATTACAAATTAAACAGCAGGACTTTCAGTATTATATTAATTTTAAAATTATAATATAGGCCTGAATGAAGATGGATATTTAAATATTAAACACGAAATGAACTGTATTGATAAAATGCGCACGTTTTGGTATTATAATGTATGCGGAACATGTCACAGATGCGGTGTGCTGTGTACGCACTATGTATGTACATACAATGAATTTATCCCAGTTAAATATGAGTATATCGTGGAACAAAAGTGGGTACTGCGCGGCGTTGAGTTCCGCCACTGAAAGCTTAGTGATTTGGCGACAGATTAATTAAATCCCAAAGATCTATATAAAGTATAAATAAATATAAAATTAGTGAAGTTGCGGTTGTGGCCAGGCGTGGCCCAGTGGCACAAGCGCGTGACTGTAAGCGTGTAACAACTGGTTGTGGGTTCGATTCCCACTCGAGGAGTGGAAATATTTATTATTTCTATTTTCTTCGGTCTGGCATCGAGGCAAAGCGTGGCGTTAAGTTCCGCCACTTAACACGCAATGCCTACGAATTCGGCGGAAAATGGGGAAACGGAGTGTCTTAGCACTAGGTTCCCTCTGCCTACCCTGCTGTGTGCGGGATACAGCGTGAAGTTAAAAAAAAAGAAAGATAAGTTGGCGGTCAAACATTCCAAGAAGCGCCGATTCGAGTCTCACTGCGTTCAAATTCTTATATATTCTCTAGAATTGTTTTTAATATTCTAAGCTTGAAAATAATAATTTTAAAAAGTGAAAGAAAATTTATATCTTTCTTCCGAACGAGAATTGAACCCACAACCATTGCTGTTAGTAACTAATTCTTTCCCATTTACTACATAAAGTTAACATTTAACATGAAAACACAATAGTTAACGCTATCACAAATAATTCAAACTAATCAGATCGCAAAGTGGTTTTGCCCCGATACTATATATTCAATGAATTCACGCTATTCGAAGTATTTCGGTAGTACGTACATACATACGTAAATACATTTCTAATTTCGAAATATATGACTATTTGAGCCTAAATAAGTAAATAGATCTTTTACGGGTCTAAGTATATGCATATAATATAATAATTGTTAAACTTCTGTGGCCAGTCGTGGCCCAGTGGCACAAGCGTGTGACTGTAAACGACTGGTTTTGGGTTCGACTCCCACTCGAGGAGTGGAAATATTTAATATTTCCATTTTATTCGCTCTGGTGTCGAGGTAAAGCGCGGCGTTAAGTTCCGCCACTTAACACGCAATGCCTCCGAATTCGGCGGAAAGTGGGGAACGGAGTGTCTTAACACTAGGTTCCCTCTGCCTACCCTGATGTGTGCGGGATATAGCGTGAAGCTATTATTATTATAAATTTCTGTGAACAACTGTAACATTTTTTTCCGTACTTCTCAGCATAACTACCTTCCGAGCCAGTGGTAGATTTATTACTATTCGATGATTCAAAAGTTCTTGCAAAAGTTTATTTGAGTAAAGGATACTTTGAATTTGAATTCATAGGAAAGGTTTTCTACATGTCCTATGAATCATTACGTTTACTGATTATAAATTCACTTATATGAGATAAAAACGTTAAAAAGACATTTAAAGAAAACGTATGAAAATTTGAACGCAGCGGGATTCGAACCACCACTGAGCATTGCTTAAAAGTATAAAAACGTTATATAAAGATTTTAAGTACATATCCATCATAATATTATAAATGCGTAAGTCTGTCTGTCTGTCTGTCTGTTGCGGTTTCACAGGACGCCGGCGGCGGTCTCGAACATAGGCTATTCTTTTGCAAAAACCAATCCTGAAAAGGCTATAATTTTTTTTTGAATTTGAAATATCAGACGGGGTGAACTGCGAGTATGTCGCTGGTTATTATTAATTATTGTTAAGCATTTAATATTTTGCTACACGCGTTTTATGCATAGTAGGTTAATCAAAGAGAATATAGTGACAAAATTTTCCGTTTTTCACTTTATGCCCTAAATCAAGACATCGCATGTAGAGTGGCTAAAAAACGCCGCGCATTGTTTAGGTAATAAAGAGAAATGAAAACGATTTCCACATAGTCATTCCTCGATGGGGATACAAACCCACAATTACACATTAAAGCTCTCTGTATTTTTATATTTTTATTTTTTTAATGCTCCAACTGAGAATCGAATCCACTCTTAACACTGCTAATGGTTTTACTAACTAACAAACAAGCATTGCTTAAATTAATTGCGTGTCAAAAGCTCGTATTAAAGTTAAATGGAAAATTTTGAAAACATATTTAAAATTTCATATGAAAGAACAAAATTATACGCAAGTTGAATTCAGAAACATTGAATTTAATTATTTATTAAAAATTAAATTTATTTAATTAATTAATTATTAGTATATTTTGAGAGGTTCTCGTAGTGCAGTGGAACAACGTCTGATTGTGAACGCTATGTTTGTGGGTTCGATTCCCATTGGGATAAATGATTTAATTTAAATTGTCATTTCTTCACTCAGATATCAAAGACAAAAGGCAGCGTTGAGTTCTGCCACACCACACGATTTCGGGCGGAAACTGCAGGTTGGAGTGTCTTAGGACACTAGGTCCTCTCTAACTACCCACTATGCAGGAAAAAGCGTGACGCTGAATAATAGTATTTATACCCCAGAGTAAGAATCGAACTCAAACACATCGAATACAGTCACTTTATAATTGAGCTACGATGGAGTCAATTTCAGTAGAGATTTTATTTTTATTTTTTTTTTTAACTTCACGCTGTATCCCGCACACAGCAGGGTAGGCAGAGGGAACCTAGTGTTAAGACACTCCGTTCCCCACTTTCCGCCGAATTCGGAGGCTTGCGTGTTAAGTAGCGGAACTTAACGCCGCGCTTTACCTCGACACCAGAGCGAAGGAAATGGAAATATAGTTTCCACTCCTCGAGTGGGAATCGAACCCACAACCAGTCGTTTACAGTCACACGCTTGTGCCACTGGGCCACGACTGGCCACATTTTAATTTGAAAGAGGCTAAACGTCCTTAAAGAACGAGCAACTGAAAAAGCTGACAGACTGAAGTGCATCTTGCAGCTTATACAACTCTCTACTTAATTAAACGGGTTTTCTTTATGAAATAAAACTATTTTAAACGGATTAATCGCGTACATTTTTTGTATTCGAAAATACATTTTTTTAGAAAACTCATTAAATATTTACGAGTAGACTATAAAAATATAGACGGTTAAAATAGTTATAATTTAAAATAAGAAAAATTGACAATTACAAAAGGTTTGTTTTTTTATTTCGATTTTTTTAGGTATATGGTGCATGAGGCCATCGTGGCGCAGTGTGACAGCTTCTGACTGTATACGGGATAGCTGTGGGTTCGATTTTGACACATACAAATGATTATATTTAAATTATATTCATTTCTCTCTCTCTCATTGCCTGAATGTAATCGAGATTGGTCGCGGATTCGATTCTCACTCGGTGCAATGATCATAATTTGTTATTTTTGAAGTGAAAACTTGTTTAGGCGCGTTGAGCGTTTTGGTAGAGGGTAAAATCCTCGGTTCGCGTCACCGACATGCTAATGATAATAGTATTGAAATTGAAATTCGTGTAAATATAAATACTATGTATAATTAAGATAATTGTATATTAATTATTTTTTTCAACCACTTTGTATTTATATTTTGTTTAACCCATTATATGTAACTAATAAATAAAATATAAAAAAATTCATATAATTTTTGCATATAGTTTTAATTACACTCAACTTAATAGTTCCGTTTTTTTTCTTCACGCTTCACGCGGTATCCCGCTCACAGCAGGGTAGGCAGAGGGAACCTAGTGTTAAGACCCTCCGTTCCTCACATTCCGCCGAATTCGGAGGCACTGCGTGTTATGTGGCGGAACTCATCGCCGTGCTTTGCCTCGACACCAGAGCGAAAAAAATGGAAATGTTAAATATTTCCACTCCACGTGGGAATTGAACCCACAACCAGTCACTTTACAGTCACAATTTATGCCACTGCGCCACGGCTGGCTGATTATATAATATTATTAATTCTACGCTCAAGTATCTGAGACAAAGCGTGGCGTTTAGTTCCGTCATTCCACACGCAATGTCTCGACTTCCGGAAAGTGTGTGAGTGCCTCAACACTACATTTTCTATGATTACTTTGCCATGCGAAAAAATCATGAAGCTGCGTTTATTTTTTCAGAATATATTTATAGAGGGAATTCACTTATACGAGAGATTATTTCCCGAAATTTCGTTGCAACGGGATTTTACGCAAGACACTACTCGCAATCTAGTGGCAAGACACTACGTTCTCCATTTTGAATCTTTGATCTGATCTCATAAGTAATATAGGGATGTTTTGCATTTTTAATTTTAAATAAATAAAAATACATTTAACTTTAAATGAAATCTTTATTATAAAACAATATGTATGCACATCAATGATCCTCCACTACGTAATATTGGTCCAAGAAATAGTCATCATCATATGGGTATACTGAAAAAAAATTAAATTCAACAAAATTTATAACCATATTTACTTAGCGGCTTACTTGTGGCCAGTTGTGGCCCAGTGGCACAAGCGTGTGACTGTAAACGACTGGTTGTGGGTTCGATTCCCACTCGAGGAGTGGACATATTTAATATTTCCATTTTCTTCGCTCTGATGCCGAGGTAAAGCGCGGCGTTAAGTTCCGCCACTTAAAACGCAATGCCCTCCGAATTCGGCGGAAAGTGGGGAACGGAGTGTTTTAACACTAGGTTCCCTCTGCCTACCCTGCTGTGTGCGGGATACAGCGTGAAGCTATAAAAAAAATATATATATTTACTTAGATTTAAAAAATAGAAACAGAGGCCATGGTAGCACAGTGATATAGCTTCAGTGATATAGTAATTACAATGGTTTTGGGTTCGATTTCCACTTAGGGGAACAATTATACTTAAATTTACATTTCTTCGCTATGGTCCCTAAGACAAAGCTGCATTGACTTACGTCACTCAACACGCAAAATGTCCCGATTTCTGGCGGAAAGTGTCAAAAATACCAAGAAGGATGCGACAAACTATAACTACATAAAACAAACTTATAAATATGTAATAAGAGAATACAAGAATCCTACATAAACCAATCATATACTTATTTAAAAAAAATGGAGCTTCACGCTCAGAGAGAATCTAGTGTGAACACACTCCGTTCTTCACTTGTCGTCGCGTTTTAAAATGAAAATATATTATTAACATTCAACATAGAGTGAGAATCGAATCCGCGACCAATCTCGATTACACTCAGGCTCTTTTCCACTGCACCACCACACAACAGGGCTATAAATAGGTAATTACGAATAATTTAAATAATTATTATATTATTTCGTGTTTACAATACTTACATAAATATTCCGTTAGTATCGTGACCTCAAAGCATTCTCCCATGTAGACTACTTGCCATACTGTAAAGTTAAATACTTTTGGTTAAATATTCTAAAATATATATCCTTACTTTTAAACATTTTTAAAGTGTTATTCCGCACTTAGGAAAATAGAAAAAGACATTTAGAACACGTATAAAAATTTTAACGCAGCGGGATTCGAACCCGCGCCTCCTAAATATCGTTCAGACACTCTCACCACTGAGCCATGCGTTCTACTAGCCGCTGCGTCGAAATTCTTATACGCTTTATTACAACTTATTTTTGTTGTTAGCATCTCTGTAGAGAGATTTTTACAAATTTCTGCTACCCAAAGATTATTCTACGACCAATCGTTTGGCAAGAGAGAATGCTATTTATATCCTTATTTCTCCAGTGATAAACTAGTGCCAAGACACTCCGTTCTCTCAATTTCTGCCTGTATTGGAAAAACCGTTGATTAGCAGGATTCAATGTCGCGCCTTCTCTTATCAGATCGGAGAAAATTAAAAAAAATAATAATATAATTGTGCTTCAGAGTGGGTATCAAACCCACAATCATCGTGTTAACAGTCGTATGTTGTCACTCTGTGTCATGATAGCCAGATGCCTTCTTTGCGACTGATTGTGTTCTTTGCGATTTCACTACAATTTTCGTCCCCTCTCTCAGTCGAAAGATTGTAGTAAAAAGCTATAGTGGCTAAGGGGGATTCCCTTAGCCACCATAGCATTTTTATTGATTCTAGATTCAAGTCCCAATAAAAGGAACAATTATATTCGAACTTGCTTAGATTTCTGCGGTCTAGGGAACAAGGCAATGCTGAAGTCTGAAATTAGCTTTTAGTTTTGCTTAGTGAAGACCGTTGTGTTTTGGCACTACATTCTCTCCGCCTACACTGCTATGCAGAATAACGCGTGTATAAGAATACATTTTTATAGCTTCACACTGTATCGTTAGATACACATGGCCGGATAGATAGAGGGAACCTAGTGTTAAAGTACTTCGTTCTCTACTTTCCACTGAATTTTGATGGCATTGAGTGTAGGAATTTAACGCCGCGTTTTCTCACTAGAGCGAGGAAAATTAAATATTGAATAATCCAATCTCTCGAGCGGGAATCAAACCCACAACTAGTCGCGTTTACAGTTACATTCTGTGTCCTTAAGCTACGACTGGTCTCAATAGCTGATCTTAAAATATAATATAATTATATCTGAATAGATTATGCTTCTCACCTTCATACCTCTCCATACAATTCACGTAGTCCAGGAGGCAGTAGTTTTTAAACGTATGATAGGTATAATAAATTGTTCTTCCACACAATTTTCCTGTACTATTAAAAATTTGTTTAGTTTACATAAATATATATTCTTAGCGCTGTCATAGTGCAGTGAGACAGCATCTGACTGTAAATGCGATGGTTTTAGGTTCGATTCCCACTCGGGGGTGTAATTATATATTATTTGAAAAAGACGTTTAGATACGTAGAACGTATGGCTCAGTTAAATGCCAATGACGGTATTCAGGAGGGGCGGGTTCGAATTCGTTTTAAAATCGTAAAATTTTTATGCGTTTTCTAAATGTCTTTTTGAGTTTTCCTAAGTCTAGAAATGTTTAAAAAGTATATATTATTTTCTTTTTTCCCCTCTGGTAACTATGACAAAGCGCGGTGTCAGTTCCGCCACTTAACAACGTAATGTCGATTCGATTTGGTTCTATTTCAGGCAGGAAGCAAAGGACGGAGTGTCTTGATGCCATGTTTCTACTTTTTTTTTGATATTGCGTAGTGAGTGGCGGAACTCAACGCTGCTCTTTGTCTTTTTATAAAGATATATAGAATATAATAATAATTTAAATATAATCAAAACCATTCTCCTAATTGGGAATTGAACCCACAACCAGTCGCATTTAGCCCGTAATTTAGTCAGACCCCTAAAATATTTGTTGGGACCAAAATTTAACATTTAAAATTTCACCTTAAAAATTTAGGATTTAAATTTATCAATTATCAAATTAAATTTAAAAAAATATATACAATTATAATAAAAAGTATCGCATCGCGTGTTCCTTCGCGCCCCGCGACCCCCCAAAAAAGTCATATACTTGATGCGTCTCTTTATCATAATTTTATATATTTTTTTATTTAACTTGATAAATGCTTAATTTTTAAGGTGAATTTTTAAATGTTAAATGTTAAATTATTATGGACATGTGTTCCCCACATATTTAATACCAGTTAAATATAATGACTCACTCATAAGCTTTTAAACAGTAATGCGCTAAATAGTCACAGTTCTCCTCGAACGTTATACGCAGCGGCGTAGTTCTCATGACACGTCGCCGCGTCGTTGACGGTGTGGTAAACCTATTTATTTATTTATTAAGATTCATTAGAGATAATTTTACATGGAACAAGCAAGAGAAATCCACAAATTAAAACTTAAGACTAAATTCATCATCGTGGCCAGTCGTGGCCCAGTGGCACAAGCGTGTGACTGTAAACGACTGGTTGCGAGTTCAATTCCCACTCGACGAGTGGAAATATTTGACATTTCCATTTTCTTCGCTCTGGTGTCGAGGCAAAATGCGGTGTTAAGTTCCGCCACTTAACACGCAATGCCTTTGATTTAGGCGGAAAGTGGGGAACAGAGTGTCTTAACACTAGATTCCCTCAGCCTAACCTGCTGTATGCGGGATATAGCGTAAAGCTAAAAAAAAAGTTAAAAATTGCTCGAGTGTGTGTTGTGGGTTCGATTACCACCCGAAAAGTTATTTAATAGTTCATTTTCTTCATTCTGGTATCGAAGTAAAACACAATTAAGTTCCGCTATTTAACATGTAATGCCTCGTAATGTCTTAACATTAGGTTCCCTCTGCCTACCCAGCTATGTGCGGGATACAGCGTGAAGCTAAAAAAAAATGAATCGTCAAATGTTTACCTGTCTTTCTCCATTTGACCTCCGCCACCTTTGTCCGGTAACGGAAAACCAGCTAGTGCATCAAATCCATCATTGAAGCCTGGCGAAAAGCCCGGCGAAAAGCCTGGTGAAAAGCCTGGCGAAAAGCCTGGCGTATAGCCTGGTGAAAAGCCTGGTGGCAGCATAGGCATCATATTTTCGTTCTGTCTCTTAATGTTTTTATTTTCTGTACTGTATTCATTCATTAATAACATAACTATAAAAAAAATATAAAGAAGTTATTTTTGAATAGTGATAGTGTTATAATGTTAACGCGGTTGGTTTTAAGTTCGATTTCCAGTAGGGGTTATGCTTAAATTACTTTAATTTCTCTGCTGTGATTAGACGAAGTGCGGCGTTGAGTATCACTAATTAAAAACTCAAATTAGAGTGGAAACAATAGAAATGGAATGTCTTGAGGTTTTCTCTGCCTACCCTGCTACACGGGAAAGCGTAAAGCTAAAAAAGATAACTGTGCCACAAGTGTGACTGTAAAGCGACTGGTTGTGGGTTCGATTCCCACTCGAGAGGCAAAAATATTCTATATTTCCATTTCCTTCGCCCTGGTTTCGAGGCAAAGCGCGGCGTTAAGTTCCGCTACTTAACACGCAATGCCTCCGAATTCGGCGGAAAATGGGGAACGGAGTGTCTTAACACTAGGTTCCCTCTGGCCACCCTGCTGTGTGCGGGATACAGCGTGAAGCTAAAAAAAAGACATAATAAAACAAGTGATTGTGTTATAAAGATAATTAAAATAAAAAAAATCTATAATATATCGTTAAAAGAAACATCAGAAGCTCTTAAATTGAATATAATTTAGTAGAAAAAATTACAATTTTATGACTTACCAAGTAAAATAACGAATAAATCATATAAATTCAATATTAAAAACATTGTTAATTTATTTACATACATATTGACTTAGTTAAAGTATATATAGCAAAATAATTAAAGAAAAAATCAAAAATATCATTTATGGTATACATTTTATAATTGTCAATTCATTCGATCCATTAATTTTAGCAAGAAGTGTATAGACGTTTGTAAAATTGTAATAATTGTAATATAATTTCAACTATATTACCTTTTACAAATGTGTATTCTACTAGCTGTACTCGTGACTTCGTCCGTATAAATTAAAAAAAAAATGTATAATTCTAATATAAAAGCCAGTCGTGACCCAGTGGCACAAGCGTGTGACTGTAAACGAGTGGTTGTGGGTTCGATTCCCACTCGAGGAGTGGAAATATTTAATATTTCCATTTTCTTCGCTCTGGTGTCGAGGTAAAGCACGGCGTTAAGTTCCGCCACTTAACACGCAATGCCTCCGAATTCGGCGGAAAGTGGGGAACGGAGTGTCTTAACACTAGGTTCCCTCTGCCTACCCTGCTGTGTGCGGGATACAGCGTGAAGCTAATATAAAAGTAGCCTAAGTAACTCCTTATTACATCAGCAATCTGCCATTGAAGGTACCATCAACTTTTAAACTTTTAAACATTTTTAAAGTGTTATTCCACACTTAGGAAAATTGAAAAAGACATTTAAAGAAAACGTATAAAGTAAACTGAGCATGCGCTCAGTGGTGAGAGCGCCTGGACCGTTCAGGAGGCGCGGGTTCGAATTCCGCTGCATTCAAATTTTTATACGTTTTCTTTAAATGTCTTTTTCAAGTTCCATCAAAATCGGTCAGACAAACAAAATTTGTAAAAACTGTTATTTTGGTATATTGTATATGCATTTAGGAAAAAGCAGTTATTTGATTATTACAAACTGACACTCCAATTTTATTTAAAATTATAGATTATCGTAATCAATACCTTGAAATTGGATAGTAAAGTTAATCAGAAAATACTATACGATATTTACAAAGTTGTATAAAATTTATTTTTTCACGCTTTATCCCACAAAGCATGGTAGGCAGAGAGTTCCTAATGTCAAACACTCCGTTCTCCGCATTTCGCCGTCAATGTGTGTCGATTGGTGGAGTTTAACACCGCGCTTTGTTCTTGAAAAAGGAAATTAAGCATTAAAACCCACAAACATCGCGTTTAGAGTGTAGCACTGTACAAGACTATTAAATATATCATATGGCAAAATGGATTTGTTCACTGTTTTCTTAACAGCATTTAAAACATCATGGAGGAAGCTAGTTTCAATTTAATTTTAATTATTAAATTAATATTCGTAACTTGATAGCTGAAAATTGGATAGTTGTTTAATTCCTACTTGGTAATTATTTTTATATAGCTTCACGCTGTATCCCGCACACAGCAGGGTAGACGGAGGGAACCTAGTGTTAAGACATTTCGTTTCCCATTTTCCGCCAAATTCGGAGGCATTTGCGTGTTAAGTGGCGGAGCTTAACGCCGCGCTTTACCTCTGATACCAGAGCGAAGAAAATGGAAATATTAAATATTTCCACTCCTCGAGTGGGAATCGAACCCACAACCAGTCGTTTACAGTCACACGCTTGTGCCACTGGGCCACGACTGGCCACTGACGACTGGCATAAATTATTCAATACAAATTATAGTATAATACAATTTCAAGATTTCACGAATAAGGAATAATTACAAATTTTCGCAAAGATCATCCCTTAAGATACATATTTAAAGAGGTTTGCATATTTTCTGACGCTAATTCCTTTGATACTTATACAGATTATTTGCTTTTTGTTTAGAATTATTACATTATACTTATTTATCAGCCAGTGTTTTGAATTGAATGTAAATACGATGGCTGTGGGTTCGATTCTCACTTGGGGGAATCAATTTCATTGTTGCCAGTCGTAGCGCAGTGCCACAAAGTGTGACTGTAAGGCGACTGGTTGTGGGTTCGATTCCCATTCGAGGAGTGGAAATATTTAATATTTACATTTTCTTCGCCCTGGTGTCGAGGTAAAACGCGGCGCTAAGTTCCGCAACTTAACACGCAATGCCTCCGAATTCGGCGAAAAATGGGGAACGGAGTGTGACACTAGGTTCCCTTTGCCTATCCTACTGTGTGCGGGATGCAGCGTGAAGCTAAAAAACAAAAAAAATCAGCGTTGAATTCCGTCATTCAACACGCAATATCTCGTTGTCAGTTCAAATGTGGAGAAAGGAGTGTCTTAACACTAAGTACTCTCTAAGTTGTTATGTGGAAAAAAGAGTAAGGGTAAAAAAAAGTTTTGAAATCTTTATATAAATTTTCTTGAACATTATTGTAAGCTTTTCGTTTTTATAAAACTTTCAACTGAACTTGGAACTTATGAATACTTAGTTTACTAAATGCAGATTTCAGTAGCGAATTACAACTTTTTATTTATGTAAAGTAAAAAACGTTGGTACAGTGTCTGACTGTAAACGGGATGGTTGTGGGTTTCATTCCTATTCGATAGACTGGTTATTTTATTTTTTGCCGTGGATGGAGAGCTAAGAACACTTCTTCCCTCCGCAGCTGGAATGCATCCTGTAATAGACAGATAACTCAGTAACTTGGTGGTAGGAGATTAGTTCTTTAACTTACTTGCCATCACAATTATGTCAAAAACGAACCGTCAAATGTCTGATGATGTGTTCCGGTTCGCAATACAAACCAGCTCTCCCTATTCCTATCAATTCTTCTCCCTCTTTCAACCTCAAGGCCGGCAACACATCTACAACTCCTCTAATATTGTAGATGTCTATGGGTAACGGGAAGTACTTTCCATCACTGGTGGTACTACTGCTCGTTTGCCTCTTCTATGCATTAAAAAGACATTTTCTGTTATATAGAAATATATATAAAAAATATATGTATCAATTCTACACAAATATCACAAAAAAACAGAAGCCACAAAAGGCAGCAACGATTTGCAAATGAAAATTGTCAAAATGAGAGCTCGACATTAATTCGACTCAATTCCGACGCGGCGTAATTATGTAAGCTTTTGTCCACTTCGCGTTGTGTAACCGTGTCTTTGGCGTTTTCGAGATTATAATATTATAAGATCCGTTGTTTTGTTTAATAATTGAAGTGAAAACTTCTTTAGGCGCGTTGAGCGTTTTGGTAGAGGGTAAAATCCTCGGTTCGCGTCACCGACATGCTAATGATAATAGTATTGAAATTGAAATTCGTGTAAATATAAATACTATGTATAATTAAGATAATTGTATATTAATTATTTTTTCAACCACTTTGATTTGTTTAACCCATCATATGTAACTAATAAATATTTTTTATGTTTATAAAAAATTTCATATAATTTTTGCATATAGTTTTAATTACACTCAACTTAATGGTTCCGTTTTCACTTCTATCGGCAGTGCCACGACTGCTACTGTTTTTGTTTTTTGTATTATTTTTAATATTTTGAACTGTTATTTACACACTTTTAAACATTTTTAAAGTGTTATTCCACACTTAGGAAAATTGATATTGAGTGATAAAGGGTAGAATTTTGACGCAGCTGGTAGTAGTACGCATGGCTCAGTGGCGAGAGCGCCTGGACGGTATTCAGGAGGCGCGGATTCGAATCCTACTGCTTTCAAATTTTTATACGTTTTCTAAATGATTTTTTCAATTTTCGTAAATGTGGAATAACACTTTAAAAATATTGAAAACTATTTAATAAATAGCATTCTCTCTTGCTAAACGATTGTTGGTAGAATGATCTTGGGATAGTAGAAATTTGTAAAAATGTCTCTACAGAGATGCTAACAAGAAAAATTAGTTGTAACGCCACGCTTTACCTCGACACCAGCGCGAAGAAAATGAAAATATTAAATATTTTCACCCCTCGAGTAGGAATCGAACCCATAACCAATCGTTTACAGTCACATGTACGTGCCACTGCGCCACCACTGCGCCACCACTTCTTCCTTTAAGCTAGCCAAATAGGGGTTGAAAGTTTGTATAGAAGTTTGCCATTTTTAATGTTAGAAATATGAAACTTTATTTACTGGCTACTGATTGAAAATAAGTAAATTTATCTCAACATATCGACAGCATAAGGTTACGTCAGTACTAAGCTAACTGTACGCTGTCATACAAACTAAACGTGTGCAAAATTTCGGCTCAATCGGTTTAATGTAACTCGTTAAAAATTCAGTTGCAAAATTCATATGACACAAACAAAGGAATATAGATTTGTAAAGAAATTGTTTTTATTAGACAAAAGAAGTAACAAGAAGATAGCAAAGAAATAATTAATCTATAAAAATAAGTAAAATTAGAGTGTCTTTTTGTAAAATCAATATCACTGTTATTGACTAAATGCATGTGTACTAAAATAAATATCTTAAATAGCTTCACGCTATATCCCGCACACAGCAGGGTAGGCAGAGGGAACCTAGTACTAAAATAATATTTATTATATTTTTTGTTTGTCTATGTATTAGTTCTAATCTCTGTATCGGCTGAACAGATTTTAACGGGACTTTCACTGGCAAATAACTGGTGTAATAGGGCATAACTTAGGTTGTTTTTAGATTCTTTTTCGAAGTCGCGAGCACAGCTAGTATTTGAATAAAATAATTGCCTCTAATACTATGTTTTTAAGCTTTACACTTTTACGTAAGTGTCAAAACACTCCGTTCTCTGCTTTCCTTAACGCCGCGTCGTTCTCACTCTTAATCAACCGAGTGGGAATCGAACCTACAACCAATAACTGCGTTTGCAGAGAGGCACTGCGCGAATGCGCCACGACGAACAGAAATGTTTGCAGTATTTCATTTTAAAAATTCAAGCAAAAATATGACTGTCACTAGGTAAGGGATGGCGCTTTGCTTATTTCGCTTATTCCTCTCATTTCGCGGATTTCGCTCGTCAAATGAGATCCAGGTGAAACAAAATTATCGCTTAATTTAGAATAGTGATGTTTCTTTATTAGTATCGATGTTCGTTGTTCTTTAAGTTTTCTTTATTTATGTATTATGCGTAACCGAGAATTCGTACTTTTACGTAGTCAGTAAGTAACCTAGTGCGAAGACACTCCGTTCTTAACTTTCGACTTGACATTGCGTGTTTAGCAGCCGATCTTAATGCTGCTTTTTGTCATGTTCACTAAAGCACGTTCCCACTAAATCTCTCATATTTTTATTTTCTATTTATTTATATAAATTTGATTTTTGCCTACAATTAGGAAATAGAAACAGATATTTTTAGAAAACAGTAAAAAAAAATAAGCGCAGCGGGATTTAAGCCTGCGCCTCTTCGAAATCATCTCTCGTTTAAACTACGCAGGAGTTGGAAGTCAGAGCGCTTGGACGGTTGCGTTTAAATTTTTACACGTTTTCTAAAAATGTATTTTTAAATAAAGATTTTTTTTTATTAACAAAACGTTACCGTTTTAAAATCTAAATATAAAGAAAAATACATCGATAAATCAGAAAGCACATCACTATCGTACACGTTCCGGTACACGTCAGTATGACAGCATTGAGTGTCGCGCAAATAACATTTTCTAGGTAAAAATAAAGGGTATGCTGCCTACAGTTGACACTTTACGTTCAGTTGTTTGTTTTGCCATTCCAAAGGGCACACGTTCAATTATATGGCAATACATATGTATATGACTCTTATAGAAGCCAACGTTATATGCCAATGTATACTATTGTAGAGGCTATCTATCGTGACGCAGTGACACAGCGTCTGTAATTGCGATTGGTGGTGGTTCGATTCTCAATCTGTAAAATGATTATAATTTTATTATTTTTAGTCCTTCTTTTTCTGGCGAATAACACAAAGCACCGCTTAATTACTTAATATGGAACAACTCGATTTTTTATAGAAAGTTGAGACAGAGTGTTTTAACACTATGTTCTCTCTCCCTACCTTGCTATCCTGAAAAAAAATATTATAATCTAATATTAAATACTAAGACTTAAACCTTTTTCTAAGAAACAAAAAACGATAAATAGAAAAATTGTAATCAGCGGATAAGAATTTAATCACAACCAGATATAGAACACATAGCTTAGCGGTTAGGGCAATTAAACAGTTTCAAAGAAACGTGGGTTCGAATCCAGCAACGTTCAAAAACATATAACTTTAAAAAAAAAAAAATTTAAAAAATGCATTTTCCTAAGTGTGTCAATAAAATTTAAAAAATGTAAACCTGCTAATAGATACTATATAGTCCCTCTTCTTTCTTGTTCTTCTTCTTATTCCTTCTTTCTTATTTCATTCATTAGCAGATAGAAGCATCCACCGACTAAAGAATCAGTTCGTTTTGTGAACTCACGATTGGTGACGACAAAGCGTACTAATTCTAATATCGGTGATGTGCTACTCTTCATTCTTCTATGTCGTTCTTCTTCTTTCTTCCTCGTATTTTTAAATTATTATATAGTGAGGCCAGATGTGGTTTTATTGTAAACGCGAAAGGTTGTGGGTTCGATTCCCATTCGAGAAATATTTAATATTTCTTTGCTCTTGTGTTGAGGCATAGCTGAGTTCTGCCAATTAACATGCAATGCCTCCATAATTTGGCAGTAAATGGGGAACGGAGAGTCTTAACACTAAATTCCCTTTGCCTATGCTGTTGTGTGTGGAATATAACATTACGCTAAAAAAAAAATGTTAAGCCAAACAGACGAAGCGACTTATTCTATTATTGTTCCTGCTAAACAATATGTTATTATAGTATATATGATTTAATAATGCTTAAAGTTTTATTCACACACTTAGGGACATTAAATTGTAAACATGTTGTTTGATATTAACAAAAAATACTAAGGTGGGCTTTTTATTTTTTAAGCTTATATAAGTATAATTTTTGTTATTATAACATAACTAGGTATCGTTCGTTTTTCGTTTTAGTTCGACTCTAAAGTGACACTTTTTCTGTGAGAATTTCCGAAAATATTTCCTTTTCTCTCTCTCCTAGTACTTTCCAACGAGCCTACACTCAAATTTCTCATTTCATATTTCTTTGGCCTAAGAAACTCAGATAAGACAAACTTACCTTGCTGGGCAAAACAGAAAATATTTTTAAAAATGTACACATAGTGTGTTTGTTGTTTAGAGTAGATTTTCTTAAAATTAGCTAAATATAAAAAAATATATATATAAAAATACTTTGGGGTCGTAGCAGGATATATTTATACAGTTATTCTAAAATTATTCCCTGTAATTTGAACGGATATAAATCTTATATGCCTTTATTTTTTTACTCGCTTTACACGCATATCAGGGTAGTCAGAGACAACCACTCCATGTGTCAAGACACTCCGTCCTCCACTATTCATCCAACATTGAGAAATTGTGTGTTGAATGGCGGAAGTCAACGCCGCGCTTTGTCTTTAGTACTAGGCTGAAAAAATTAAAATTTAAGATAATCATTATTCAAGTGAGAATCGAACCCATATCCATCGTTTTACAGTCAGACGCTGTCCCACTGACCCACGACGGCATCTATATATATAAATAAAGTAATAGATATATAAATTAAGAATTGAATTGAGGCCGGTCGTGGATAGGTGGTCGCATAGGCACAAAGTGTGACTGTAAAGCGACTGGTTGTGGGTTCGATTCCCACTCGAGGAGTGGAAATATTTAATATCTCCATTTTCTTCACACTGGTGTCGAGGCAAAGCGTGGCGTTAAGTACCGCCACTCAACACGCAATACCTCCGAACGAAGTGTCCTTACACTAGGATCCCTTTGCCTACCCTGCTGTGTGTGTAAGCTAAAAAAAATAATTAAGATATAGATTTAAAAAAATTACTTAAATCAGTTGAAATCCTTTATATTTGAACGGAGATAAACCTTTTATGCCTTTATAACGGAATATAAAGAGCTTAAATTTGTCGACTGACCTCAGTCTGCAAATTATCGACACTTCAGTGAAAACCCTTTGAAAAGGATTACCTACATAGATTGTGAAGAATTGTCGGGCCTCAGGAAATAGAATATCTTTAAATTATATGTCGAGGTTGTCGTAACTTGTGTGACTGTAAACGTGACTGGTTGTGGGTTCGATTCTCACTTGAGGAATTGAATTGTTTAATATTTCATTTCCTTCGGTGTTGAGGCAAAGCGCGGCGTTGAGTTCCGTCACTTCACAAGCAATGCTTCCTGATGGAGACGGAATGTCTTAACAATAGTTTCCCAATGATCAACCTGCTGTGTGTGGGATATAGCGTGACACTAAAAATATATATGCATTTATAAACTTAGACCCTGCCCCGTGCCCCGTGGGGGGACGGGTTTGAACACAAATCCCCTCCGTCGCTGGGCAGCATCCCATAAAAGGCTGGTAACCCAGTAGTTTGATGGTAGGAGATTGATTGTACGACTGGCTCGTGACCACTATCATGTCATAGACGAACCGCCAAACATCTGATGATGTGTTCCGGTTCGATGGCATGTAAGCCAGCTCTATCCATCATCTAAGCCCCAGACTTGTGCCACTGCAACATAATGGTCTCTAGAATTAATAAATTATTTTCACAAAAAATATTCTATAATAAAGTAATATAATAGAAATGAATTTAATTATATCAAAATTCGAACCTTTCATCTATTTTTCAAAGCCATAATCTCAATATAAAGAGATAAAGCGTAAACCAGCTTTATTCCGCTCAAATCGCTTAAGAGTCACATTACACAATCGACGCTCGCTTTGCAAATGTTCCGAAATACGCCATTTGCCAGTTGAGCCGTAACTTTAACAGTCTTACATTAATGTATTCTGATGTAGACTTAAGTATTGTTTAAAACCTCTTTGTTAACGGAGAAAGTAATAAAGAAAACGGAGAAGGGAGTGTTTTGATTGTTGCTTCTCTTTAGTTAATCTGGTATGCGGGATAAAGCGTGAACGTGTAAACAGCGTGAAAGCAAGCACTAAGTATTCACATATATATACCGGGGCTTTATAGCACAGTAGAATAGCGTAATACTAACGTGATTGGTTGTCTGTTCAATTCTTACTCGCAATATTTTTTTGCTAGTTTCACGCTGAGAACCTAGAGAGAGGGAACCTAGTGTTAAGACACTCCGTTCCCAACTTTCCGCCAATTTCGGAGGGATTGCGTGTTAAGTGGCTGAACTTAACGCGCTTTGCCTCGACACCAGAGCGAAGAAAATGGAAATATTAATTAATTTAACTCCTGCAGTGGGAGTCAAACCTACAACCAGTCGCTTCGCAGTCACACTTTGTGTCTCTGCGCCACGTCTGGCTCCATCGGTATAATCTCCTTTCTGCTGAGATAAAGCAAAGTGTTCAATTTGCTATGTGACAGAGCATCTTTCGTTTTCTACCAACAAGTATAGAACGGAGTGTCTTAACATTATTCTCTCAGAAATGTAGGATAGAACTAGCCAGTAAAATAACCAGTTCTAAAGTAGAACTTTATATATATTTTAAGATTAAAACTTTTATTACCTTGACTGAAATTCTATTTGCAATAAGCTGGATTCGAAGCAGCTACATCTGCTGTACCCATGTAATCTAGTAATTTCAATATACAACTATTCTACGGTGGGGTTATAAATATATTTATATAACATTTTCTATCCGTCTCTCATGGGAAGTGTTTCTTTAGGCACACTGCCAGAATCAGAATGCGGGCATCTCTCGCTCTCTACACTCATTAAAAATTCAAAATTCACATGTTATTTGCATTAATATGGTTAAATTTTAATATTTTATTTTGAAAAATGCAAATTTTGTACTTGAAAAATGACTTATTTATGTTTTTTTATGTTACTGTCATTTTTTAGGTTGTACGTTGTTATTTCGAAACGACATGTTCTAAATTTATATTAAAAAAAACTAACTTGTGGCCAGTCGTGGCCCAGTGGCACAAGCGTGACTGTAAACGACTGGTTGTGGGTTCGATTCCCACTCGAGGAGTGGAAATATTTAATATTTCCATTTTCTTCGCTCTGGTGTCGAGGTAAAGCGCGGCGTTAAGTTCCGCCACTTAACACGCAATGCCTCCGAATTCGGCGGAAAGTGGGGAACGGAGTATCTTAATACTAGGTTCCCTCTGCCTACCCTACTGTGTGCGGGATAC
The DNA here is from genome assembly GCA_019049465.1 of Dryas iulia moderata. Taxonomy (NCBI): domain Eukaryota; kingdom Metazoa; phylum Arthropoda; class Insecta; order Lepidoptera; family Nymphalidae; genus Dryas; species Dryas iulia. Next base: position 3,570,286 of record CM032437.1, read on the forward strand.
AGCGTGAAGCTGAAAAAAAAAAAAAAAATAAAATCACTTGTTGTAAACTACTCGATTTTCTGAAGTTAATAGAAAATAGGAAGGAGGTAGTCTCTTCGTCGAAACTACTATTCCTAAGCGTTGAGTGGCGGAACTAAAGGCTGCATATCATCATAATTCTCTATCAATTTAATTTTTAATGTTATTATCCGTGCTAACGCCATCGTGTCGCAGTAGGACAGCGTCTGACTGCAAACAAAAATAGTTAGATATCCATTTGAAGTAATTATTTTTAATTATTTTCATTGATCCTCTCATTTAGAAGACGAGGCACGGTGTTGAGTTTACGCGCTATGTCCAGATTTGTGGCGAAAAGTGGAGAACGGAGTATCTTGGTACTAGGTTGTCTTTGCTATGCGGCAAATAAGTTATAGATCAGCTTCACGCATTTTCCTCAAGGCGGAGTAGTCAAAATGGACTTACCATCAAGACACATCCTCCACTTTCTGCTCAAAATCGAGACGTTGCGTACAGAGTAGCGGAACTCAATGTTGCGTTTTTCTTAGATGCCAGAGCAAGCAAATAAAACTAATTCAAAAATAATTATTTCTCTAACCCGAAATAGAACCTCCAATAAAGAAATTAGGGGCCAGTAGTGGTGCAGTGGCACAAGCTAGTGACTATAAACGACTGGTTGTGGGTTCGATTCCCACTCGAAAAATGGAAATATTTAATATTTCCATTTTCTTGACTCTGGTATCGAGACAAAGCGCGGCGTTAAGTTCCGCCACATAACTCGCAATGCCTCCGAATTTGGTGGCAAGTGTCTAACCTGCTGTATGCGGGATACAGCGTGAAGCTAAAAAAATATATCTGTCCATTTATAGTCAAACGTTCCACTGTGCCATCATGGTCTCAAATAAAATAATAATATCATTTATACAGTCATAGTGTCTACTCACATACCTTTGAAATGTCAGAACGCCTTTCACCAAAGTCAAATAACTGTCCCGTCTGAAAAGTTCATATCAATCAAATATAATAAGACAATAAAAGATAAAACTTATTTTTGTTGTAAGAGATGCTAACAACAAAAATATGTTGTAATAAAGTGTATTAAAATTTCGAGGCAGCTGGTAGTAGAACACACGCATGCTCAGCGGTGAGAGCCTGGACGGTATCACGTGGCGCGGGTTCGAATTCCGCTGCGTTCAAATTTTTATACGTTTTCTTTAAATGTCTTTTTCCAATCAAATATGAGAGAATGTAAAGTGAAAAAAATATGTGAGAATTTCGATATAGCTCTATAAGAACGTTAGACTCTATAAGACATAACGTCATGTTATGTTATTTCCTGTATTGAAAATTAATATTTTCAATATATTTTTTATTGAAAATCTATATTTTCAATATTGAGGCCAGTCGTGGCGCAGAGACATAAAGTGTGACTGGAAAGCGACTGGTTTGGGATTTGATTCCCACTGCAGGAGTTAAAATATTTAATATTTCCATTTTCTTCGCTGGGGTGTCGAGTTCTGCCACTTAACACGCAATGCCTTCAGAATTCGGCGGAAAGTGGGGAACGGAGTGTCTCAACACTAGATTTCGAAAGAGCGAAACTAGAGCGAAGAAAATGGAAATATTAAATATTTCCACCCCTCGAGTGGGAATCAAACCCACAACCTGTCGATTAAGGTCACATGCCTGTGCCTCTGCGCCACGACTGGCTCCAATCAGAAAGAATTATCAGAAAGAAGATATAATTTATATTTCTTCTGTATTGATTGTAATATAATTTAATTTCCCGGAGTGGAAATTCAAATCACAACCATCGAATTTAGTCAGACCAGTGCGTCACTACGGCTTCTTGCTTGCAAAATTTTAAATCAATTAAAACATCATGTTCAAATAAACACAGATAAGAAACTACACATTGTTTCCCACTTATCAGCTTATTCAGGAAGAGTCACTAGTGTCAAAATATACTATTTTCCATTATAACCGAAATCGAGATATTGCCTGATAGGTGACGGAACTTAACACCGTGCTTTAGTTTAGGTACCAGAGAAGATAAATTAAAATATAATATAACCATGCCTCCTCCTACCTTTTATCGAAAATATAAAAAAAATATTTATTTATTTTTATTTATTTACTCACACACACATAGAAACAACTTAAATACTATTATTATAATTTATAACTTACAAGCTAACAAAATAATCTAAAAATCCGTTGGAAAGGAGACTGAACTAGGATATTTCAGGTCACCAGGTCCAAAATATGAAATTTTGCTCACCCTTTCCTTGCAAGCTGTTTTATATTTATGTCTCCTACTTATTTATTCTTGTAATGTTAAATCTGTAAAAGAAGTACATTAGAAAAATATTCTTATAAAACTTATAAAATTTTTATTCAGTGAGATTTGAACCCACGTCTCTTGAAATCAACCTTCTAAGCAAAGTTTCCATAGGGCTAAGATTGAAATTCTTCTGCGTTCAATGTTTTATGCGTTTCCTAAAAGTGTTTTACAATTTTTGTAAGTGAGAGTCGAACCCACAACCCTTACCTTCACAGTCAGATGTTGTCACACTCCGCTACGATGGCCATTTCTTACTTATTCAACGATAACTAGGAGCCGCCTCTTTGCTCTGCATGGCGGGAAGAGCTGAGCGATGTACATATTTAATGTTAAAAAAATTAACTTAACTTTTTGACCATTTAATTGCCATTTATTCAAAAACTACAAATAGAAACGTCACCAAAAAACTTCACAGCACACAAGACACTGTGCTCGATATCCCTTACTGTGCCAAATTTCAGAGGTCTACTACAAATAGTCCAGGAACAGTTAAACCACAACGAAACTTATTTTTGACCAGTGAGTCAATATAAGATAAGCACTTAATAGTACGTTTTTTTTCTTCCCTAAAAGAGCCAGTTTACTTTAAATAAACTGGTTGAATATATCGTACTCCCAAAATTAATGTTGCCTAACCCAAAAATATATATTTTGCACAAAATTATAACAGAATCTTACAATAGGTTTTTTATGGTCGTTTTTTAGATAAAAATTAAGTAAAGTCAGTTTAATTTTAAAGGTACGAAATGCTTACATACCCCATCATTCTATGTAATTAATAGTCATTTTTGAGAATTTTCCAATATTCTCTTCAAGTATAGAGGTGAGATATACATATGGACTCATAAACTTAGTTCAAGTTTAAATTATGTGGCCAGTCGTGGCCCAGTGGCACATGCGTGTGACTGTAAACGACTGGTTGTGGGTTCAATTCCCACTCGAGAAATGGAAATATTTAATATTTCTATTTCTTTCGCTCTGGTATCAGAGGTTAATAAGTTCCGCTACTTAACACGCAATGCCTCCGTATTCGGTGGAAAGTGGGGAACGGAGTATCTTAACACTTCCCTCTGTCTTCCCTGCGTGCGGGATACAGCGTGAAGCTAAAAAAAAAGTTTAAATTAAAGAAAAAAATGATCGATAAATTGGTCTTTATTTAGCTACTAACGAAATCGAAAACAGGGCAATGTCTTACAAAATGTATTAATTATATAATAAAAATAACTATTATATGCTTATTTAAATAAGAGTTTTACTTTATAGAATTTTAGACAATCATACTGTTTTTGTTTTAAAATACGGAGAGTATAACCACTAGACGTTTCCTTAAACACGTTCAATGCACGGAAAAATTATGCATCTCTCCGTTCGGGCCGCGTCGGTCAGTGCTGGTCGACAATGAGACTTTCCGTTCGGGCCGCGTCGGTCAATGCTGACCGCGGATTCGGATACTTTCGATTCATTATTACAAGCAGTAGGGAACTGCTATCTTATTAAAAACCGTAATACGTATTGACCCACGTGGCTTACTAATAATAACTTTAAAATAAGTTAGTTTTTGAAAAATGTAAAATACTTGAAAGGAAGATGATAATTTAAAGTGCTGACCGACGTTCAATATCTTCACAAATAGAGACATTTGGATAGAAATGTGATTTTTACTTGGGCTGGAGGGATAGCATGCTGTCGGTCAGCATTGACCGCGTTAGCAGTGAACGTGTTAAGAGAGAGAAAGAAGAGAGAACACTTTTCAATGAAGTATTTACTGTACAAGTTGTCTTGAAAAATATCTGTATGATTCACACAAATATTACGAATAAATTTGGTTGTTACGTTTATATTTAGATTTAGATGATTTCCAAAAAAAACTATAAAGTAAAACTCTTAACAAACAAAATATAAAAAAAACAAAAATAAGGTCACATCGTTATAAGTTGAATACATAATTATTGAATCAAACTAAAAATAACAAGTTATTGTCAAAAATTATGAATATTTCCATATACGTTTCCATGTAGTATTTTACCATTATAACCTGTTCAATTTTACTCTCAAAGATATTCTTTAAATAATGAAAAAGACATTTAGGAAATGTATAAAAATTTGAACACAGCAAGATTCGAACCCGCGCCTCTTGAAAACAGTCCAAGCGCTCTGCAGTCTGAATTTTTTCGCATGGTTTAGCGGTCCAATTTTTATACGTTTAATAAAAGTATTTTTCAATTTTCTATGTATGTAAATAACACTTTAAAAATGTTAAAAGTATTATCATAATATTTTTTTAACAATGAATGAATGAAGAAGGCTTCTATTATAATTTAGCAGATATTCACAATATATTTCCCATCCAGGATATATTTCTACAATATTTAAATACCAACCAGCATGGATAAAGGTCTATATTCATGTATGGGAAAAATTCTCGCAAAAATTTTAAAAGGCTTTTCATAGAAACTTTCTTAACAAATTAGTCAAAAAATGCTCATTTATTACGTTTGCTTATTGTTAATAATATGTACCTAAAATCTTCAGTTATACATAGAACAGAAATAATAAAAAAAATGAAATACCTTCATTCTCACACTTCATCCTTTAAAAAAAAATCTACCGATGTGACCTATCATTAAATCATAAAATCATTAACACGAATTATAATCATCATAATATAATGATACTACATACATAAGTATTAAGCTTTCGTTGAAACAGTGCCGATTTCAAAATATCATTATTACTTCTTAGTGATTTAAGTTTTAATTAACTTACTCATTAATTCTAATTTATCTATTTTAATGATAATTTAGAATAATTCAGTTTCTTGATGTACTTAAGTGATATAATCTATAAAGCGTTTTTTATGCGTCACACAGACGACCGTTTTTAATCCGCTGCGTTTTTTTTTACGAAATTTACAAAAAAAAACAAACTATTGTATTCTTGTATAGATTTTTTTTAATTAATATTAATTAGTTATTTCTTCTTAAATATTTTTGGTTATATTAAAGTTGAATTTCAAGTTAAAATGAGTGTTAAGAAACACATCCTTTTTTGTATGTTGTATATACGTCTTTTATGTATACGTACATAATATATAGTAATTGAATAACTTTATTCTGAAATTATGACTTGGCGAAAAAAATAAAAAAAAAGATAGTGTTTTGTCACTACCTTTGTTTACCTTGACCTACCTAAGTTAAGAAAAATTAAAAGAATAAGTGAATAACGTAGACTTATGTATCTCGAAATACTTTTAATGTTCTTCTTGAATATGTGTTCGTCACTAAAAGCTGGATTTAATTTAATAGTTAAATGATTCATTCTGATTCATTTAAATCTTAAGTTAAATCCGATTTTAATGATATTTTAAATTAAAAAAAACGGTAGACTTAAACATTTCCTTCTTTCAACACAACGATTATAAACGGTCGCACGCGCTTTGCCTTAAAGTGTTACAATTACATATTACTTTGAAATATCTAAATTAATCTATTATATTAAGAAATTTTGACTAATCTACGAATATAATCTAGAAAATACAGACAGCCGAATTATTATTTTTATATAATCTAAATGTATAGGCAATGCTTTTATTTAGTAAATTATTGTTTTTAATACTTAAAAAAAATAGTATCAGAGGACAGAGTGTCAAGACATTCCGCCCTCCACTTCCCGCCCAAAATCGAAACATTATGTGTTAAGTGGCGTAACTCAACGCCACGTTTTGTTTTAGGTATCGAGGAGCGAAGAAATTAAAATTTTAATTATAACTATTTCTTTGAGTAGAAATCGCTCCCACAGCCATCGCTTTTACAATCAGACACTGTCCAACAATATTTTAGTAGCCAGCTAAAAATATATTGTTTAGTATAAGTTATTATGTGGCCAGTCGTGGCCCAGTGGCACAAGCGTGTGACTGTAAACTACTGGTTGTGGGTTCGATTCAGACTCGAAGAGTGGAAATTATATTTTCATTTTCTTCGCTCTGGTGTCGAGGTAAAGCGCCGCGTTGAGTTTCGCCACTCAACACGCAATGCCTCCGAATTCGGCAGAAAGTGGGGAACGGAGTGTCTTAACACTAGGTTCCCTTTGCCTACCCTGCTGTATGCAGGATACAGAGTGAAGCTAAAAAAAAAGTTATTTAAAATCTGTGTTAAACTATTTCGTTATTTAATTATTGTTACTTTAACTTCTATCTTCTACGATATATATTAAACATGTATGTAATAATATTGAAAAAAAATATTCACATATATAATTATAAATATAATTCATAAGTCACCTGTTCTTAGTAAAACTGGTTTCCAACCCGTTGTTTTGATAGCTTCCTCACAGGCAAACATATTTTAAAACTTACTAGTTAAATTTGAATTTAATAAAGCCTCTTTTATCTTTTTTTTAGATACTCCGTTCCCCACTTTCCGCTAAATTCGAAGGCATTGCGTGTTAAGTGGCGGAACTTTACAGTCACACGCTTGTGCCACCGGGCCACGACTGGCCACATCTAGGAATTTATTTTTAATTTTGTTCGTTACTTGTCTTATTTTTACAAGACAAAAATTCTAAATATTATAGCCGATATACAAATGTTTATTTAACTAAAACAAAACTTTAAAAATAAATGCTTTTTATTGCAGTTTTCTCAGCTTTACGTTTTTAACCACATAGTAGAGTAAGAGAGAGCGTAGTGTCAAGACACTCCGTTCTCCACTTTCAGCCCAAATGCAGACATTATGTATTGAAAAACGTAGTTCATCAACGTGCTTTGTCTTAGGTACCAGAGCGGAGAAGTAAAAATAATATATAATAACGTCCCTCAATGGGATTTCAACCAACAACCATCGTGTTTACAGTCAGACGCTACCCCACTGCGGCATGATGGTCTTTATATTATCCCTACATTTTACAGGTAATTCAAATATGTGAATAAAATAATATGTTAAACATTTTTAAACATTATTAAAGTGTTATTCCACACTTAGGAAAATTGAAAAAGACATTTAGAAAACGTTTAAAAATTTGAACGCAGCGGGATTTGAACCACGCGTTATTACAACTTATTTTTGTTGTTAACGTATTTAAATACTTTAAATTACAGTTTAAAATTGATATTACTTCGTAGCTTTGTATAGAGTTATGCTGTGAATCAAAATGTTTCAGCATGTAGTAAAATTCGCTAAGTAATTGAAATTGAAAACTAAGTACTATGGCCCAGTGGCACAAGTGTGTGACTGTAAACGTTGTGAGTTCGATTCCCACTCGAGGAGTAGAAATATTTAATATTTCCACTTTCTTCGCTCTGGTGCCGAGGTAAAGCGCGGCGTTAAGTTACTTAACACGCAATGCTTCCGAATTCGGCGGAAAGTGGGGAGCGGAGTGTCTTAACACTAGGTTCCCAAAAGAAAAAGGAAGATATGAAGCTTATTAGTAAAAAAACATTACATGTTAGTATACTACAACAAATTGCTGAGATTATTAACAAATTATATCAATACTTACACCACGAAAACGTGATACGCAAACAGCTAAGCGGGGATTAAACGTTTTTCAGTTTAAAATCTATTTTACAATTTCTTCGAGGTCTGTTTAACAGCTTAATTGACTTTCTTTTAACTTTCGGGTAAATAAATAACTTCAATTGTATTATATTTTACTACACCTATACGGGCAAATTGTAGTAATTTATATTTTCATATTCTTTACATGTTTATTATTATTAATTTTTGTATATTTGTATTGAAGAGTTTAAAATAATTAGTTATTTTTTATACGTTTCCTAAATGTCTTTTTCAATTTCCTAAGTATATTAATAAAACGTTAAAATGTTAAAACTATTTTTTTACCATAGTTATTCAATTTATTGAATAACCAATAAAATATGTAATATTTAACAAATCAATATTTTTTTTAAGGTTTTCGTCGTGTTTTTTCAAACTGACACTTTAAATAAGATTTCTTGAAAATTGTTTAATAATTTCACATATGATATAATGAGATGCAATTATTCAAAAGCTCCCCAAGCCAATTATAGATACGTGAAACTGGATTAATGTTATTCATTACATTATAAATAGCAAAATTGAGGCCGCGGTGGCGCAGTAGTATAGTGTCTGACTGTAAATGTGATAGTTATGGGGTCGATTTCCACACGGGGAAATTATTATTACTTACTTACTTAGCTTCACGCTGTATCCCTTGCGGGTAAGAGAGAACGGAGCGCCAAACGCTACGGTCCCTGCATACTTCTTTCGCCTCGTCCACTGTCATCAACCTCTTCATGCACGCCCTCCCGCCCGCTTTTTACATGACCTTCCTCCAGTATCGTCGATACTGTTTTTACGAAGGTCAACCCAGGTCTCCCTTTGCCTCTCTTATCACTCTATCGAATTATTATTATTACTATTTTCATTTCTCTCCGCTCTGACTAAGACAAAGTGCACTGTTAAGTTCCACCACATAGCAGGCAGTGTCTCGATTTCCAGTGGAAAATGGAGAACGGAGTATTTTGCCACTAGATTCTCTCTGATTACCCGGCTATGCAGAAAAGACATGACTGTAAAAAAGTACCATTAAGCTTGCTTTTTGTTGATACATTCATATTTTGTAAGACATAATAGGCTTTATTAAATAAATTCTTTCGCCGACCATTTTAGTTATATTCAAAATTCATTATGTATTTCATATAAATACATATACAATTATTGCAAAGTACCTACTTCGGATTTACCTCAATACATTGTTTATACATTATTTAAGTTTATTTATTTATTTTTTAACACTATGAAATTAACACTTTATTTTGATAAATCAAAAAAAAAGATATTTTTAAACTTTTCTTTGTTGTTGTTTCCAATATTATTATCTTAAAACATTCTATATTGAAATAAACAATATTAATTTACTAAATTTATTTGAAAGCTTTACGTGATTTTTATATTTTTAATTTAATATTAATATTTTTATTTTTATGTATTCTTTGAATTGTGTTCTTGAACTTAATAAGTATTATTTTTGAAGCAATCTACATAAAAAATAATATGTATATGCCATACATTATACTGTTTCTATTATTTTTTTAATATATAATGAACCTAACAATACTAAGGCAACAGTACATTTGGTTGTGTAAGTCGAAACCGGTAAATACCAGTTTCGACCAGTATTTATACGATTTGCCTAACAAAAGGAAACTACACATAATATCTAACCTACTTTAACTACCTAAATACATATTATTCATAAAATTGTATTTCCATTAAGAATACGTGAAAAAACTGAAAAATTATCTAAATTGTACTTTTTTTTTGTATCTCTATAGGCATTTTAAAAGCATATCAAGGCGTAACGTCTAGGTAAAAAGGAAATTATAATTTGAAGAGGTACAGTGCATTGTTTTCAAATAAATTATATAATAAAAATATAGTTTAAATTGTTTATAGCTATATGTTACTGTGCGGTCAGCGTGCGAAGATAACTGCGACTGCGATTAGGATCAGCGCGATCGCGGGACTGCGTGTGAATGCGCCATTACACTCGTCGGTCTCGCAGCAGAATGTACGCGCTCCCCACCACTCTGTGAACAAAATATATAGATAATTATATGAAAAATTTGAAAGTAAATATTCAAATTTCAATATTATATAATAAATGTCGCTTGGGGCCAGTCGTGGCGCAGTGGCACTGTAAACTACTGGTTGTGGGTTCGATTCCCTCTCGAGGAGTGGAAATGTTTAATATTTCCATTTTCTTCGCTCTGGTGTCGAGGCTAAGCGCGGCGTTAAGTTCCGCCACTTAACACGCAATGCCTCCGAATTTGGCGAAAAATGGGAACTGAGTCTCTTAACACTAGGTTCCCTCTGTCTACCCTGCTGTGTGCGTGATTCAGCGTGAAGGTAAAAAAAGAAGAAATATATAATAAATAATATCTTTTTTATATGATTATTACACATTTTGAAATTCAGCGATTTTAAGAGCGGCACGCTCGCGTTTACGCTGCGTTACATTTGCAACTATAGCTGTCGCGTTATATTGTAACCAATTGGGGTGAATTTTTGAAAAAAAATAATATTTGGCCCACATTTGTCCCTAAATCTACAACTATTTTTATTCTTAATTAAATCTAAATTAGTCCAGACATGAAAGCGTCGCAGACAGACAAACTTTCGCATTTATAATATTAGTACAGATGATAGACACTGCGATGCAATTAAACACGTATTAGCCAGCTTTTAGTGAAATGCATCGCGATATTGCATTGTTAGCAGATGCGCTGATTGCCGGTTTTCAGTTAATTGGTTCCATTCGGCGTTTTAATTTAGTATCATGTTATTAATTTTAACTATTATTGAGTTCCACCAATTGACAATATCTGGACTTCCAACAGAAAGTGGAGAAAAGAATGTATCAACACTATATTCTCTCTGACTGTCCTGCTATTCGGGAAAAAAGTAGTAGTGTGAAGTTGTAATATCATTTATAATTTTTATTCCATTTAAAAACATATAAATGAATAAAAAAGACATTTAGAAAACGAATAAAACTTTGAACACAACGGGATTCGAACCCGCGCAATATGCAAGAAGTTGTAATTAAAAAAGTACATAATAAATAGCATTCTCTCTTGCCAAACGATTATTCGTAGAATAATCTTTGGGTAGCAGAAATTTGTAAAAATCTCTCTACAGAGATGCTAACGACAAAAATAAGTTGTATTAAAGTGTATAAGAATTGCGACGTAGTTGGTAGTAGAACGCATGCCTTAGCGGTCAGAGCCCCTGGGCGGTTTTCAGGAGACGCAGGTTCGAATCCCGCTGCGTTTAAAGTTTTATACGTTTTGTAAATGTCCTTTTCAATTCTCCTAAGTGTGGAATAATACTTTAAAAATGTTTAATCAATACAGATAAATAACAAAACAGAAATTTAGCCAGCAACCGCGGAAGAAGATAATAATAATAATAATCGTAATAAAAAAACAAGTTATATATGAGGCCACAATGGCTCAGTGGTCTCTGATTTGGATCCCGCTCGGACAAATGATCATTTTTTAATTATTTTAATTTCCTCACTCTGATTGCAAAGGATGGTGTTGAATTCCGTCACTCAATATAATCTGGATATAAATATACATATTAAATTCATATTTAATATGTAACGACGATTATGACCAGTCGACGATAGGGCCAGGGCCAGGGCACGAACGCGTGACTGTAACTGGTTGTGGGTTCGATTTCCACTCAAAGAGTGGAAATATTTAATATTTCCATTTCCTTCGCTCTGGTATCAGAGGTAAACCGCGGCGTTAAGTTCCACTACTTAATGCACAATGCTTCCGAATTCGGCGGAAAGTGAGGAACGTAGTGTCTTGACACTAGGTTCCCTCTGCCTACCCTGCTGTGTGCGGGATACAGCGTAAGAATATATATATATGACAATGACATTTTTTGAATTTGAATACTCCATATAAAACAGAAAGTGAAATTACGTAACAGTTTAACTTGCCCCCTGCGTTCGACATGACTAAAAATGACTTGTGCCTTATTTATGCCGCTTTTGTAAACCCTGATAGAGTAGGTAAAGAGAACTTAGTGTTGAGACACTCAATTTTTCTCTTTCCGCCCAATTCGAGACACTGTGTGTTGAAAAGCACAACTCAACGCCGCACTACCTCATTGGAAATTGGAAATAATAATAATTTAATCAAAAAGGCAGGAAGGTTTTGGCCCCATATTTCAACTTCTTCGCACGGCGTTGAGTTCCGCCAATCAACTCGTAATACCTCCAGAATTCAGCGGAAACCGGGGAACGGATTGTCTTAACAATAGGTTTCCTCTGCCTACCCTGCCGTATACGGAATACAGCGTTAAGCTAAAAAAATACTTAATTGGGAATCGAACGTATAACCACCGAGTATACACTTAGTTACTTCGCCCTAACGCCTTTACATAATGAATACTAAGAGATATCCCACTATATATTTCTGTCGTTTCGGCCCCTTCTCTTATCTGTTAGTATTTACATCCGACCCTTTGTTTGTCAGTAATGATAGTGGTATACATATGAATGTATGTATGTACCCTTATTAAGATAGTGACTTTTATTTTGATTTTATTTTAAACAAGCGGCCCGCACTATAAGAATGTTTCGTTGCATTGCAACCCTCGGGGGTGGATTTTTGAAAAACAAAGTAGCTTATGTTTAACCTTGGATTATCAACTATATATATTCCAAAATTCATGACAATCGGTCAAGCGGTTTAGATTTTTCATGTAAACTTTCATCCCCTATTTCAACTCCTTAGAGGTTGATTATTGAAAAAAATAAGTAGCCTATGTTAGACCCAGTAACTTTTAATACTATCATTCTAAATTTCATCGAAATCGGACCGGTAGATTACCCGTGAAAGAGTGACAGACAAACACACAGACTTTCGCATTTATAATATAAGTATGGACTAGCGATCAGCTCTCAGATTTGCCTGCGAAAACTAAACTACTGTAACTACACTAAAGGAAAAACATTAAGGATCATAAATAAATTCCAAATTTTTGAGGTTTTTTAAGTGGCTGTAAAAAAATAATGGATCACGATTTAGAATTTGAATGATCATTTTTAAAAAAATAAAAAAAAAATAAATAATTTTTCAGCTTTTTTCATGTTTTTTTATTGATAATAGTATTTTTATTTTACACTATACGTTTAAAAACGACCATTTTTGAGGAAAATGGAGCTACTTAAAGCTTAAAAAATGTAGAAATTCTAAATTTCTGATCCTTTAATTTTTCCATGTTTTTGTTTAGTCGGGTTCTCATTTATATTACAATTTTTTGATTAAATGAATAATTCAAATGGTTGAAACGTTTTTATTTATGAAACTATTGGAATAAGCATTAAACGTTTAGTGAAGTTTACTAAAATACAAAATTAAAAACTGCAAAAGTGATGACAGTCGTGGTGCTGAGGCAAAAAGTGTGTAGGTTCGATTCCCACTCGAGGAGTGGAAATATTTAATAATTCCATTTTCCTCGGTTTAGTGTCGAGGCAAAACACGGTGTTAAGTTCCACCATTTAACGCAGAATGCTTCCAGAATTCTTCGGAGAGTGGGGAACGGAGTATCTAAATACTAGGTTCCCTATGTCCCTACTGTCTCATATATCTTCGACGTATAAGAAGAGATTAATTACATTTTTATTATATCTATGTGTAGATTATCGTCGTTTAGGGTAAGTTGACATACCTGATTGGACGGTGATGGGTTCGAATCTTATTTGAGGTATCTTAAATATTGTTAAAAAAGATCCTCAGAATGGCAAGAGCTATTTTTTGGTTATTTAAATTTATATATATGTCAGAGAATGATTATAAATAAATTATTTTCATTTCTCGGCTCTGGTACCTAAGACAAAGCGTAGCGTTAAGTTTCGCCGTCTAATACGTTATATCTCGATTTCGAACGGAAAGTGGAGAACAGAGTGTCTTAACCATAACTTCTTTCTGACTAACCTGCTATGCTGGAAAAAGCGTAAAGCTGTAATTGTAACATATTTTCGGCTTTTTGGGTCTTTTTTTCTAAAAATATTCATATGTATCATCGCTTTATTCGTACAAAATGTTATATTTACTTCAAATTACTTGTAATTGTTTTGTTATTAGACACTCCGTCCTCCACTTTCCGCATGAAAACGAGACGTTGCGTACTTAGTGACGGAACTTAATACTAAGGTTTGTTTTATTAAATGAAAAATTTAATAAATAAACTTTTTGAATGGGAATCGAACCTACAACATTCGCTTTACAGACTTTGTGCCACTGTGCCACGACGGCCTCTACTTTATACTAGTAACTCAAAAATTAAATATACGAATACACACATCATTTTGATTGAATTTAATGGGTCGAACGTTGAAATAGAGATTGTTCCGGTTTTCAAAGCTTTATAGGTCAGATTCGCATCTATTCATTCGATTAAATTGACTTTATAGCTCGTTACGTAATTAACTTACTACATAACTATAATGTAGCAGTTATTGCGCGGCGTTAAGTTCCGCCCCTTAACACGTGATGTCTCGATTTCGGGTGGAGAATGGAGTGTCTGTACTTTTTGATTACTCTGCTATGCGGGAGAAAGCGTGAAGCTGTAATAATTATCAGTATATTAGCAAGTAAAGGACACACTTTATCCCTTTCCCAACGATGGTATGGACACAAAACAAAGACAAATCGATAAAAGGGCTACGAGTTACCAAAACTGGGAATGTATTTTTACATCCTCAATTTCTTAGCTAAATTACTAGAGAGTGTGATTCAAATAGATGATTTAACAACGCATAAGGAGAAAAAAAAGCAGTTTCAAGCTTATTTGTAGTAACAGGAGACTGTCAAGATACTCAGTCCTGTATTTTCCGACGTAAATTGAGATAACCAAGTGGGGAACGGAGTGTCTTAACACTAGGTTCCCTCTGCCTACCCTGCTGTGTGCGGGATACAGCGTGAAGCTATTTAATTTATTTAATTTATTTTAAATTGAGATAATGCTTGTTGAGTGGCGGAACTTAACGCCACCCTTTGTCTTTGATACGACCTACGTGAATGTTTGTTGAAATTTTAAATAATGGAAACCTCCGATAGTTTTTTCAATCATTTTAACCTTCTCCGACTAAATTTTAACCGTGGTGTGAAATAATAGTCGTATTGTCAACTTCTCCTTACTATAATACTTTTTGCATTCCTAGATGTCCTATATTTTTAATTTTATCTAAGGCCTATATGCCTAAGGTTACTATCACTCATCATCACCAGATCACTCATAGTGATAAGGTCGCCTTTGCATGCTGCAATCATGTACTTATGTGTCTTTGCCTATTTATTTTTTTTTGTTTTGTGTGCAATAAAGAACTATATCTATCTATCTAATAGAAAGGAAATTATGACATAAGTAATCTTTAACGTGACACAAATATTTGCCCCAGGCAGCTATCGAACCTACGACAACAAATAAACGAAATAGTTTTACTAAATCCATGCTACAAATAGGTCTAAAAGAATATTTTTACTTTGAAAAATAACACTATATTTTTTACTGAAAATATCTAGACCGGATAAATAAATTTTCATTTTGTTAATTAACTTGAAGGTTGCCGCGGCGCAGTGGATCTGCATCTAACTGGTAAAACGATTGGTTGTGGGTTTGATTCCCTTTCTAGAGATCATATTTAATAAATTTCTCCTCTTTGGCACCTAAGATAAAGTGCGGCGTTGAGTTCCACCACGCAACCCACAATGTCTTAATTTCCGGCGAACATACATACAGGAAAAAGCGTGAAAGAACTTTTTTACTTTTCAAGTAACTCCAGCTACTTTGTTCATTTATTTCGTTTAATGATAAATATTTTTTTTATTTTCGAAACGAAATACATAGCGGCATTAGTGGTAAACGGCGTAACCTAACTCCGCACCATTTAACGGATTCTTCTCGCTACTCTTTGCAAGAAATCAAGTATTCTCTAAAATGTAACTAAATTTTAAAGTAAATAAACAAAAATACATTGAATCTATACTAGAAAATATTGTTAGAGTTTATACCTATAATTGTATACATATTGTTTTTGGTATTAAGACAATACTTTTCATTTTTAGCTACTGGCATGTTCTTTTATAATCTATTCTCGATGACTTAAAAATATTGTAATAAGAAGGATTTAAAATGATTTTAATTCTGGTTTGTCATTCGATATAAAGCGGAGTCATAAAATGTGAAATATAAAAACATACTTTTATTCTGAGCCTCTTTTCAATAGTTACAGAACTAGGGTCGAATAAAGGCTATATTTTTTCCCAAAAATCAACCCCGATGTGGTTGAAACAGTGAATAAAAATTTCTACGAAATTTTAATCAGGAAGTTTCGACGAATTTTAATCAGGTAAATAGTTAACGACGCAAGAACAACAAACTACCTATTTTCTTTTCATTTCATTAAAAACCAACCCCTAAGGGGCTGAAATAGAGGACAAAAAGTTTAGTTTACATGCCGAAGCCAGGAGCGGCTCGCTAGTCCATACTTATATTATAAATGCGAATGTCTGTGTGTTTGTCTGTCACGCTTTCACGGCTAATCTACTGGTCCGATTTGGATGAAATTTAGAATGAAAGTAGTAAAAATGACTAAGTCTAACATAGGCTACTTAGTTTTTCAAAAATTAACCTCTAAAGGGTTGAAATAGGGGTTGAAACTTTATATGAAAAATCTACACCGCTTGACCGATTGTAACGAATTTTGGCATATATATAGTTGATAATCCAAGGTTAAACATAGGCAACTTTATTTTTCAAAAATCCACCCCCAAGGGATGCAATGTACCGAAACAGCTACATAGATAACGCGGCGAAGCCGCGAGCGGGCCGCTAGTATTTTCATAAACACTGAACCCATTATATACAACACTTCTACTGCACTACATTTTCACTGCGCCATAACCAATTTAGTGTTGAAGGAACGGATTAACGACACAATTCTCCCTGCTGCTGGGTAGCGTTCTGTAAGAGGCGTATCCCAGTAACTAGGTAGTAGGAGATTTGTTCTCCGACTGGCTCACTTCCACAATTGTGTCAAAGACGAACCGCTAAACGTGACATGTAAGCCAGCTCTCTATATTCCCACTCATTTCTCTCTCCATCACCCTCAAGGCCGGCAACATATCCACAACTCCTCTAATGTTGTGGATGTCCACGAGCGAAGCGAAAAAATATATAACGGCTTATAATTTAACGCCTAAATAAATGTTTATATTGGCCTCGTTACGTCCAAAGGATTATTACGGGGCACGAAGTTATTAAATGCCACTAAAATATTATAAATCACCGCTGCCTTTTAAAATAATTGCTACTACAAAATTGCTGTTTTATACAGAGTATACAGATTTAGTATTTTTAGAGTCGACGATACGATATCTTTTTAAATCTTTTTATATTAGTGAAGATTATTTTTAATAATTTTAGTGGAAGTCTATTTTAATAATATTATTTTATAAAGATTGTATATTTCTTTTTTCGTTTTTGTAGGTTTAATCTAACAACTAAATGGTTAAGGACAGCGGGGTAGTCAGAGAGTATCTAGTGTTAAAATACTCCGTC
This sequence comes from Dryas iulia moderata, assembly GCA_019049465.1. Lineage (NCBI taxonomy): Eukaryota > Metazoa > Arthropoda > Insecta > Lepidoptera > Nymphalidae > Dryas > Dryas iulia. The sequence continues at coordinate 3,587,752 of CM032437.1, forward strand.
GGCTAATTTCCGCCTGAAAATCGTGACTGCGTGTTCAGTGGTGTCCATAAAGTCAATTGTTTCTTAAGAGGTTTTACATTTTTTTATGTAATAACGTTAGTGTTCAAGTAGATTCCGCTATATATAGAAATCTATCAAATAAATCTACTAGATCTAAGTATATATTTCTTTTTCACATTTATGTAAACTACATTCCATAAGTACAGGAGGACTGTATTAAATTTAAAAATTTTGTAGGTTATATTACAAACATAAATATAACATCTACCCACAACCAGTCAAAATTATAAACTGACGGTGTCGCATTGCGTCTCGATGCCCTCCATTTAGCTTATTTAAATATTTAGTTACTATTATATAAAATTGACTATATTAAGATGACTAGATGGGGCCGGTCGTGGCGCAGACGCACAAAATGTGACTGTAAAGCGACTGGTTGTGAGTTCGATTCCTACTGTGGGTGTGAGGAGTGGAAATGTTACATTTTCTTCGCTCTGGTGTCGAGCGAGGCAAAGCGCGGCGATAGTTTTCGGCCACTTAACACGCAATGCCTCCACAATTTAGCAGAAAGTGGGGAACGAAGTGTCTTAACACTAGATACCCTCTTCCCATCCTGCTGTGTGCGGGATACAGCGTGAAGCTAATAAAAAATATATATATAGAAATGTCGTTTTACGATCGTACACGTCGTGTGGTGTAAAATATTAATTATTTTATGATTAAATTCATGCGAGGAGATTCAATCGTATGCAAATGTTTGACTCGTCGCGCTGAAAGTCAATTTCGCGTTCAGAATATTCACGTTCAATATAATATAATATAACATTAACTATTTGAAACTAATAAATAAACTGTTTGTATTAGATTTGTTAATGATCGTGATAACGTTATTTTAATATCCGAATGACAGCTAACTTAGAAGTACGAAATGATTTATCCATACTTATATTTTAAATGTAAATATATGTCTGTTTGTCTGTCACGCTTTCACGGCTAAACTACCGGTCGGATTTAGAATGAAAGTAGTAAAAAATGAAAGTACTGGGTCAAATATAGGTTATTTATTTTTTCAAAAATCAACCTCTAAAGGGCTAAAATAGGGGGTGAAAGTTTATATGAAAAATCAACACCGTTTGATTTGTTTGATTGTAATGGATTTTAACATAAATGTAGTTGATAATCTAAGTTCATAGACTAATTTATTTTTCAAAAACCCACCCTCGAGGGTTGCAATATAAAGTATCTAGTAGGCTATAAGGAGAAAAATAATAGAGAGCTAATATTTATATAACAATACATAAAGAAAGTGGTGAACGGAGTGTTTTGACACTGACGAGAACTACTTTGTTATAGGCGAAAAGGCATCTAGACAGAAAGTTTTTTTTTGGAATTAAGCAAGACGCCGTCGTGGCGCAGACTGACAGCTGTAAACGCGATGGTTACGAGTTCGATTCCCACTCGGTGGAATGATTACATATTATTTTCATTTCTCCGTCCTGTCCTAGACAAACTGCGGCGTGGAATACCGGCACTCAACACGCCATGTCTCGATTTCAGACGGAAAACGAGGAGCGGAGTGTCTTAACACTAGTTTCTCTCTGAGGCTACTCGCTATAGGGGAAAAAAGTAAATCGACTTTTTTAGTTTAAATCTTTGTAAGTAATAAATTTTATTCCTTAAGTAATAAAATGAATTCATAATAGAATAAACGAAAACACGTATATTATTTTATGATGATTGAAGACTTTGGTTTGGGTTTTACTTGGTATTAACTTGCTTGACTTCGTTTTATCTTTGACTTTTAATTCTATAATCTCTTTAAGAAAACTTCTGTGGAACTTTTTTCATAGTAGATTTCCGACTTTTTTTTTTTTTTTGTAGCTTTACGCTGTGTCCTGCACATAGCAGGGTAGGCAGAGGGAACCTAGTGTTAAGGCACTCTGTTCCCCACTTACCAGTGTTAATTAGTACATGAAAAACAAAAACATGTTCAGGAACTTAGCGTTAGAATTCGAACCCATCCAGTAAACCGTCCAAGTGCTCTGACCGCTAAGCCATTAACGAAAAAAATCTTCAGAAAAAAGGAGCTTATAAACTAAAAGCATAAATAAAAATAAACTTTTATTAAAGAATCAAAGAATTTATTTTTGTCTCTTTCCAAATAAAGGAAGATATTAGGCGATATGTGGCGTAACTTAACACCGCATTTTTCTCCTTCAAAACTATTTTTATTACTAACATTCCAATGACTAGGATTCGAGGGTACAATCTTCACGTGTGCAATCTAGCACGTCTTATCAAAGGTGGTGTCAAACGAATAAAGCTGTATTCCGAAAATTTTTCTTTAACCAATATCGCAAATAAGACTTTTCTTTTAAGGATTTCGAATAAATAGTTAAAAATACGTTCTTACTAGAGACCTTCTTGGCGCAGCGGAATATTGTCTTACTATAAACACGATGGTTTAGGTTCAATTTGTTCTGGGGAATCATTATATTTATTTTTTTATTTCATCGCACTGGTATCTACGACCAAGCGCGGCGTTAAGTTCCGCTACTCAGTACAAATGTCTCAATTTCAGGCAGAAGGTGGAGGACGGAGGAGTGTCTCGTCACTAGGCCCTCTCTAGCTACCCCGATGTATGGGAAAAGTGTAAAGATACATAACCCATATCGTCAATCCCCGAAAATACAATAAAAAGACAACCATATGTAAAAAATGTGTAATAAAAATAACTCTAGCTCATGAGAATGCGGACTTTGGCAGGTCAAAGTGGTAAAAAAAAGGTGACATAAAGAGTGTACTCGTGTGTAAGAGATAGGTGCGTAATCAAAACGTTGGTAAGCTATAAAAGAAATGGATTTGTGTATATTCTGATATCCTGGATATTGGAGAGATGGGCAGAGAACATAATATATTTGGGGCCAGTCGTGGTGCAGTGGCACGAACGTGTGACTGTAAACGACTGGTTGTAGGTTCAATTCCCACTCGAGGAATGGAAATATTTGATATTTCTATTTTATTCGCTCTGGTATCAAGCCAAAGCTCGGCGTTAATGTCCGCCACTTAACACGCAATGAGTCCGAATTTGGCGGAAAGTGGGGAACGGAGTGTCTTAACACTAGGTTTCCTCTGCCTACCCTGCTGTGTGCGGGATCGTGCGAGAAAGGCCCTTAGTGTACATATATTATGTTCTCCACTTTCCAGTCGAGTTTGACACATAACTATTGCAGTAATAATAAAAAAAATAAAACAATATTTAATATAAAAGCTATCAATTTTTAATAATCAATTTATAAGTTTCCCAATTTCATCGTACATTCTCTGGAAGCCGCAAGCGTTTCCGCTTTACTGTGTAGAGTAAATTAATAAATCCGTATATAAAAGTTGCTGATTGACAAATTTTTCGGTATAAAGTCCAATTTTCATAATAACTTTGATTGCATGTGAAAATAATGTGATTATATCACTTTTGGTAGATTATGAGATGTCAGTTATGATTTTGTTCAATCTATAATTATTTTAAAAATGTGAAAATCTGTATGTCTGTCTCTTATGCTTTCATAACTAGCTGTCGCCCCGATTTGGATGAAATTGAAAATAAAAACAGTTGAAAACCGAGGATCAATCATAGATTACTTATGTTTTCTATAATCTTGACACTAGGTTAATTATATTCAATAATTTAAAGGCGAAGGAAAAGCTTAGAAAAAGCTTACAAAACTATCCAGCTTAGGATATATCTAATAGGCCTCAGTTTTTATTACTGAAATTATTGAGAAGAAAACATACAAATAATTAATGACGAACAATATTAAAAACAAAAACAAACATACAGATCGTAAATCCTAGTGTAGTTAATAGAATAAGTAAATAGTAAAAGTGGGGCCAGTCATGGCACAGTGGCACGAACGTGTGACTGTAAACGACTGGTTGTGGGTTCGATTCCCACTCGAGCAGTGGTAATATTTAATATTTCCATTTCCTTCGCTCTGGTATCAGAGGTAAAGCGCGGCGTTAAGTTTCACCACTTCGCACGCAATGCCTCCGACTCTGCCTACCCTGCTGTGTGCGTGATATAGCGTGAAGCTAAAAAAAACATCAAAATAAATAAAACAGTAAAAACAGACACTAAAACTCGAAGAATTATTTTTATAACACTCTTATACTAATAATTTTTATAAGAAATTATTTTCTTCATAACATTAACAGTTAAAATATAATATAATTTTCGCTCCACCAAACCGGACGCACGAGCGCGGCCGGACTTAATTACTTACGAGACTAGTTTATTTGCATTTTTAATGAAAATCCGCAGTCGACTGCATTGCACTGGGAGTCGGAACCTCTGAAGTAAGCTGTCCTATTACTATGCTTTTAACACCTTAGCTTATATAAGCTATATTATAAAGCTAGATTATAAATATAAAGTCTGTCGTGGCTCAGTTGGGAAACGTTGGACGAAATTTGATGGTTGTGATGTCAATTTTCTCTTGAAAATCTAATCTTAAAGTATGTTTTTTAATAGCTTCAAGCTGTATGCCGCACACAGCAGGGTAGGTAGTTGGAACCTAGTGTTAAAACACTCTGTTCCCCACTTTCCGCCCAATTTTGGAGGCATTTCGTGTTAAGTGGCCGAACTTAATACCGCGCTTTGTCTCGATACCAGAGCAAATAAATTCGAAAGATTAATTAAATATTTCGATCCCTCGAGTTAGAATCAAACCCACAACCAGTCGGCTTACAGTCACACTTTGTACCTCTCCGCCACGACTTGCCTCAAGTTAGAGTGTATTTATATCGATAATATTTTTAAGAGACCTTCAAACGAAACGCGGCAGCGTCTATTAGTATACGCGATAGTTGTAGATTCGATTCCCACTCGGAAGAATTTTGATTATATTTAAATTATGTTTATTTTCCCGCTCTGGTGCCAAGATTCTGGTGTCTGTGTTTCAGTCGGAAAATGGAGAATGAAGTGTTTTGACACTAGGTTCTTTCTATTTTCTACACGATGCAGGAAAAAGCGTGAAAAATCTATAGTCGTACTTTAAAACGTTTGTCTGATAAAGGAAATAATTGTATATTCACATAATAGCTTTGGACCAAACAGCCTACTTACGTCTAGAAATAAATGATGAACAGTTATACCGTTTGTGATATAGTAACTAACAAATAGACATACATGTTATGCTTGTGCTCACATACCAATCTATCCCATAAAGTCGTCTCTATAGACGATGTATTTCTTAATAAATAATAAATATGACGCTACGGACAAATTCATTATTTATTAAAAAATACATTAAAAAACAGTATAAAAATGACTGTTCGGGACTCGAACCTCTACCTCTTAGAAACCGATTTAAAGCTCTGAATATAAATTTACAAATTTCTGCTAAACAAAGATTATTTCTACGAACAATCGTTTGGCAAAGGAAGAATGTTGTTCGTTGAAGTCTACCAATATTTTTAAAGTGTTATTTATATTTAGGATGTAGATAAAACATGTATTTCTTATCCAAAGCATGTGACTTTATGCAGCTTCACGCTTTTTTCGTATAGTTAGGACCTAGTGTCAAGAATGAAAGATTATATTTAAATTTTCATTTCTTTACTCTAGTTCCTGAGATAAAGCTTTAAGTTCCACCAATCAACACGCAGTGTCTCGATTTTGGGCAAAAAGTGGAAGGCGGAGTGTCTTGACACTAGGTCGTCTCTGACTACCCCATTATTACGTAAAACTGCTTTTTTTATTACAATCTAGTCCAGTAGCAAGTCACACGCAAAATGCAATCACGGTCACTATTCTTATCAGAGGATAAAAATTGTTAAACTTCGTGACTCCATCTAGCACAAGGAAAAGATGAAAGCTGGATTACAGTAATATTTATTGCATCCTTCGTCCTGAATCTGAGGACTTGCTTGACTTGACTACTTATATATGGAAATCTCTTTCTTTGGCTAATACATAGATTATAGGTTCTATACGTTTTAAAGTGTTTTAAAGTGTCATTCACACGCTTAGAAAAATGACCATCGTGGGACAGTGGGAGCGTCTGATTGTAACGTGATAGTTGTAGGTTCGATTTATAATCGGGGGAATGGATAAACCTACTTTTTTCATTTTGTCGCTCTGGTATTGAATACCGCCACTCTATACACAATATCCCGATTTCGGGCGGAGAGTGAATAACGAGAGTGCCTCGACACTAGGTCCTCTCTGACCTTTACGGAAAAAAGCTTCAAGTTCAAAAAAAAATCGACATTTTTCAAAAAACGTATAAAAAATTGATTCGTTTAACGTACGAAGCCAAGCGGCCTAGCGATTAAAGAACTCGAACAGTTTCCGAGACACAAGTTTGAATACTGACTCAAGCTTTGTCTCATTTTTATACCTTTTTCTAAAAACGTCTTTTTTAAGGACGTACATTAGTAATATATATTTCTAGTCCAAAAAGGATTAAGCCCTTACATAGACGAATTTATCGGAATATCTGACCGTATTGCAATACTTAATATAAGGTTACCAAACTCCGAAATGTGGTCAATTATGCAAGTCTACTCTCCAACTGAGCAATCTAATATCACAGAAATAGATAATTTTTATACTATGGTAACAAATGCAATAAAACTACAAACCCATAATAACTTACTAATAATGGGAGATTTCAACGCAAGAACAGGAGGCAGGGTAGACGGCGAAGAAATAGTATTGGGCCCATACTGTTCAGGTAAAAGGACAAGGAATGGCGAAAAACTTTTACATCTTTCATACGAAAACAACTTGAAAATACTTAATAGCCTCTACAAAAACCGGAATAGCAATCGATGGTCCTGGATATCTCCAAATGGTCAATACAAAAATGAGATTGATTATATTCTTACCAACCAAAGCACAAAATTCCAGGACTGCCGGGTTATAAACAACTTAAACTTTAATAGCAACCACAGAATGGTGAGGGCCAAAATGCTACTGAACTCGTGTAAAAAAGCAAGACCATTTAAAGTCACGAAAACCACCAAAAATATACAAGATAATGACAGGATAAAAGAAAAATTGGTAAACTTTGTAGACTACACTAAAGATTTAAATATACAGAATAAATATAATAAGCTTGAAGAAATTTTGACTACTAATAAGATAAATACAACAAAAAAAGAGAGAGACAGCACACCATGGCTAACAAGTGAAACAATAGAACTAATGCAAACCAGGGCAGAAATAATATCTACAGTTGGGAAGACAAAAGACACTAGACGTCGAATTGCTGAGCTTAGTAATGCAATTAGCAGTAATATAAGAAGAGATCGACGAATACACAGACTGCGGTTATTAGAAGAAAGTATTCAGAAAACAGGAGGTGTGAAAAAGGCTATAAAACAACTAACGCAAAAAGTAGACTGGATACCAAATATTACTGATGAGAATAGGAAAAAGAAAACAAGACGTCTAGAAATTATGTCAATAGCCACTAACTTTTTCCGTAACTTGTATGCAAAGCAAAAGGAGACCCATCCAGCAGACCTTACAGGTGGTGATCAAGTACCAGATATACTACCTGCGGAAGTAGAAAATGCACTGAAAACCCTAAAGAAGGACAAATCTCCTGGATCGGATTGTGTTATCAATGAAGTGCTTATTAAAAACTTAGACCAATTACTACCGATATTCACATACCTGTTTAATGAAGTGTTGCAGAGTGAGACCATACCTGACCAATGGACAACATCTACAATAACATTGCTGCACAAGAAAGGAGACAAAACTAATATAAATAACTACAGACCCATCAGCCTAATGTCGAATATCTACAAAGTGTTCTCAAAAATAATCCTTAACAGACTAACTAAGACACTAGATGAACACCAACCTAGAGAACAAGCCGGATTTAGAAGTGGATACTCAACAATAGACCATATACACGTCGTAAAACAACTTTTCGAAAAAGGCAAAGAATTTAACATGATCTTTTACTGTTGCTTCATTGACTATAGTAAAGCATTCGATTCAATAGAACACAACAGCATATGGAAAGCTCTTAAAAACCAAGGCGTAGAGAATAAATACATACGAATTCTCGGACACATATATAAGAATAGTAGAGCCAAAATAAAGCTAGAGAAGGAAGGCAATGAAATAAGAATAGAAAGAGGCGTGCGACAGGGCGATCCAATCTCACCTAAATTATTTACTGCCGTCTTAGAGCAAGTCATCCGTCAACTAGATTGGGAGAACTGTGGTTTAAAAATCAACGGAGAAACTCTAACGCATCTTAGATTTGCAGATGATTTAATTGTCTTCTCAACATCAAGAGTCGAGTTACAGACAATGTTGAACCAACTAGACGTGGAAAGTCGCAAAGTAGGACTACATATAAACTTGGAAAAAACTCACGCCATGACTAATGGGAAGCAAGAACCGATCTCTATTAATAAAAAAATAATCGATTATGTTGAAGAATATGTGTATTTAGGACAAATAATCTCGCCAACAGATATGACTTCCAAAAAAATCAGTAGACGTATAGGTAACGCGTGGAAGGCTTATTGGAGTCATAAAGAGATCATGAAAAACAAAGAAGTTAGTTTATCTATCAAGCGAAAACTCTTTGACACCTGTATATTGCCAGTCCTATCATATGGTTGCCAAACTTGGGCCCTCAACAAAAACCATTACAAAAAACTAAAGTCATGCCAAAATGCCATGGAACGAAGTATGTTGGGAAAGAGACTTTCAGATCGAATAAGAACAGAAGACATAAAAAAACAAACAAGAACAAAGGACGTCACCGTAACGATCAAAAAATTGAAATGGATGTGGATAGGACATACGATAAGGGGGAAAGAGAAATGGTCCCGCACAATGATGTTCTGGTTCACACGCGACAGGAAAAGGAAAAGAGGCAGGCCACCCAGGAGATGGGTAGATGAAATAAAGTCGGTGGCAGGCAGCAAATGGACAAGAGTAGCGAATGATAGGGAGCAATGGAGGCGATTGGGGGAGGCCTTTGCCAGTAATAGGCATACAGACAAACACTAACCAAAATTTTTATCGTTCGATTTATAATTTAAATAAATAAATTAAAAAAAAAAAAAAAAAAAAAAAAAAAATAAAATAAAATAAAAAAAAAAAAATGTAAATAAAATTAAATGGAAAAAAAAAACCAAATTACCATAATAAATAATTAAAAAATATTAAAATACAAAAAAAAAAAAAAAAAAAAAAAAAAACAAAAAAAAACAATCTTTAAATAAATAATTAATTTAAAAATATTAAAATAAGAAAAAAAAAATACAAGCATTAAATTAATGAATACTGTAAAACATTAAGTGTGATGTCTAGTTTTTAAGGCTTTTATTATTATTATTATATTATTAAGGGGTCTACTTCGTCCTATTCCGGAGGCCTTAACATAAGATTCTCTAACCACCCTACTAAACGGGCAAAAAATGTGAACAATAATTAAATCATTAATATATTTAACTAAAATCTAAGATGGCTAGTGGCCATACGTGGCCCAGTGGCACAAGCGTGTGACTGTAAACGACTGGTTGTGGGTTCGATTCCCACGATCGATTCCCACTCGAGGAGTGGAAATTATATTTCCATTTTCTTCGCTCTGGTGTCAAGGTAAAGCGCGGGGTTAAGTTCCACCAATTAACACGCAAGCCTCTGAATTCGGCGGAAAGTGGGGAACGGAGTGTCTTAACACTAGGTTCCCTCTGCCTACCCTGCTGTGTGCCACAGCGTGAAAATCCAAGACAGAATAAGATAATTTAATTTTATTGTTGTTATGATGTTAGTGTGCCTACTATAAATACTATGTCACATAATTTTATTATTCAGTGTTGTAATAGATACTCAATTAAACAGACTTGCTTCCTGCTGCGTCTAGTTATTTCACGCTTACAAAATAAGGTACTATACAGTAAACACAGTGGTGACCCCGACGTGATTTGAACACGCAACCAAATAATTAAATTTAGTATATTCAACTTAAAATCAAATCAAATTAAATTATCAGCAAGCATTTCAATCAAAAGCATACAAGTTGTGGTGAACAGATCCAAAATCCACTATGCGATTGTAATTAAGACTATTTCCTCTCCCACTGTATTTCAGTTTTGATCGATTTCAGTGTTGCCATAAATTTCGGATACGCTTTTATTACGGGATACGAACGGAATAGACGATATGCTACTGATTACATAATTCAGCTTCTGTCCTATATACGGAAATTGAGGCGAATGTTTACTTATTGGGAATGAATTTTGCTCCAATCATAGCTATATTGACAGTCGATATTGATGTTTATTAGGTGGATGATTATATATATCTTATACTGAAGAACTTAGCTACATAAAGGACTAATTATACTTGAGAAGAAAACTAGAAAGAAAGGATATAATGGAGAAGAGAATCTAGTGTTAAGGCGCTCCGTTCTCCACTTTTTGCCAGAATCTGAGACTCAAGAGACAGATGGAATTTAATGCCGCACTCTGTCTTGTCATCAGAACAGATTAATTAAGTTAATTATACGAATTAAATTAATTAAGGGAAGTAAGAAATTCATATTTACATTTTACATAACATTTTAACAGTCTATTCAAAAAGGTTAAATATTCTTAAAAAGGTAAAAGTCTACTCAGTCTACTCACAAAAGGAGAAAGAAAACTTAAAGATGAAAAAAAATATATTCCTTTAGTTTCTTCCTCCTTCTATCTTATATGAAATTGGTAGTAAATAAATAAATAAAAAAAGCATGAGTCATGACTAACGTGATCAGAAGGCCCAATTTCTTGGCGCTGAGTACACGGTGTCCCGAAAGCCAGCCCCGAGATGCAAAAAGCCCATTTTTATATATATTCAAAAATTGCATAAATTTATGTTATTCCTTAGTTGTTTTATGATGATTGTCATTGCTGCAAAAAAAACAGTTGACTAAATTTCATTCTTTTTGGTAAAAAAAAACAATATACCAAATGTCTCAATGATGATTATAAAAATAAAGAGAGCCAAATATGTTAATTATTACTGTAAAAAAAAATATCAAAATATTTAACGATTTTTGTAAAAAAAATTATCATCCACCCAAAATTGTATAACGTAAGTTTTTAAAATCGTTATCTCGTTTTGAGTCACAAACAAAACGGTCACGTTAATGAATGATTCACGGCAATAAAAGGGAAAAAGAACATCTTGGAGCATATATATTCTTTATTGCACTTAACAAAAATCTTAGTACACAAAGGTGGACTTATTTCTTGAAGAGATCTCTGCCAGTCAACCCGTGGAAGTAAATGAGTTGCAAGCAGCGAATTAGACAAACGTGCAATTACAAAATAAGACAGAAATATATAAAAATAAAATAAGTTACAAGCAAATAAAACCATATACATACACACATAGATACACAGACATATACATATGTAGATACATACATGCATATATAAAACAATAAATATAATAATAATAAATACGCAAATACTTATACATACTGAAATACTATAGAAATATAAGAGACAATGAAGCATGACTCCAAGAACAAATCATTCATTTACAACACAAGTAAATAACAAAGGAAACCTCGTTATATCGAACAAAAATAGTAATATTCTACCACAACGAAGCAAAATCAGTACACCTGCGATATAATTGGTATTAGTTTATCAGATAATTGAATTTCACGTCTCGATAGTTCCTAAGCGTTGCTTCTGTATGAGCATTGCCAGGTGATTCATTCTTGGTTATTAATTTCCTGTCATGACTGACTTATTGTTCCGCCGGTGATAAATGACTGACTATTGTACTCTTTTTTTGGTAAATAAATACACTTATATAAATATTTACCTGAAATTAATAAATAGGGGCCAGTCGTTTCGCAGTGGCACGTACGTGTGACTGTAAACGACTAGTCGTAGGTTCGAGTCCCACTTGAAGAGTGGAAATATTTAGTATTTCTATTTTCTTCGCTCTGGTGTTGAGGTAAAGCGCGGCGTTAAGTTCCGCCACTTAACACGTAATGTCTCCGAATTCAGCGGAGAGTGGAGAACGGAGTGTCTTAACACTAGGTTGCCTCTGCCTACCCTGCGTGTGTAGGATGCAGAGTGAAGCTATAAAAAAATTATAAAGGTTGGCTATTATTATTGATTTTTTTGAAGAATATGAAGAAATTAGAGGCTGTTGTGTGTGTTTGATGCTCAGTCAGAGGATTATATAGTATTTTCATTTATCGGCTCTGTTACTTAAGATAAAGCGCGGGGTTAAGTTCCGCCATTGAAGATGCAACATCTCAACTTGGCAGAACTCAACTCCTCGCTTTGCCTTGTATTTGCTACCAAAACGACTAAATGAATATTGAAATATAATCATTTCCCCGAGTGGTAATCGAATTCACATACCTCGTACTTACAGCCAAAGACTGTTCTCCTGCGCCACGACGGCCTCCGTTTATTATAATATTCAAGAAATAATATTTAGAGGAAAACATATCAAAATTCAGCACTCTAAACCAATATTAGTAAGAAAGTATAGCATTAGTACGAATCCAATATCAGATCAGGAACAAAGATTTAGGTAAAACCATTACATACATACATAGCCTAAATTCTAGAAAAATATCAGAATAAAATCTACAATTCTCCTGTATAGTACTAGAAGTAACACGATTTTCACTATCCATATATCATAGTAAAGTTGTACGAACATTTTTAACATGGAATCTTTCCAGCCGCGAGATACGTGAGGCACTTGCTAAGTACTTTCGTCTATTGTAAATTTGAAGCTATCGTGAGAAGAATGATTGTTTGTTGAAACGTTTTGTTCTTATTACACGAATAGGTTGATTGTCTTTGAATAATACGTTTATTATTTATATATAATCATATTTTATATGTGGAAGTCTGTATGTTTGTTTGACTGTCTGTGTCACTTTTAGGGCGAACCTGCTGGACTGACTTGGATGAATTTTGAAATGATAATAGTTGAAGATTCAACGTTAAACGTAAGTACTTTTTACGAAAATAGAAATAAAGGATAAGTGACAAATTATCCGATTTATCCGAAAAAAATATAGAAAATGAAATTAATAGAAATACCCTCACAATAAAATGTCCATTAGATTACTTTATTATACAACATTAGTTAGAATTAGCTCAGTTCCGCGCTTCATATAGAACTACAGGAATATATAAATAACCAACATTAATTAAAACAATTTTATTTCATCACAGAAACGACCATCAATATATCTATACATCTCAACATTTATTCAACCACAAATAAATAAGTTTCAACCATTTATCTCCATACACTCAACCATTTCAGTATATTAGCGGAGCGAGCGCTGGGAACAGTTAGCGGTGGGTTTAACGAACTAAATACCGCATAGTTTTATATATAAATAGCTTTCATTAAAGCGTTCTCGTTAATTTTAACTAAAGTTTAATTTAAACTATGCTATTTGGAGGTTTGAATGTAAACGCCATGGTTGTGGGTTCGATTCTTAAACAGAAGAATGTTAAATTATAGCTTCACGCTTTGTTCCTTGCGGGATAGTGACAGGGGTTTTTTAGCTTCACGCTGTATCCCGCACACAGCAGGGTAGGCAGAGGGAACCTAGTGTTAAGACACTCCGTTCCCCACTTTCCGCTGAATTCGGAGGTATTGCGTGTTAAGTGGCGGAAGTTAACGCCGCGCTTTGAGAAGGAAATCGTGAAGCTATATAATTATATATTATTTTTATTTCTTCGCTCTGGTGCCTGAAAGAAAATGCACCATTGCGTGTTTCAGTTAACAATATGATTTAACAGGTAAATTAATAAATTTAAGGTATAATAAATTTAAACAAGTGATACGTTTTTAAAAGTTGTATGGTTTTTGACAAAGAAGAGTTGAAATACTGTTTCAAATTCTAAAAAGCAAAAAAAAAAACAGCTTCACACATTTTTCCCGCATAGCGGGGTAATCAGAGAGAGAGCTTAGAGTAAAGACACTCCGTCCTCAACTTTCAACCACTTAACAGAGTGACGGAACTCAATGCCATTTCATATTCTAACTTTGACTCACTGGACTTACTTTAAGACTTTATTTTTTACTTTATAACACTTTAAGAATGTTAAAATACAAAAATCTCACCAAAATAATTGTATATACATTTAACGGTCTACAATTTACTTTCTAAACAGTGTCTTTAAAAATCCTTTTATATATAGCTATAGTGAAGTATTGAAGCATTAGTCAGTATAATAAGATGTGTTCCGTACAGGTATGATGTAGCAATATTTTGGTAGGTCAAGAAATAATATAACAGTCACTGTGCGAAATTAATGTGAGCGATAAATAAGTATCTAGAAAGGGAACAAAGATAGTTATATATTTTATTTTTGTTTGTAACGTTTGAAAAGGACAGCTTGCCGCTTTAACACAGTAGGGGAGTCAGAGAGAACCTAGTGTTAAGACACTCCGTTTTCTACTCTCCTCTTGAAATGGAAACATTGCATGTTCAGTGGTAGAATTGAACATTGCATCTTTCATATAGTGAAAGATGACCAGAGAGGAAAAATGAAAATAATTTAAATATAATCGTTCCTCCGAGTGGGAATCGAACCCAAAATTATCGCATCTATACTATTAATTTTGTGTCATTTCAATGGTCTATTTTATATAGACCTATACATGGAAGGCCCTTCTTGGATGTTATCATAGCACACTGTCAAAAATTCGCAAGATATTATTACTTCTAAGTACTTCTAGAGAAAACTGTTATAATGATACTCGCTAATGATACTTTTAAAAATCAACCCTTTAGGGGTTTCTACTTCAAAATAAAGATTTAAAGGGGTTGATTTTTAAAAAAATATTAACCTGTTTGACCCTGAATCTTCAACTATTTTCATTCCGAATTACACCCAAATCAGACCATTAGATTATTCATAAAAGCGTAACAAACATTCAGACTTTCGCATTTATAATATTATTATAGATTTTTAAACGAAATTCAAACCCAAAACCATCACATTAGTTGAACAATTTTAACAATTCCACTATAACGTAGTTCAATAGAGCTTGTATCGTATATAATATTTGTATGCCACTCCATTAGTACTAGATGTGGATACGAAAACATTTGTTTGGTAGAAAGCAATCTTTTAGCGGAAAGTGGACTTTAGAATACATGTTGAAGATTTTAAGAAGAAAATATCAAATATGTGCTGCATAAAATATAAAGCATATATATTATTATATTAAATATTCCTTTGCATACGGAGATAACGGTGATTACTTAAGCATTTTTGTGCGTGCAGTGGGGAACGAAGTGTCTTAACACTAGGTGCCCTCTGCCTAGCCTGGTGTGTGCGGGATACAGCGTGAAGCTACAAAAAAAATGTATTAAATATTTCAACTCCTCCCCCCTCCTCGAGTGGGAATCGAACCCACAACCTCTTAAGTTTACAGCCACACTTTACGCCCTTGCACCACGACTGGCCTCATTATATTTCGACCATTTTGACTTTGAACCAGCTACCCATTGAACACATACGTAGTTAAATTAAATTAAAATTAAATAGCTTCACGCTATATCCCGCACACAGCAGGGTAGGCAGAGGGAACCTAGTGTTAAGACACTCCGTTCCCCACTTTCCGCCGAATTCGGAGGCTGTGCGTGTTAAGTGGCGGAACTTAACGCCGCGCTTTACCTCGACACCAGAGCGAAGAAAATGGAAATATAATTTCCACTCCTCGAGTGGGAATCGAACCCACAACCAGTCGTTTACAGTCACACTCTTGTGCCACTGGGCCACGACTGGCCACACATACGTAGTTAAAAGACTAAATTTTAATACTTTAAAGTATAATCTTATACGACACATCGCTGAGGCTAGCAGAATCTTCTTAGAAATGCAGATTCGCCATTTCAAATACACATTCTCCTATTTACCGCATACATTTGAATAAAATGTGTATATTTGCTACTATATATGACAGCTTAGAAGGACTTGAGCTAAGTTTAGTAGCAGTTTTCGCTTTAAATTTTATATAAAATTTAAATTCTAGCGCAGTTGGACTGTGTCAGGCGTACATACAAATTTTATATATGTGAAAGTCAGTGGCCAGTCGTGGCCCAGTGGCACAAGCGTGTGACTGCAAACGACTGGTTGTGGGTTCGATTGCCACTCGAGGAGTGGAAATTATATTTCTATTTTTTTCGCTCTGATGACGAGGTAAAGCGCGGTGTCAAGTTCCACCACTTAACACGCAAAACCTTCGTATTCGGCGGAAAGTAGAGAACGGAGTGTCTTAACACTAGGTTCCCTCTGCCTACCCTGCTGTGTGCGGGATACAGCGTCAAGCTAAAGTCAGTGTGTCTGTTTGTTACGCTCTCACGGTAAATTTATTAGCCTGATTTTTTTGCAATTGGAATGAAAATAGATGAAACCCCAGAGTGAAATATAGGGTACTATTTTTCTGATAAGCCTGCAGGAAAAATGTGAAGCTGTAAAATAAATATTGTAGTACAAACTTAAATAACCAAACGTTAACATCCACTTAAATTTGTATACAGCAGTGTTGGGCAAGATTTAATTGCAATTAAATATTTTCAATTCATTGTTTGCTTGTGAGAATTTCTTTTAATTTTAGGCAGCATTGGGTTCCGCCAATCAACACTCAATGCCTCGATTTCAGGCAGAAAGTAGAGATCGGAGTGTATTGACACTAGGCTCTCTAACACGGGTAGTATTCTGATAAAAATATTCAATTATTTACAATAATACATACATACATATAAAATTACGAGACTTTTCTTATGACATGTGAGCATTTTTCAATCTATCTCTGAAAGCTACATCACGTCTAATGTCTATTGTCCCACTGCGGAGTCGTTGCGTCATACACAAGGCCATCGCTAACAGGTTTTGTTCTAGCCCACTTTGAAAAGAAAGAATAATTGTTTTAAAATAACGCAGTGATTAGTCACTATTATCTATTAATCACTCTATATTTCGTTCTATGATTAGAAGAAGTATATACTGTATAGCAGTATAAAGCAAAATTTAATTGCAATTGACAATTAAATATTATTAATGTCGCCAGTCGTGGCGCCGTAAACGACTGGTTGTGGGTTCGATTCCCACTCGAGGAGTGGAAATATTTAGTATTTCCATTTTCTTCGCTCTGGTGTTGAGGTAAAGCGCGACGTAAAGTTCCGCTCCTTAACACGCAATGCTTCCGAATTTGGCGGAAAGTGGAGAAGAGAGTGTCTTAACACTAGGTTCCCTCTGCCTACCCTGCTGTGAACGGGATATAGCGTGAAGCCAAAAAAAAATAGCTCTTAGTAGCAATACATATAAGTTGTACACATACAATGTCATTTAAGGGTTTAAATCATATAAAATTAAGGAAAAAAAGAATACGAGACCAATTGTTAAAGTATTTGAATAAAAAAAAAGAACGTATAACCATCGTATGCTCAGATCCACCCACTGCGCCACGATAGTGTTATCATGTACCTATCTAACTAATTGTATTCTAACCACGTACTTTTTATACTTCCCCGTTATATCTCTCTATAAAGGAAAATCTAATTTTGAAAACATGGTTTACGATGATTTTACAATCAGAGTGGGATTTAGAGGGTTTTGTCAAACGAAATTTGCTTAAAGTTGTATTATGGATTTTAGTAAAATTCGTGCAGTTTTATTATTATTTAAAAAAATCAGCTTTACGCTTTTTTCGTATAGCAGGGTAGTCAAAGAGAACCTAGTGTCAAGACACTCTGTTCTCCACTTACCGTCTGGAACCCGGAAAAACTTCTTGTTTACTGAAGCGAAAAATGAAAATAATTAAATTTTCAACATTCGACCAAGTCGGAATCGTATCCGCAATATGATGACTCACACTGAGCCACGAT
This sequence comes from Dryas iulia moderata, assembly GCA_019049465.1. Lineage (NCBI taxonomy): Eukaryota > Metazoa > Arthropoda > Insecta > Lepidoptera > Nymphalidae > Dryas > Dryas iulia. Next base: position 3,605,667 of record CM032437.1, read on the forward strand.
GAATGAATATGATGAAATATAATTTGATATAGTTTTACATTTATAAAGTAATTATAATATAAGAAGAGAATAGTGTTTATCATTTTAAAAAATAGCTTCACGCTATATCCCGCACACAGCAGGGTAGGCAGAGGGAACCTAGTGTTAAGACACTCCGTTCCCCACTTTCCGCCGAATTGGGAGGCTTGCGTGTTAAGTGGCGGAACTTAACGCCGCGCTTTACCTCGACACCAGAGCGAAGAAAATGGAAATATAATTTCCACTCCTCGAGTGGGAATCGAACATTATCATTTTATTTTCTCCTTTTGTTAAACACGAAGAGATAAACAACATAACATAGCTTACCTTTTTCACTGCAGGTGGGAACGCAATCGCGGACGACAGTCAACTCGCTTACGTATTTCTGTAACAAAATTTTAATAATTAACTAATTTTCTCTCTCAGCTTCACGCTGTATCCCGCACACAGCAGGGTAGGCAGAGGGAACCTAGTATTAAGATACTCCGTTCCCCACTTTCCGCCGAAATTGGAGGCATTGCGTGTTAAGTGGCGGAACTTAACGCCGCGCTTTACCTCGACACCAGAGCGAATAAAATGGAAATATTAAATATTTCCACTCCTCGAGTGGGAATTGAACCCACAACCAGTCGTTTACAGTCACACGCTTGTGCCACTGGGCCACGACTGGCCACTTAACTAATTAGTTTACAAAAATAAAGTGAAAATTATTTTTAACATTTCAAATTTTTAATTTTGCTTAAAATTATTTTGTCAAGAGACTCGAGTGAAATCATCATGACAAGAATATTAGGTTCAAGCTACAAAAACAATTTAATTAATATAAACAGATAGATGTGAATTTGTAATAAATATTTTTAAAAATTTTGAAGTTAATTTTTAACTATTTAAGTAAATATTTTTTAAAAAAAATTAAAGCACTTGACACACTTATGAAATCAAGACAAACTTAAGTGCAACGGGACTTGAACCCGCACCTTTTGGAAACCGTCCAAGAGATCTGACTGCTAAGCCATACGTTCCACTTCCGGCTAAGTCGACAACGTCAATGAATGCCGGTCGGGTCAGAGCGCTTGGACACTTACCAAGTGTCACGAATTCGAATCCAATACTTTCTATTTTATATGTTTTCTATACATACAAAAGAAGTTATTAAAGGTCAGAAAATCCAAAAATGATTCTATTTTACATTACTAGCTGTGCCCGCGACTTTGTCTGCGCGGAATTTGAGAAAGCGGTTAGTTATAACTGTAAAATCAAAAGAGACTGTGCTTCTCCGTAGTCTATCAACTTAGTGTACCAGTGAAAATTGTGGTTATGTTTTGTGAAAATTGTAATTATGTTTCACTGTTTTGGCTGTTATAGCTTACACATAAGATATAGATGGACTGACCTGGACTTTACTGTCTTTACATATGTGTAACGCTAGCCGTTTTGGTATGGCGCGCCAGAATATCTCGCAGATGGTGTAATTTTTTTTCTATTTACTTTATATTTTGGACAATTCACACAAATCTTTATAAATTGCAGCCTAAATGTTATTCTTATGTATAAGCTATATTATTGTAAAGTTTCGTTAAAATCCATTCAGTAGTTTTTACGTGAAAGAGTAACAAACATCCAAATAAACTTTCACGTTTATAATATTAGGACACAATTAAATGTAAAGCATAAGAAAAAAAAAACAGACTATACTATATAATAACGTGTCAACATTACTATTACTTAAATTTTTTGTTTAGCTTCACGTTGTATCCCCAGCACACAGCAGGTTAGGCAGAGGGGACCTAGTGTTAAGACACTCCGTTCTCCACTTTTAATTTCCTGTCTCATATAAGTCCCTATTATGGGTACATAATAGGTATTTTACAAACATTTGTAACAGCTAAAGAGCACGAAATACATCTCACAGTCATTAAAACTGTAATAAATCATAGAGACGTGGCGTTTCATTCTTTAAAATGGAATGGACGCTGGGTCCTTTCCGGAGGTACACTTTTATTGTAAAATGTTTCATAATAAAAAAGATATATGATGTAAGAATGAGTAGAGGCTAATCGTGGCGTGGTTATAAAGTGTGATTGTAAATGCGACTGGTTGTGGGTTCGATTACCATTCGAGGAACTGAAATACTTAATGCCTTATAAGTATTCTTTGTTCTAGTGTCAAGACAATACGCAATGTTGAGTTTCACCGTTTAACACGCAACACCTCCAGAATTCAACATAACTTACCTACTATAAAAAAGACATTTAGAAAATTAAAAATTAAATAGCTTCACGCTATATCCCGCACACAGCAGGGTAGACAAAGACATTTAGAAAACGTATAAAGTTTGGACGCAGTGGGAATGGAACCTGTGCCTCCTGAATACCGTTCAGGCGCTCTCACCACTAAGCCATGCGTTCTACTAAATGTATTTTTCAATTTTCTTAAGTGTGGAATAACACTTTACCTACTATGTGCGGGATATAGCGTGACACTAAATAAATATATTTATATATATATATATATATATATATATATATATATATATATATATATATATATATATATATATATATATATATATATATGTATATATATATATATATCTATGTCTATATATATATATATATATATATATTATATATATATATATATATATATATATATATATATATATATATATATATATATATATAAATATCGCTCTTAGGTACTAACCTAAGACAAAATAAGTTGAGTTGAGTTCAGCGTTGAGTTCCACCACCCAAAACTAATTGTATGCAATTTCAGGTAGAAAGTAAATAATGAATAGTTATATTACTATACCTTTTATTTCTTCACATATATATATATATATATATATATAGATATATATATATATATATATATATATATATATATATATATATATATATATATATATATATATATATATATATATATATATATATATATATATATATATCTATATATATATATATATATATATATATATATATAGTATATTACAAATAAAAAGAATTTTGAAATGAAACTATTTTTAACCGGATTAATCGCGTATATTTTTGGTATTCGAAAATACATTTTAAAAACCCAACTTTTCGAACACTTTACAGTAGTCCGTGGTCACTCGCGGGTAGACTGAGGTGGCATTCGTCTGTCAGTTGATACATTATTATATCAAATACCGCCAACGATTTCTTAGTTGCCTCGCGTACTGCCCTGGATTCTTGCAGAATGAGCTGACTGTATCATGCCCTCTGGAAAATGTATTTTCGAATACCAAAAATATACGCGATTAATCCGCTTAAAAATAGTTTCATTTCAAAATGTGTAGTAATCGCGAAAACAAAAGATCATATTATAAAAAACATTTTCAATCTACCCACTAACATAAAGGCGATATCACGATCGAAATTGAATTTCTTTTAAATCGTTCTAATCCTACTGTCACATAGTATTTGTAATCACCTCGCATTAGCAGAAGTGGGTCATAAGTTTAATATCCATTGTTACACGTCAAGCTGACGCCTAATTCGTTTCAATTATTACCGTATTATAGTCAGGGAGCCAGCTGTATATAAAGACCTTGGGTAGATAATTGTGTTGAAAAAAACAGCTTTTTGCTTTTCCCGCATAGTCAAAGAGAGCTTAGTGTCAAGACACTTCGTCCTCCACTTTTTGCCCCAAATCGACCGATTTTGCGTGTTGAGTGGCGGAAGTGAATGTCATGCTTTGTCTCAAGTACCATAGCGAAGAGATAAAAAAAACTGATGAAAAAAAATTGAAATCAAACCCACAACCATTGTTTTTACAGTCAAACGCTGTCACAATGCACCACAATGGCCTGTATCTCAACTTCAATATGTACTATATTTAAGGTTAAGAATAAAAAATAAGAATGACACCATAAACCCATTGTGGCGCAGTGGGACAGTAATATGGGTTCAATGCCCACTCGGTGAAAGGATTATTTTTAAAATATTTTAATTTTTTCGCTCTTAGGCACTAACCTAAGACAAAATAACAGCGTTGAGTTCCACCACCCAAAACTAATTGTATGCAATTTCAGGTAGAAAGTAAATAATGAATAGTTATATTACTATACCTTTTATTTCTTCACATATTCAAACTACTAAAATTTAGCAGCCCCTTAGACTACAACACTGTACGTGTCAAAACGAGATTTTTGCAAGAGATACCATGTAATTGATGTTAGAAGATGAAAGTGTTTACTTAATTTGGAACCTTTATTAGTAATTAAGTTTAAATTAGGCTCATTTCAGGATAAGCATGAGTAAATATATTTTTTTTTTTTTTTTTTATTTTTTGTAGCTTCACGCTGTATCCCTTGCGGGGTACTCAGAGAGAACGAAGCGCCAAACGCTACGGTCCCTGCATACTTCTTTCGCCTCGTCCACTGTCATCAACCTCTTCATACACGCCCTCCGGGGGGTCCTCATGCTTTTTACGTGACCTTCCTCCAGTATCATCGATACTGTGTTTTCGAAGGTCAACCGAGGTCTCCCCCTGCCTCGCTTACCACTCACTTTTGCTTCATAAATCTTTCTTACCATTCTTCCATCACTCATCCTCTCGACGTGCCCAAACCACCTGAGCACGCCCTTCTTCATTCTTACTATGACGTTCTCGCTAATACCTGCCATTCTGTGTATCTCTTCATTGCGGATTCGGTCAGCTAAGCTGACTCCGCACATCTTTCGAAGAGATCTCATCTCCACAGCATTCATCTTTCTTTCATTCTTCTTCTGCAATACCCACGTTTCGCTGCCGTATAGCAGCGTCGGTACCAGCACTGCATTGTGCACAGCTAAACGTGCGGCTATGCTCACGTTCCGCCGTCGCATCAACGCAGCGAGGGCACCGTTAACCCTGTTACCGGCAGCAATACGCCTTTCAACATCCATATCATACCTTCCATCTCTGCTAAACATACTTCCCAGATATACCACCTCATTCACTTGTTCTAATTTCTTTCTGTTAACCATGATCTTACATTCCGTTCTTTCTTCGTCTCTTTCAAACACCAGAATCTTAGTTTTACTCGCATTCAGGCTTAGACCATTATTTTCACACCCATCTTTCAGGATGGTGACCAATGCCTGCAACTCGCATTCTGATGATGCAATAAGCACTGCATCATCTGCGTACAACAGGCAGTTTACCTTCAAGTCACCCACTTTCACTCCCATATCGCTTTGTTTCTCTCCTTGGAGACAACTATCCAAGTACAAATTGAACAGCCAAGCTGACATGGCACAACCCTGTTTGACACCCGATTGAATATCAAACCGAGGCGACATGCCAGCTCCTACTCGTACGCAGGCTGAGTGATCTCGGTAAAGAGACTTTACAGCCTGCAACAAGGGTCCGTTCACATTGTACCGAGGCAGTATCTCCCATAACTTCTTTCGCACAACTCTGTCAAATGCCTTCTCCAAATCCACAAAAGCACAGAAAACTTTTTGGTTTACAGCCAAAAATTTCTCTGTGATCATGCGGAGGGAGAAGATCTGATCCATACACCCTCTTCCAGGTCTAAAGCCTCCTTGGGCCTCCCACAACAGCCTCTCAGATCTCTCTTGCATTCTTCTCGCTAAAATTTTAGCATAAATTTTACTACCTAAGCTAATCAAACTGATAGCCCTATAGCTTGCACAGTCTATCTGTGAACCTTTGCCTTTATACAAAGGCACGATGACTGCGCCTCGCCAATCATCTGGGACCTCCCCTTTCTTCCAGCATAAATTGCACAGATGAAAGAACAGGTCCAAGACGCGCGGCCCACCATGTTTGATCATCTCAGTAGTAACTCCATCTGCTCCCGCTGCCTTACCACATTTCAGACTTCTTATGGCACTCTCTACTTCTTTTATACTGATTTCGCCGTCTGCTACATCAAGATTCAGCATATCGCTGTTACTTGAGACAGAGGCGTCATCACATTCATACATCTCCTTATAGAATTCCGCCCATCGTTGCAAAACAGGTGTTTGTTCAGTTAATATTTCACCGTCCTTCGAAAGCACCCCTTTCATTCTGCAGGTTGACGAAGAACCCCGAGAACCACTAACTTCTCTCCAGGAAAGCTTCGTGTTTTCTCGGAAGTTGTTCGTCAACCTTTCATCTCTTTCATTCTCCGACTTTTCACGCTTCGCCTTAATCAGTGCTTTCGTTTGGTGCTTTTGCAACTTGTACTCTTTCTTCTTGATCTCTCTCATACTTTTATTCTTACCAGAGGCTTTATAATCCTGCCATGCTTTCTTCTTTCTTTCTACGGCATCTTTCACTTCATCATCCCACCATTCATCACGCTTTTTACTAAAGCCTCTTTTCACAGTACCACACACTTCTGTTGCTGCTTCAGTCATACTATTCCTAAGATTCTGCCAGCATACTTCTACACTCTCATTTCCTATTTCGCAACTGTCTAGCTTCTTGGAAACCCTTTCTTTATATTCCTCTTTAATAGGTGGATCTTGAAGCTTCCAGCTTCTTATGCGGTTATTCGCCTCCAAGTTTGGACACCTCGTGCGGGCGCGCCAGCCTGTGAACAGACCCCTTATTCTAGTAACCACTAGATAATGGTCCGTTCCCAAGTTGGCACCCCTAAACACACGTGTGTCCATAACTTGGTTCCGAATACGCTGATCCACCAGGAATAAGTCAATCATACTTTTCTCTTCCATTCGCTCCCATGTGTACTGATGAATTTGTTTGTGGTCAAACATCGTGTTTGCCACAAACAAATTCTTCTCCTTACAAAGTTCCAAATAAGCTTACCAGCCTCATTCACTCTCCTATCACCGTACTTCCCTAATATAAGCTCGTAACCGATCCGCTCGGTTCCGACCCATCCATTCAAGTCACCGCACACTATTAATTTTTCATTCGCTCTTACGCTACCTAGAACTTCCCTGACACTCTCCCAGAACTCCTCTAGCTCGCCTGATAGAGCTGAGGATACTGGCGCGTAGGCCGCTAACAAGAATAATCTTGTTATCCCCAGCTTAAAGCGAACCCAAAGGAGCCTCGGGTTGATCGCCTTGTATTCCACCATTGCACACACCAATCGAGAGGACAGCAACACACCTACCCCCTGACACCCGCGATCACTCTCTGGTACGCCGGCCCAGAGAGCCACGCGACCGCCCGGCAGATCGGTAGTGTTACTGCCCTTCCTCTTGGTCTCAGTCACACAGATCACATCCAGATCTCTATCATCCATCACATCTAGTAATTCATTCATCTTCTGTTCCATCCCTCCTCTTACATTCCACGTAGCTATTTGTAGCTCCGTCCTCCACTTCCCGCCGTCTCGGACATGGCGTGTCGGGTGGCGGTCCCCAACGCCGCACTCGTCTACTCCCCCCTCCCCACTTCTCACACCAACGGGGACGCGCTGGTGCGCGTCGCCTCGGGGGGGACGCCCTAACATACTGTGCCCTGGTGTACGTGGCGGATGGAACTCTGCAGCCCTAACAAGTAGGGCTGGCGGGGATCGCTACGGGCAAGCATTCCATCATGGACCCCCATTCCATCATGGACCCCCCATTCCATCATGGACCATGAGTAAATATATTAAATTTATAAGGTATTAAATTTACCTATATATTTTAGCTAGCTTTTTCCCGCCGAGTTGCAAATAGAATCTAATGTTTAGGCACATTGTTATCTTCTTTCCGCCCGAAATCAAAGCAATGCGTGACGAGTGCGGAACTCAACCCCGCGCTTTGTCTTTGGTATCATATTTTTTTTTTTCAGCTTCACGCTGTATCCCGCACACAGCAGGGTAGGCAGAGGAAACCTAGTGTCAAGACACTCCGTTCCCCACGGTATCAGAACTGAGGAATAAAAATATTTTTTTTAGCTTCATGTCCCACATAGAGCGGGGAAGGCAGGGGGAACCTGGTGTTAAGACACTCCGTCCTCCATTTTTCGACGAACTCTGGGGGCATTGTGTATTAAGAGGCAGAACGTAACGCTGCGTTTAACCTTGAAACTAGAGTGAAGAAAATGGAAATAATTATAATCAATCTCCAAGCGAAGGTTCGGTTTCGGTTTCGGCAAGTTTCGGCAAAAAAATGTAGTTTCGGCAGTAGTTTCGGTTTCGGCAAAAAAAGTGCCGAACCTTCGGCAATGCCGAAACTCTGTACTGATAAATTTTCACACGTCGTTTAGCTACATTTGAGTGTGTTTATAGCTTGTGTCTTAAGATATGGTAAACGATTTTAATGAATTATAAATGTATGTTAAGAATAATATGTGTGACATTGTGTGAATGGCTCCTTTCAGTGGCTGACTATTAATTTTGAGGGACCCTGGGCTAATTATTACATTGGAGACCAGCCAAATTAGTTGTTATTTAAATAACTATACAATTGTTACACAGGACTTCTATAAAATATACAGAATATAGTCTAATTAAATATCAATAAATCTTATCACAAACTAGCACATAAATTTACCTGCAAGAAAGACACAGTTGCCACAATATAAACATATTGTGACAAAAAAATACCAATTTACCAAATGCCTAATAAATTTATCAAATCTTTAATGGGGACTAAGGATCTTGAAAATTCACAGGTCCCTGCACTACAGATCAAAAAGCCTCTATGTAAATCCAGGTTGCCCAGGCACCTGGGCAAAGAGAACTGGCGTAGACCTGTAGTACTTACTACCTTTTTATTATTTCTAAAAAGGCGCCAAACGAACAGAAGGACCATCTATCTGATCGTAAGAGCTAAGGTTTTGTTCGCTCATGGACATCTACAAATCTAAAATATTAGAGGAATTGTGGATGTGTAGCCGGCCTTGACGGTTAAGAAGAAACAAGGATGGGCAGAGAGATTCGTCGAACCATATTATGACATATTTGGTAGTTCATTTTTGACGTAATTGTTGCGAGCTATTTGAATAGACGCAAACAAGTAGCTAAAATTATACGTATATACTAAAAGTTGCTCTTGGAAAAGGCAGTTTGTGGACATGAAGCTAGAGGACAAAGCTATGCCTTGCTGTCGTGGGATCGCTCGATTATCATAGGTGGCAATTGATCTGATATACCACTCGGTATTAAAAACCCCTAAAAATTTAGTGAGCTGTGCTGTAATCATGGACATCGTATATCTACATAATGATAAAGCATCTTGTGAAAACAATAAAAAAATATTAATTAAAACTTAACCTACCACTACCAAACCGGGGAAATTGAAAAGGCCGATGGCGGGTTTGAACATTACAAGAAGATATTTTTGTATTTGTTTAATATTTTTTAGCCGTCACTCAACACGCAACGTCTCCATTTCGGGCTGAAAGTGGTGAACGGAATGTCTTTACCCTAGTTTCTCTCTGACTACCCTGCTATGCGGGTAAAAGCAGAGCCCTTAAAAGCGGAGCGTGAAACTATGAAAATGTATAGTATTAAATATAATTGAAAATGTAAAAAAATACTGTAATAAATTCCATATAATCACAATAAAACGTAAAAAATGTACTATTTTTTTACATGTTATACTAATTTTATGACGTCATCAGCAGTTTCGGTTTCGGTTTCGGTTTCGGCCGAAACTGAAGCCATTGCCGAAGGTTCGTTTTCGGTTTCGGTTTCGGCTGAAAACCCAGTTTCGGTCGGACACTAATTATAATCAATCTCCAAGCGGGGATCGAACCTACAACAGACGATATTTCACTAGTGTTAAAGTAGAGAACGGAGTCAAACGTAACTACGAGTAAAACATAGGTACTTGTAAATTACATAAATAGTCAAAAAACTTAATACTTCCAACGTAATATTCCATTTCCTACTACTTATGTACGTCATACTTAATCCTCTTGCCAACGTCCATTAAATTTGACAAAGCGTAAAATTTTAATATTAATAATAATGAAAAGAAAGAAGGTCATCCAAGTGGTTTTAGTAAATCAGTATATCCGTTTGTATGTCATTTTGAAAAGAGCTTAAAAGCTTAAAGTGTTTTTAATAAAATGCCACCGACTTGAGCTCTTTAAAACACATGCAATGTCATATGCAAGGTTATTCATACATTTTCTATATAATATACTAGCGAGTAGTTCGCGGCTTTGCCTACGTATATTTTTTTTATTGCATAAATTAGAGGCCAGTCGTGGCTTAAGCACAAAGTGCGACTGTAACGCGACCGGTTGTGGTTTCGATTCCCACTAGTGAAGGGGAAATATTTAAAATAAAATTTAAATTAAAAAAGACATTTTAGAAAGCGTATAAGAATTTCGACGCAGCGGATAGTAGAACGCATGGCTCAGTGGTGAGAGTTCGAATCCCGCTGCGTTCAAATTTTTATACGTTTTCTAAAATGTCTTTTTCAATTTTCTTAAGTGTAGAATAACACTTTAAAAATGTTAAAAGTAAAAAATTTAAATTATTTTTTTTTCCATTTTCTTTTTTCTGATGTCGAAGCAAAGCGCAGCGTTAAGTTCTGCCACCTAACATGCAATACTTCCGGAATTGGGCGGAAAATGGAGAACGGAGTGTCTTAACACTAGGTTACCTCTTTCAACCCTCCTGTGAGTGTAAGCTAATAAAATTAAAGAAGACAAACGAGCAGAAGGACCACCAGATGGTAAGTGGTTACGTTCATGATCACCCACTACACTAGAGGAGTTGCGGATACGTTACCGGCTTTGAGGGTAAAGTAGGGAAGGACGGATGAAGATGGGAATAGAGAGAGCTGGCTTACATGTCTTTCGAACAGGAACATATCATCAGGTATTAGGTAATACGTTTTTTATATGATTGTGACCGTGAGTCAGTCGGAAAACGAACCTTTTAGTACTAAATTATTGAGTTATAGTCATTAAAAGCAAGTAACTTTTAACGTCTACAACTATTTGTTGTTCTCAATTAAATGAAAAACTATGTTAAAATTTAAATTGCTATAACTTTTTTATTTAAGAAGCGATTGAAATTAAATAAACATTAGATGTTATGGTAAGCTAACCAAAATCCAATAGTCAAAACTACATTCAAATCGGTAAATCAGTTTCAAAGATTAGCGTACACAGACGCACAGACAAACAAATAAAAAAAATTAAAAAAATCATTTCTTTAGGTTCTTATTATATTGATAAATGGTTGAAATGCCCATTTATCATTTTTTTTCATATATATATGTGTATCTTACATGTACAGACAGCAGTCAGTTACAATTTTATTATACGTATAGATAACATAGATAAGTGAATATGTGTTTTTCTTTAGAAAATTTTGAAACGAAAACGAAGCAGTAACGTTTTTAATACATTTTTTATTGAATAGATCGTGGTTACAGTTTAGTCATATTTATTCCATCTTTGCTGTAAAAAACAGTAAAATGGAGTGTCTGAATGTAAACACGAATGGTTATGGTTTCAATTCTAACTCCGAGGTTTTTTTTTATTTCTCTACTGTTATAATTAAGACAAAATGTGGAGAAATCTCTCTGTTAGGCAGGAAGTGGTGAAGAGAGTGTTGTTACAATAGCTGATTGTTCTACTATGGGGGAAAAAGAGTGAGGCTGTAAAAAAAATAATGATTGTATTTTTCTCTACTTTACTCTTTGTCGAATAGAAATAATAAGCATTAATTTTATATTTTTAAAGTGATATTTGCACACTCATTACCAATAAAATTTAAAAGCATCTTGATTCGAACCTGCTTCTCTTAAAAGCTGTGTAAGCGCTTACTCATGGCTTAGCGATCACTGGAACGGTTTCCAAGGGACACTGATTCAAATCCCGCTGTGTTTTATACGAATGTTTTTTTTTTATATAAGGCCAGATCGCCTTACTAGTTAAATTTAAAATTTCAGTTAACAATACTTAAACGCGCCAATATTTTAAAATTCTAGGCCAATTTAAATAACGTTATGAGCTTTCCTTAGCAGGACTTAAGCTCAACATTGCTTATTCCCATCTGTTTTGGAACGGCGAGTTAATTAATTTGATTCAAATGAAGCCTTTTTTTTGACTTACGAATAAAGTTTATTCTTAACTAACATTCAGCTCACGTTGTCGATTTTTTTTATGATATGTATTATTAGCGACCTTTTTATGGCTTTTTCATATAAATTTACACTCTCTATTTTAGCCCTTGAGGAGTTGGTTTATAAAAGAAAGGTAACCTATTTTTGACTATTTTTGATATGTATATATATATATATATATATATATATATATATATATATATATATATATATATATATATATATATATATATATATATATATATGTATATATATATATATATATATATATATATATATATATCTATATATATATATATATCTATATATATATCTATATATATATCTATATATCTATATATATCTATATATATATATATATATATATATATTTATAGCTTCACGCTATAACCCGCACACACAGCAGGGCAGGCAGAGGGAACCTAGTGTTAAGACACTCCGTTTCCCACTTTATATAATTATATTTCATTTTCATTTCTTCACTCTGATACTTTATAGAAATTACGGCACTCAACACGCAACGTCTCGCAATGTCTCAATGGGCAGAAAGTGGAGGACGGAGTGTTTTTACACTAGATAACTTCACTACCTGACTATGCGGGAAAAGGAGTAAAGTTACTTTTTTTCTTTCTTTTTTTTTTACTTTAATCTTAAAATATAGAGAATAGACAATCTTTTGAGCCAAATTTTAAGTATGAAGCAAAATTTACATTTAAAATCCTTTAAATTATCTGGACAAAGTCGTGGGCAATAGCTATTTATATATTTAATAAAATAAAACAACGTCAATTTAAAACATTTCAACATTCATATCGAAAGCCTTTTTTGTATGAAGAAGTTAGTGCGTTCAGTTTAACTTTTTCAATTATAACTTAGGCTGGAACATTGGAATCAGATTGGTCTAACATTGTTATTTTATCAAATATCTTCTGAAATACCAGTCGCGGCCAGTGGCAAGGCATATAAATATGACTGTAAACATGACTGGTTCCGCTACTTTATACCCAATGGATTCAAAATTCGGTGGAAAATGGGAACGGAGTGTCTTAATATTAAATTTCTCCTCCCTCCCTTGCTGTGTGTGGGATGAAGCGTAACGCATAAAAAAAAAAAATTATAATAAATAAAAAATAGCTTCACGCTGTATCCCGCACACTGCAGGGTAGGCAGAGGGAACCTAGTGTTAAGACACTCCGTTCCCCACTTTCCGCCGAATTAGGAGGCATTGCGTGTTAAGTGGCGGAACTTAACGCCGCGCGCCGCTTGACACCACAGCAAAGTGGGAATCGAACCCACAACCAGTCGTTTACAGTCACACCTTCGTGCCACTGCGCCACGACTGGCCACAACCGTTAATAGTGCGGTTAACGCATAAAAAATATATTATTTCACATTATATGAGATTTATGATTATTTTGAGTAATATTAATATATTATTTTTAACCTTACACTTTTTCCCACATAGCACGTTAGTCGGAGAGAACATAATGTTAAGACTCTTTATTTAAGACGCATCATTTAACGCTGTGTTTTCTCTATATATATAACGAATTTCTCCGTTCTATATAAGACATTTTTTATATAACATGTTTTTTTGGAAATAATTTAAATATAATCATTTCTTAGTACGAGAATCGAACCCAAAACCAATTGCGATTACAGACACACATTATTCCACTGCGTCACGATGGTCTTAACTTTACATATGTATATAATCTCATAAATAATATATAAAAAAAACAGTAGCAGTCGTGGGACTGCCGATAGAAGTGAAAACGGAACTATTAAGTTGAGTGTAATTAAAACTATATGCAAAAATTATATGAAATTTTTTATGTTTTATTTATTAGTTACATATGATGGGTTAAACAAATCATGAACAAAATATAAATACAAAGTGGTTGAAAAAATAATTAATATACAATTATCTTAATTATACATAGTATTTATATTTACACGAAATACGTGCGCTAGTCTGGCTCTCCATAGCTATAGATATACTATTATCATTAGCATGTCGGTGACGCGAACCGAGGATTTTACCCTCTACCAAAACGCTCAACGCGCCTAAAGAAGTTTTCACTTCAAAAATTCGAACACTGTTCAATTTAGGCCTTCAAATAAATAACTTACACAGTTTTTATAATCAGTTATCATTACAAAAAGTTTATATTTGTATTATTTTCAAAGAGACCAGTGCAGAAGGGCTTTCGTCTGACTAAGCCGCGATAGTTGTGAGTTCGATTCCCACTCAGGGGAATTATATTTAAATTTTCATATCTTCGCTTTGATATCTCAGACAAAGTGCGGCATTGAGTTCCGCCACTAGACTCTGCAATGTGTTGAATTCGGGCATAAAGTAAATAATGTATCGTCTTGATACTAGGTTATTTCTGACTATCGCATAAGCTGCTGAAAAATATTTCTCTAGTAAACATATTAAAATTTAAAATTAAACCCGCTGAATTTGAATCCGTTCTTTACGTAATCCACTTTATTTAGTTGTACGACTGTACCATGTCACACGCACACATAATTGACATCCGTATTTTTTTCAGCTATCCAGTTAAAAATTATTTTATTTCAAAATGTGTAAAAATCACGAAAACAAAAGATCTTGTTAGCCCAAGAGCATTCAATACGGAAAAACAACGATATAAGTGCCCTAATTAACGAAAGACCATTCCGTTGATTATTCAAAGTAAAGAATCAATTGACGATGCGATGTTGGTATATCAATTAACAAGGCCAGCAGTAGCAGTCCGAATATCGGCACCAAAAAGTACCGAAATATACCGAAAAATGTGAATCTTTTTCGCTTAAATTTTTGACAAACATGAAACGGTAATGAATCTTCAACGTATCTATTCAACGAAGCCCCATATGGCCGGCTTTCTTCTGTTCCCGAAAATTTGGTAACTTTTATGCGCTTATTAAAAATACAGAGGCCATCGTTGCGCAGTGGGACAGCGGCTATTACAGTGTAAAGATGGTAGTGGGTTCCATTCCAACTCGAGGTGTGTATTTCCGTATTCTTCGCTCTGGTGTTGAGGCGAAGCATGGCGTTAAGTTCCGCCACTTAACATGAAATGCGTCTAAAAGTCGATGGAAAGTGGAGAACGGTGTGTGTTAACAATAACCTCCCCCTACCTACCTTTCTATGTGCGGAATATAGCGTAAAGCTAATAAAAGAAAAAAAAATAATCTAAAATGATTGTTTTCTGTTCCCAAAAATATGGTAACTTTTATGCGCTTATTAAAGATACAGAGGCCATCGTGGTGCAGTGGGATAGCGTCTAGTTGTAAAAGATGGTTGTTGAGTCGATTTCCATTCAGGTAAATATTTATATTAAAATTGTTATTTCTTCTCTCTGATTTTAATTTTGAAAGTGAAGGACGAAGTGACACTAGGTCTTCCCTAACCTTGCTACGTGGGAAAAAAATATGAAGCTGTAATTGCGTATATTTTTGGTAACCGATAGTCTACCTGTGACCACAAACTGTCAATAGTATAAGCATTTAAAAGGGGCAATGATGCTGGCGACTGTGACACAGTTTATACTAGTACAGCTGCCAACACTCACCTCTAGAGGTGTAATATAAACAAAATTGTCAAAGAATTTTGTGTAATCTAATATCAAAGTAAAATCAAATAATTTTATTCAAAATAAGAAGTTACAAGCTTCATTTTTTGAACGTCAAATAGTTTACCACCGGTTCACTAAATTTAATGCCTCAGACCTGAGAAGACCCGGCGCAAGAAACTCAGCGGGACTTCTTTTTTTATATACAGATTGTTATATATAGACTTATTGCAGACAGTGATACTTTTAAGATAGCCTGGAACGAGCATTTCATTCCCAAGGCGTGTTATCATTTTTTAAATCTTGAATTTGGTAATAACCTTTAACACACAAACGTCTTTTTACAACTTTTGTAAATTGTGTGTATCTAGAGTGCATATGTAACTTGTTACTTTTTTTGCCAATAAACGATTATTATAAACTACTGTAAAGTGTTTGAAATGTTGGTTTTTCTAAAAACATGTTTTCGAATACCAAAAATATATGCAATTTATCCGGTTAAAAATAGTTTTATTTCAAAATGCTCTTGTACTACTTGACCCGTTACTAGTGCGTGGAATGAGATTGGGGAATGGAATGAGGAACCTAATTGCTTTGCCTTAAGAGTGTGAGTTCAAAACCTATTAATATGTATTTTCAGCTTTCACATCAACATAAGGAGAGATAATCTAGTGTTAAAAAACTCTCTCTGCTTTCCACCGAAATTCAAGATATTACATGTTGAATAGCGGAACTAAACACCACACTTTGTCCAGCTACCAGAGCGAAAAAATGAAAATAATATATAATTATTGCACCAAGGGAGAATCGAACCCACAATCATCGATTTTACAACTACAGTTGGTCTCTCCAGAGATGGAACATAATAATCATTTAAGCACAATTATTACCCCAAGAGGGAATCGAACCGAGAATAGAATGTCCTGTCCCCTACTCGTCCACTATTCAGTAAATTAGAGGAACTCGATAAATACATTACGATATTAATATTTAGTATTCACAAGCTAACTTAGTGTTTTCGAATAAATCGTTGTCCAAGAAACAGATGTCAGTTTAGTTCAGTTAAATTTACCGTTCAGTTGAACTGGGTTATATGATATGTTGGTAGAACGGTTTAAATGTAATATTATAGAAACATACGCTTATAGTAATAATATTATAATTATATAGGCGAAAGAAGTATGCAGGGACCGTAGCGTTTGGCGCTCCGTTCTCTCTGACTACCCCACAAGGGATACAGCGTCAAGTTAAAAAAAAAAGCTTATATTCTGTGCCCACTTGTAATAACAACAATATTTTTTTATTATAACTTACATTTGTTATTAGCATCTCTGAGAGATTTTTACAATTTCTGCTTCCCAAAGAATATTCTACGAACAATCGTTTGGCAAGAGATGATGTTATTTATTAAATACTTTTAACATATTTTAAAGTGTTATTCACACACTTAGAAAATTGAAAAAGACGTTGAAAAAACGTATAAAAATTTTGAACGCGACGCGTTCAACCGCTCTTACCGCTAGCTATGCGTTCTACCGCCAAATTCCAAATTCTTATACTTTTGCTTTGCTTTATTACAACTTATTTTTATTAGATGCTAACAACAAAAACATGTTGTAATAAAGCATATAAGAATTTCGACGCAGCGGATTTTATTCTGTTTAATTTTTATTTTTATTGTATCTAACAGGATAGACAAAAAGAACTTAGTGTCAAGACTCAACATTCCCGCTGAGCAACTACGGCCTCTATTTTTACATTTTATTTTGATATGAATTGTTCTTTTTTCAGATCATCGTGGTGAAGTGGCTGATCTCCATTCGCTAGGGAATAATCATATTTCAAGTTATATTATTTTCCGTTTTGGTAAAATCTTACAATGGGTCAAGGTTGGGCAGAAAGCGAAGGACGGAACATCTACTAGGTTATCTCTGCGTATCCTGCATACAGAATTGAAGAGCGAGGCTAAAAATCTTTGACTTGTTGTTAAAATCTAATCAAAAATATACGAGAAATACATGGAAATAGAAAAACAATATATTAAAAACAGTCAGTACAATAAAATACTACAAATTTCAGACAGAATTCCGCCATTTGTTCAGAAACAACGTGATAATATGGTGCCGTTATCTAAGAGATCTGAGTTATGAGCCATTATAGTCGAATGTAATCTAATATCAAAGTCAAAATCAAATAATTTTATTCAAAATAAGAAGTTACAAGCTTCATTTTTTGAACATCAAATAGTTTACCACCGGTTCACTAAATTTAATGCCTCAGACCTGAGAAGAACCGGCGCAAGAAACTCAGCGGGACTTCTTTTTTTATATACAGATTGTTTTATACAGATTTATTGCAGACAGTGATACTTTTGAAATAGCCTGGAGCGAGCATTTCATTCCCAAGGCGAGTTATCATGTTTAAAATCTTGAATTTGGTAATAACCTTTAACAGACAAACGTCTTTTCACAACTTTTTTAAATTGTATGTTGTTGTTGTGTATCTAGAGTGCATATGTAACTTGTTACTTTTTTTTTATCAATAAACGATTATTATAAACTACTGTAAAGTGTTTCAAATGTTAGTCTTTCTAAAAACATGTTTTCGATTACCAAAAATATATATACGATTTATCCGGTTAAAAATAGTTTTATTTCAAAATGCTCTTGTACTACTTGACCCGTTACTAGTGCGTGGAATGAGATTGGGGAATGGAATGAGGAACCTAATTGCCTTAAGAGTGTGAGTTCAAAACCTATTAATATGTATTTTCAGCTTTCACAACACCATAAGGAGACATAATGCAGTGTCAAAAATCTCTCTGCTTTCCACCAGAATTCAAGAATTCAAGATACTTGTTGAGTAGCGGTACCAAGCGCCACGCCTTGTCCAGGTACTAAAGAGAAAAAATGAAAATAATATGTAATCATCGAGGGAGAATCGAATTCACAACCATCGAGTTTACAACTACAGTTGGTCTCTCCAGAGATGGAACATAATAATTATTTAGCCCCAAGTGGAAATCGAACCTAGGATAGAATATCCTATTCCTAATCACTTCCACTATTCAGTTAATTAGAGGAACTCGATAAATACATTAAGATATTCATATTTAGTATTCACAAGCTAAGTATTTTCGAATAAATCGTTATCCAAGAAACAGACGTTGATTTTAGTTCAGTTAAATTTACCGTTCAGTTACGTACCTAGATTATGTTGGTACAATGATTTAAATGCAATATTATATAAACATACGTTTACATTCTATTTACACTAGTAATAATGACACTATTTTTGTCATTTATTCTGGTTTAATGTCTATTGCAGCTAGCATGATAGTCGGTTACACTTGGTTTACCACTTTCCGATCGAAGTAGACACTTTGCGTGTCGGATGTCGGTAACTGATGCTACACTTTGTTATAAGTACCAGGGCGAAGTACGTAAATAATCAATCTACTGAGTGGCAATCGAAACCTCAACTACTCGCTCCCACTGCGCCTCTACTACCTTTATTCCAATCTTATATTTTGATATGAATTTGATTTTTCAGACCATCGTGGTGAAGTGGCTGATCTCCACTCGGTGGAATAATTATATTTCAATTTATATAATTCCTCCGTTTTGGTAGGATAGATATTACAACTAGTCGAATTTCGACGGAAAGTGAAGAACGGAGTATCTACTAGGTTCTCCCTGCCTATCCTGCTAGCAGAATTATATGATGAGGTTAAAGAAGCATTGACTAGTTGTTAAAATTTTTACCCAGATATATAGAAATAGAAACAAAATCTATTAAAAGCAGTCAGTACAATAAAATCCTACAAATTTCAGACAGAATTCCACCATTTGTTCAGAAACAACGTGATAATATGGTGCCGTTATCTAAGAGATCTGAGTTATGAGCCATTATAGTCGACCGTGAAATATAGGTGCTGTTTCTACAAGTGCATATACATACCTATGTGTGTATCATAAGTTACAATTTTTATAAAAGCTGAATTGAATAATATAAAAATAGTGGAAATATTTAATATTTCCATTTTCTTCGCTCTGGTGTCGAGGTAAAGCGCGGCGTTAGGTTCCGCCACTTAACACGCAATGCCTCCGAATTCAGCGGAAAGTGGGGAACGGAGTGTCTTAACACTAGGTTCCCTCTGCCTACCCTGCTGTGTGCGGGATACAGCGTGAGACATTTCAGTGCGTCTAGATAGCTCTGGAGTGGACTAGTTAAAGTCTAGATTCTATCTAAAAAAGCATGTCGCTATAAAACAAATAGTCAAAGGTCAAGTATATTAATAGAATATTTATTTTAAAATACTTTTGGAAGCTTCCTTACTATGTATATATGTAAATACTTGCAACGTTGTTTTAAATTATTTTTTGTGTAATTTCTGAATTCCGAATTTCACGTGGTTTTCTCTAATATCTAGACTCTCCGTTCTCTACTTTCCGCCCAAAGTTGAGATATTGCAGCGGCGGAACTCAACACCGCTCTTACATAAATAAGAAACGCAAACTAGTATTGAAATTCCATTTTATTCTTAATTATCAGATTTACCTAAAAGTTTAAAGGAAACGGTTGAAAGCTTTATATTAGCTTGTAAAATAAAAAATGAATAAATCCATTCAGAATAGTTCCTATTACCGTACCTACAGCAGGAACTGCAATCAACCGAGTCTCTTTATATTAAAGATGCATACTTTTATATTGAAGACGCTTTTAATGGCCATTATCTACGAACTACCTTATTTCCACTTTGCAGTTTAATTGAGATTAGTTTGTTTTAGAAAAGCATAAAAGATTTAGTTAGAGATTTTTAAAAATGAATGGATAGCGAATAACTAAGTGTTTTAATGCTTTATTATTTTCGTCTGTTAAAAAAGGACAGGAAGTGCAAGAAAAAAATGAATATGGATGGAGTCTAACTATTGAAAAAAAAATGTAAATTTGATTATATATTATTGTATTAATAGTATTATTATTATTTTTTAGCTTCACGCTGTATCCCGCACACAGCAGGGTAGGCAGAGGGAACCTAGTGTTAAGACATTCCGTTCCCCACTTTCCGCCGAATTCGGTGGCATTTCGTGTTAAGTGGCGGAACTTAACGCCGCGTTTTACCTCGACACCAGAGCGAAGAAAATGGAAATATTAAATATTTCCACTCCTCGAGTGGGAATCGAACGCACAACCAGTCGTTTACAGTCACACGCTAATGCCACTGGACCACGACTGGCTTTTAGTGAAACTATTTTTATTCGTAGTTTAGTACAGTTTTTATTTTCTTGAAAAGATTAACAATTTTACAACTTATTTTAAGAACGGAAGAAAACGAAGTGGCATAAAAAAATAAGCGTTGCCCTATACATTTTTTAGTACTGGTAAATTATTTATTAATTTTAATTATTTATTAATTTATTTACTTTATCTTATATATATTTATTAATTTTATTATATATTTATTAATTTTATTAATTTAATCTAAACAATTTAAATACCTAGGGCGTAAACACTAACATTGTAGAAGTCATGTCTAGTACAGTAGAATTGTCTAAAGTTTTCAATAGAATAGAAATAAATCATTGTCTAAACGGTCAGTGTTTATACAGTTCTTGTTAAGCGGTCTGCGACGCGTCGGTTGACCAATGCAGATTGTTTTCTAAGGGTGTAGAATACTGGAGGTGGTAAATATAGAAGTTGACTAGAAGTAAATATCACATCGTGGCGCAGTTTGATTAAGGACAGAGTGTAAGGGTGGTTTGTTGTGGGTTCGATGCCAGCGAGTGGGAAAAAGTGGCCAGTCGTGACCCTGTGGCATAAGCGTGTGACTGTAAACGACTGGTTGTGGGTTCGATTCCCACTCGAGGAGTGGAAATATTTAATATTTCCATTTTCTTCGCTCGGGTGTCGAGCTAAAGCGCGGCGTTAAGTTCCGCCACTTAACACGCAATGCCTCCGAATTCGGCGGAAAGTGGGGAACGGAGTGCCTTAACACTAGGTAACCTCTGCCTATCCTGCTGTATGCGGAAAAAATATATTTTAACTATTTTCAGTCCTCCGCTCTGGTAGAATAAATGGCGGCGTTAAGTTCCGCCAGTTAACATGCAAAGCTATATATAAGGTGAAAAGTGTATATCCTGATATGTCGGGAAAATTGGGAAGCTGGACCAGAAGTAATGTGGTTTACAATTTGTAAAGCAAAGACTTTTGAGGTAAAAGTTGGGAGTATTTTTTGAAAACTCGGAAACCAGTTCAAATTTTTATAACAATTGTAAAAATGTCTTTTTCAAATTTTTTTTTTGTTTTATTTTTTTTTTTTAGCTTGAAGCTGTATCCCGCACACAGCAGGGTAGGCAGAGGGAACCTAGTGTCAAGACACTCCGTTCCCCACTTTCCGCCGAATTCGGAGGCTTGCGTGTTAAGTGGCGGAACTTAACGCCGCGCTTTACCTCGACACCAGAGCGAAGAAAATGGAAATATAATTTCCACCCCCCGAGTGGGAATCGAACCCACAACCAGTCGTTTACAGTCACACGCTTGTGCCACTGGGCCACGACTGGCCACAATTTTATAAGTATGTGAAGATAGAACTTCAAAACTAAGAACAGTTTTTTAACCTCACGCTTTTTACCCTAGGATAGAAGGACACTAGGTTCCCTTTTCAACCGTTTTTTTTTTCTCGTCTCATCTTCTTCAAGACACTTCATACTTAAATTAATAATATTAGTTTCAGAGTCAGTCGTGGCCCAGTGGCACAAGCGTGTGACTGTAAACGACTGGTTGTGAGTTCGATTCCCACTCGAGGAGTGGAAGTTATATTTCCATTTTCTTCGCTCTGGTGTCGAGGTAAAGCGCGGCGTTAAGGTCCGCCACTTAACACGCAAGCCTCCGAATTCGGCGGAAAGTGGGGAACGGAGTGCCTTAACACTAGGTAACCTCTGCCTATCCTGCTGTATGCGGGATACAACGTGAAGCTAAAATAAAAATGGGGCCAGCCGTGGCGCAGTGGCACAAGCAAGTGACTTCGCTTTCCACTTTAGTCCCTCTTTATTACATTTAAATATATATTAAATAATTTTCATACATTTCCCTACATATTTTATCGAAGTACACAAAGAAAACCTAGAATTAAGACATTCCCTTATCCACTAACAAAATTAAATTAAATTAAATTAAATATATTAATAACATAACAAGGAATCCATTTTTTCTTAAATATCCAAGTGAATGAGGCCAAATGTAACCAAGATTAATTGCTTGTTTACTTTACAAAGACCGGCCAATGCTTGACCTTTGTATCGAAGGGGACTGGAGGGTTTTTATAGAGATCTGTACATAACGGTGTAGTATTTCTGAGTAAACTCCGTTATAAGGGTTACTTGTTTAGGTACTTAAAGTAAATACTTATACTTATATAAAAATATCATTATTAGTCAAAAATATTATTTTATGTCGACGCAACGACTAGTTAAATTATTATAATAGTTAGCGGCCAGTCGTGGCCCAGTGGCACAAACGTGTGACTGTAAACGACTGGTTGTGGGTTCGATTCCCACTCGAGGAGTGGAAATATTTAATATTTCCATTTTCTTCGCTCTGGTGTCGAGGTAAAGCGCGGCGTTAAGTTCCGCCACTTAACACGCAATGCCTCCCAAATTCGGCGGAAAGTGGGGAACGGAGTGTCTTAACACTAGGTTCCCTCTGCCTACCCTGCTGTGTGCGGAACAAAAAAATAATGTCAATATACTCGTAAGTAAATCTCCTAGCTTTAATTTATTCACTTCTTACGATCTCATTTGTTTAAATTCGTACATGTGTCCGAAGCAGTGGACAGTCCTTGTCAGTCGTTGTCTTTGTCAGGTGTAGTATAATGAGAAAATATTTAAAAGCGTTTTTTCTTTTGTTTGAAAAACGATTCATTTACTATTAGGAATTTATAAAATGTAATACAATAGAGAGAGAGATACTGTATTTTTTTCTTTAAAATATCATTCTTTTTTATTTAAAGTTAGGTTTTTTTACATCATATCAGTACTTATAACTAATGCTTATAAAATATATCCTACGAGAGACTAATTTTTCTTCAAATTCAAATTGCCTTTGTTCATATTAACACAACTAGCTATTTATTATTGTCGCAAATATAAGAATTAAAAACCAATAACAATAGCTTCACGCTGTATCCCACACACATCAGGGTAGGCAGAGGGAACCTAGTGTTAAGACACTCCATTTCCCACTTCCCACCGAATTCTGAGGGCATTGTGTGTTAAGTGGCAGAACTTAACGCCGTGCTTTGCCTTAACTTCAGAGAAAAGAAAATGGTCATCATGTTCTAAACGGAACGGAAATCTGGTCGATTATCTGGTCTTAAAATTCCTTTAAAATACATATATGTTTGTTGTGGCCAGTCGTGGCCCAGTGGCACAAGTGTGTGACTGTAAACGACTGGTTGTGGGTTCGATTCCCACACGAGGAGTGGAAATTATATTTCCATTTTTTTGGCTTGAGGCTCTGGTGTCAAGGTAAAGTTCCGCCACTTAACACGCAAAACTCCGAATTCGGCGGAAAGTGGGGAACGGAGTGTCTTAACACTAGGTTCCTGCTGCCTACCCTGCTGTGTGCGGGATACAGCGTGAAGCTAGAGAGAGAGAGAGACAAATATAAGAATTAAGAACTAATAATAATAGCTTCACGCTGTATCCCGCACACAGCAGGGTAGCAGAGGGAACCTAGTGTTTCTTTCTGCCGGATTCTGGAGGCATTGCGTGTTAAGTGGTGGAGCAGAGCGAAATGGAAATATTAAATAATTCCATTCTTCGGAATCGAACCCACAACCAGTCGCGTTACAGTCACTCTTTGTGCCACGACTGGCCCAGAATTAAACACTGTAAGGAATTTAATTTGTAAACTCAACATTTTGTCCTTCCCTGTAAACCTTTGTGATGTCCGAGCTAACGTATCCGCCTTAAGGTATCTCTTGACCGGAGCAGATTGTTTGCAGAATAAAATATATATCAAAGCAATGGTTTTTAAAAATTTTCTTAGCATTTTTGTGTGTCATTTTTTTATATTTTGTGTATTTTTTGTTAATTGAATGTTTTTTTTTCATTGGGTTTTTCTACCCTATGAAAAAAAAGCAAGTGACTATTAATTCTGTGTTCTTTATTCCTTTTGTAAAGTAAAATTTAAGAAATAAAGTTTAAATTTATGTTACTGGCTCTGGTACAGAAAAAGCACAGCGTTGAGTTCTACTGCCACTTCACTTTTATACGTTTTGTAACCAATTTATTTAAAAAATATACATATATTATATAATGTATGCCCATATATAGGTAAATCATATGATTTATGATTTACCTATATATAGAAATAAATATAAATATTTTTTATATTTATTTCTTTATAGGTATATACCTATAAAGAAATAAATATAAAAAATATTTTAAATAAGTTTTTTTTCTTCTATCCTTTCTTTTCTTGCTAACGTATCCGCCTTAAGGTATCTTTTGACCGAGGCAGACCGGAGAATAAAATATATATCAAAGCAACTGTTTTTAAAATACAAATTTTTGTAAAAATTTTGTCTTGTTTATATTTTTTGTGACTTTTTTTGCTATATTTTGTGTATTTTTTGTTAAGTTAATATTTTCTTTTCTTAGATAGATAAATCTAGTTATTGATAATTGAGTCTTTAATCTTCAAACCGATATACAGTTTTCTGTCTTTCTTTGCTCAGATAAGATAAAAACGCGGCATTGAGTTCCACCACTCGACTTTATTATATCATAGAAATAATTTATACAAAAAATTATTAATATATAAAGAAATAAATATAAAAATGTATATAAAGAACGTTTTTTCCTCAATCCCCTCTTAAAACATATTCCATTTCTACCATTACCAAAGGTTATAGCTTCAATAAAAGTCATAATGTTCAGTTTCTAAATAAATATACAAGCAGGGTTCCGGAATATTTACTTGTTTTTAGCTTCACGCACACAGCAGGGTAGGCAGAGGGAACCTAGTGGTAAGACACTCCGTTTCCCACTTTCCACTGAAATCTTGAAGCATTGCATGTGTAATGCCGCGCTTTGCCTCAACACCAGAGTGAAGAAAATAGAAATAAATATTACCACTCCTCGAGTGGGAATCGAACCCACAACCAGTCGTGTTTACAGTCACGCTTATGTGCCCCCAAACCACGACTAGCCTCAACTATTTATCAAGAAGCTTTAAACTTTTTACCGCTTAGTATATTTGGAGAGAGAGTAATATGTGAAGACACTCCGTTTTGCACTTTACGATTAAAAAAGATTAGTTAATAAAAATATATAAAGGTTTTCGAATATTCACTTTTCAAGCAGCTTCACGCTCCTAGAGGCTTCTCGGAGAGAATGTAGTGCCAAGATTCTCTGTTTTCCAATTTTCCAGCCGAAAATGACTTCCAGAATATATATTATTCAAGCAGCTTCATATAGCCTATAGAAAGTAAATTCTCAAGATATTCCGTTCTCCACTGTCCACTCGAGAATTAATATGACTGTATGCGTTAATAAAAAAAGGTTCTGATAATAGCAATGATTTCTTAATTAAGGAACAATTAAAAATTTATTTATGAATGATTTTTCAAACGAATTAGATTGTTCATTGTTAAAGCTTCTTTATACTTCAATACACATCAATGATTTCACAAACAAAATAAAACTTTTATAATTCTGTGAAAATGTATAATTGAAGCTAAAATTATGTAGTTGAAGACTAGTGAAGATGAAGAAGAAGGTTTCCTTTTCAAAATTCAACTTCAAAGGGGTTGAAATCCGTATCGTCACGGCTAAAAATTTAAAACCAATCATTCCCCGATTGTGAATCGAAGCCACAACCATCGCTTTACATTCAGACACTGTCGTACTGCGCCAAGACGACCACAATCTTCTTCTTATATTTAAAAAAAAAAAAAAAATAGCTTCACGCTATATCCCGCACACAGCAGGGTAGGCAGAAGGAACCTAGTGTTAAGACACTTCGTTCCCCACTTTCCGCCGAATTCGGAGGCTTGCGTGTTAAGTGGCGGAACTTAACCAGAGCGAAGAAAATGGAAATATAATTTCCACTCCTCGAGTGGGAATCGAACCCACAACCAGTCGTTCGACAGTCACACGCTTGTGCCACTGGGCCACGACTGGCCACAATGCCTTGCAATGGCCTTCTTATATTTTATTTTTTTATTTATTTATTTTTTACCTACACGCTGTATCCCGCACATAACAGGATAGGAAGAGGGAAACCTAGTGCTAAGACACTTAAAAAATTGTTAAAATGTAAATTGTTGGCTTAAAAAATTAATCCCGGTGAGTTTCTTCCGCCAATTCTTCTCAAATCAAAAGTGTTTATTTAATAAACCTGTGTCCGGTGGCAAATTATTTGACGTTCAATAAATGTAGCCCAGTGGGGCGCAGTGGCACAAACGCGTGACTGTAAACGACTGGTTGTGGGTTCGAATTCCACTCGAGGCGTGGCAATATAGCTTCACGCTATATCCCGCACACAGCAGGGTAGGCAGAGGGAACCTAGTGTTAAGACACTCCGTATATTTAATATTTAATATTTAATATTTAATATTTTTAATATTTAATATTTTATATATTTAATATTTCCATTTTCGTCGCTCTGGTATCGAGGCAAAGCGCGGCGTTAAGTTTCGCTACTTAACACACAATGCCTTCGAAATTCGGCGTAAAATGGGGTACGGCGGGATACAGAGTAAAGCTAAAGAAAATAAAAATGTAGCATGTAACTTCATATTTTAAACATTAAAATATAATTTATTTTATCCTCTTCAATTACAATTTAACCGTCGTGGGTTTTTTGCCCCACGACGTTAGTGACAAGACGGACGTGTCTTGACACTATGTCCTGTCTGATTACCCTGTTGCGCGGGAATAAGCGTGAAGCTGACAATTATATTCCACTTTCTGCCTTAATTAGAGATTTTCGGAACGAAACACTGCATTTTCCTTCATTTTACCATAGCAGGTGAATAAAAATAAATTTAAGTCGGAGCGACCCTGCTACCATCGTATTTATGGTCATATACCATTGCGCTATGAATCTCATATCTGATATATAGACTATAGATAGATATATAGACATTTTAAAAAATCAACGTTACGTACAAAACTATGTCACCGAACGAACAAACATTGACTAAAAAAGGCCATATTGAGAACGGTCTGCAAATCCAATACGCTGATTGAAGCGTTCGACCTCCTGCAAATTTAGTATATTTGTGGAAGGGAGTTTTCATATTGTATTATATAAGAGAGAGATAGCAGGTTTGAATCCAGCTGAATAATATGGAGGAATCGTATATAAATTTTAGATATTTCAAAAAAAAAGTTATAGAATTATAATGTTACAGTTATAAGAATTTAAGAAAATTACAAGAAAAATTATTTCTTATATTCTGGGATCAAAAGTGTTTTTTTGCAATTTTAAGCTTTTTCCGCATAGCATGATAGTCAAAGCAAACTTAGTGTCAATAAAAATCATTCTTCACTTACCAGCTGAAAATTAAGACATTTGCGTATTAAGTGGCGGAAAACAACAACTCGCTTAGTCTTAAATACTAGAGTAGAGAAATGAAAATAATATAATCATTTCCCCGAGAAAAAATCGAATTCATAACCGCCGTGTTTACAGTCCGATGAATGTTCATCGGCTTTCTCTTTAAAGAGATTTTTATAAATTCTTTGCTAGCACTTATTAAACAACGTGCAGAGAAACAAAGTTTAGCGCAAGTAACTTGTTACTGTTACTTAATACTACTTTTTAAAGTGTCTTTTACACACTTAGGATGACAATATTTTTAGAAAACATATCAAATTTTGAACGCATCGGGGCTCAAATCCAGTCTAGCATTATATCAAAAACAAAATAATAAATAAAGTAGCAACTCCACTTCTTTTCTTGTAGCACGGTAGGCAGAGAGAATCTAGTGTTAAGACACTCCATTCCCCACTTTCCGCCGAATTCGGAGGCATTACGTGTTAAGTGGCGAAACTCAACGCTGCGTTTCACCTGGACACCAGAGCAAAGAAAATGGAAATACTAAATATTTCCACTCCTCGAGTGGGAATCGAACCCAAAACCACTCGTTTACAGTCACACGTTTGTGCCACTGAAGACGGACGTGTCTTGACACTATGTCCTGTCTGATTACCCTGTTGCGCGGGAATAAGCGTGAAGCTGACAATTATATTCCACTTTCTGCCTTAATTAGAGATTTTCGGAACGAAACACTGCATTTTCCTTCGTCTTACCATAGCAGGTAAACGAAAATAAATTAAAATTGGAGTGAACCTGCTACCATCGTATTTATGGTCAGATACCATTGCGCTATGAATCTCATATCTGATATATAGACTATAGATATATATATATAGACATTTTAAAAAATCAACGTTACATAAAAACTATGTCACCGAACGAACAAACATTGACTAAAAAAAGGCCATATTGAGAACGGTCTGCAAATCCAATACGCTGATTGAAGCGTTCGACCTCCTGCAAATTTAGTATATTTGTGGAAGGGAGTTTTCATATTGTATTATATAAGAGAGAGATAGCAGGTTTGAATACAGCTGAATAATATGGAGGAATCGTATATAAATTTTAGATTTTTCAAAAAAAAAAATATAGAATTATAATGTTACAGTTATAAGAATTTAAGAAAATTACAAGAAAAAATATTTCTTATATTCTGGGATCAAAAGTGTTTTTTTGCAACTTTAAGCTTTTTCCGCATAGCATGATAGTCAAAGCAAACTTAGTTTCAATAAAAATCATTCTTCACTTACCAGCTGAAAATTAAGACATTTGCGTATTAAGTGGCGGAAAACAACACCTCGCTTAGTCTTAAATACTAAAGTAGAGAAATGAAAATAATATAATCATTTCCCCGAGTAGAAATCGAATTCATAACCGTCGTGTTTACAGTCCGATGAACATGGCTTTCTCTTAAAAGAGATTTTTATTAAATGTTTTCTAGCACTTATTAAGCAACGCGAAGAGAAACAAAGTTTGGCGCAAATAACTTGTTACTGTTACAAAACTTTTTAAAGTATCTTTTACACACTTAGGATGACAATATTTTTAGAAAACATATTAAAAAACTTGAACGCATCAGGATTGAAACCCAGTCTAGCATTATATCAAAAACAAAATAATAAATAAAGTAGCAACTCCACTTCTTTTCTTGTAGCACGGTAGGCAGAGAGAATCTAGTGTTAAGACACTCCATTCCCCACTTTCCGCCGAATTCGGAGGCATTACGTGTTAAGTGGCGGAACTCAACGCTGCGTTTCACCTGGACACCAGAGCAAAGAAAATGGAAATACTAAATATTTCCACTCCTCGAGTGGGAATCGAACCCATAACCACTCGTTTTCAGTCACACGTTTGTGCCACTGCGCCACAACTGGCCCCTTCATCAATAGTAAAAATGTATAAATTATAAAAAATATTGTATACGAATGGAAGCCGTCGTTGCGCAGTGGGATAGCATCTGACTATAAACATGACACTTGTGGGTTCGATTCCCACTCGGGAGAATGATAATATTTAAATATTCAGTTCTTCGCTCTTATAGCAAAGACAAATCGCGGCGTTGAGTTCCGTCACTCAACACACTGTCTTAATTTAGGGCAGAAAGTGGAAAACGGAGTGTCTTGACACTAGGCTCACTGACTACCCCACTATGTGAAAAAAGCGTGACGTGGCAAAAACAAATGTATACCAATTTAATACACATATATACAATTTAATACACATCCAAAATATGTTAATGAATTTTTAGCTTCTTTAAAAAAAACATTTGCCTTTAATTAGTAGGTTACGAGTCTCATCTCATGCTCTTAAGTGATACTTCCCAAAGGGCGCGAAAAAACATAAAAAACCAAGACGTGTAAGAAAATGCAAAGAAATGTCTTTGAATATGTGTTTCCATATGTATTTACGTATATATGTTTCTTTAAAACTGTCATTTTAAGTAAACTTGAGCATTTCATCATGGTAAATGGAGAGAACGGAGTGTCAAGGTACTCCGTTTTTCCATTTTCAACATTGAGACATCGTGTTGAGTGGCGGAGTTTAACGCCGCACTTTATCTTTTTATTAGAGCGAAGGAATGTAATTACGTTGAATTTGGTAATTTCCCCGAATCCCGTGGAATCCCGAACCATTGTATGTCGATGATCTATGTTATTTGGTTTATTCATATTATTTATTTCGCCATATCAGAGGTCAGTCGAGATGTAGGGACCCATAAGCGTAACTGTAAAAGCGACTGGTTGTGGGTTCGATTCCCAGTCGAGTGGGAAACGGAGTGCCTTAACACTTGGTTTCCGTTGCCTACACTGCTGTGTGCGCGATAAGGCGTATAGCTAGAAAAATAATAAAAATGAATATATTTAACGAAAAATGCAAATAACCTACTTTTCTAAAACCGTTCATAGTATTCGCTTTTTTTCAGCTGCTTCACACTTTCTCTTGCTAGTAGAGATACAAAGAAAGTAAGGAGATACAGCTAAATGTCAAATCACTCCGTTCATCCCTATTATATTTGCTTCATTTAATAGAAATATAACAAAAAACCGTATTAACTACGTCAGCGGCAAGCTGTTGAGCTTTTTTAAAGGTATAATATATATATACACATGCTATATTCGTATTTTCCTTATTTCACTGCCTGAAATTCAGCTGGTATTATAAAATCTTACGGTCACCGACGATATTTAATTTTGAGAGTTTTATGAAAATTTGGTCTTTCGAACTGCTGAGTGTAGAATTTCATATATAAGTACTTATATATCCCATTAAATATGATTCGAAAGGAATTACTATTATTTTATTTATAAACCACATAGCTTATTTTTCTAATTGAAAGTTTATATAATAAAAAAAAAAAACCTATTTCCTAGTGTTAAGACACCTCGTTCCCCACTTTCCGCCGAATTCGGAGGCATTGCGTGTTAAGTGGCGGAACTTAACGCCGTGCTTTACATCGACACCAGAGCGAAGAAAATGGAAACATTAAATATTTCCACTCCTCGAGTGGGAATCGAACCCATAACCAGTCGTTTACAGTCACACGCTTGTGCCACTGGGCCACGACTGGCCCTGTGGCACAAGCGTGGCCTAATTAATTTATGACTATTTCAATCGATTTGGAGATACAAACAAGAATAATTTTGATACTAAAAACATTATATACAGAATTTATTATAACCATGACAACCAAGACCTCTTGAAACCAACCATCAAGCCATTCACTGTTCCGCCTAAAACGAGGCTTTGCAAGTTAAGTGGCGGATTTTAACGCTGCGGTTTTTTAGGTACCAGAGCAAAATCGATGATATTCTTGGGATTAAATAAAAGTTAGCAAAAATATCGCCTAAGATTGTAGAATTACTTCAGATGAAAAAAATGCCTTAATAGGCATAGTACACACACAGTATGACAAGAATTTAGAAACTTAACTTTATTTTTAACATTTTAAAGCATTATTCACACAGAATATGAAAATTATTTTTAGAAAATGTATTAATGTATTGAACGCATGGCTTAGTGGTTAAAGAGCTTGGACGGTTTAAAAAAAGGTGTGGGTTTAAATCTCGTTGTGTTCAATTTTTTATACGTTTTCTAAAAGTAACTTTAGCCATTCTTTTCCCGAAACTCTGTTAGAAGTTAGTAGTTAGTTAGTTCTATCTGCTTGGACGTCTAATTATATTATTTTTTATTACATTTTTTTTACGAGAATCAATGTCACTACTATGAAAAACATTTTCACTAAATAAAACACTATAAAAATAAAGTAATAATAAATAAAATAAATAGCTTCACGCTATATCCCGCACACAGCAGGGTAGGCAGAGGGAACCTAGTGTTAAGACACTCCGTTCCCCACTTTCCGCCGAATTCGGAGGCTTGCGTGTTAAGTGGCGGAACTTAACGCCGCGCTTTACCTCGACACCAGAGCGAAGAAAATGGAAATATAGTTTCCACTCCTCGAGTGGGAATCGAACCCACAACCAGTCGTTTACAGTCACACTCTTGTGCCACTGGGCCACGACTGGCCACAAATAAAAATAAAGTTTAGATACTTAATACTTTCCAAATACTGAGAATTCCGGGTTCAAGGAGAATCTCTTGCAATTCGCCTCAGCGCTTTGGCCAATTAAGATGTAGGTACGTTCTTATCGAGCTACGTTAAAATTTTGTACGTATTTGTAGCTAGCTGGCAATAAGCATTTATTGTTAAAGATACTTATATAATGTTTTTCAATAATGAATTTGAATTATATTTTGTTAAAATGTATTAAAATTAATAAGATTGGGGCCAGTCGTGGCGCAGTGGCACAAAGTGCGACTGTAAAGCGGCTGGTTGTGGGTTCGACTCCCACTCGAAGAGTGGAAATATTTAATATTTCCATTTTCTTCGCTCTGGTGTGGAGGCAAGGCGCAGCGTTAAGTTTCGCCACCTAACTCGCAATGCCTCCGAATTCGGCGGAAACTGGGTAATGGACTGTCTTACACTAGGTTCCCTCTACGTACCCTGTGCCGTGTGCGGGATACAGCGTGAAGGTAAAAAAAGTAATAAGATCTTCTCTCCTTTTTTCCTGAATCTTACCTAAATGAAATGAAACTTTTTTAAGCAGTTTTAGCGTATACCTATTTTAAAATCGATAATATAGCTTAGAAAATTTAATAATACAAATACTACAGTAGTCACCACTGTAGCCACAGGTGACCTGTGAGAATAGTCAGTCTATCTGTAACTTAACATGAAAGTGTTCACAACGTTGAATTTTTCAATTGTATTTCCGAATATCAAAAATATACCTTAATAAGATGTCTGGGGCCAGTCGTGGCGCAGTGGCAAAAACGTGTGACTGTAGACGATTGTGGGTTCTAACCCACAATCGTCACAGCGAAGGAAATGAAAGTATTAAATATTATCACTCCCACTCGAGGAGTGATAATATTTAATACTTTCATTTCCTTTGCTGTGTCATCAAAGGCAAAGCGCGGCGTTAAGTTCCGCCACTTAACGCGCAATGCCTCCGAATTTGGCGGAAAGTGGGGAACAGAGTGCCTTAACACTAGGTTCCCTCTGCCGACCCTGCTATGTGTGGAATACAGCGAGAAGCTAAAAAAAAATAAGATTAACAAATATTTTTAAAAGTATAAAAAATTTAATGTTTCATTACTTGTAATTTAGCGACCGTCCAAGTGTTAACCAATGAGCGAAACCTTTCATCGACTTACACCGAAATTCTTATACGGTTATTACAACTTATTTCCGCTTGCTAGAGAAAATACTATGTATTAACCTATTGTTTACGCTGCGTTAATTTTTTATGTTTCCGAACAGATGCATCCTAAGTATATTAAACTATATTTTCTAACAATTATATCCAATGCAAAGCGTATGAATTTATATTGAATTTAGTTTGAATATAAAAACTTAAAATTAATTTCCTTAATTCGAATAGAAATAAATACTATTTATCATACTAAAAGCTATCTTTACCGTGCATCAGAATATCATGCGATAGCTCAATTGAACGCTATCCGATCTGGCACGAACTGTTATAGCACATGCATTTTATCTTGACCAGTCATATCTACGTTTTGCGAAATTTCACTCCAATACGGTGAACCAGCCAATGAGAGTTGATGAATGCGGAATGACCGAGACACTACACTCCGCGTAATGGAGTCACTACGATTTGTCTCTCTTGCTCCATGCTGCTTACCACCAGTCACTATCTAAATGTCGGTTCTGCGACGCCTATTGTAGCTAGGTTCTGACTTTTCAAGTTAGAATACGCGTACTTTATTTACTATTTAACTTGCAACGAGGTCACTCTGTTGATAACGGACCTAGCATTTTAATATGAAATCATTAAATCTGTGGCCAGTCGTGGCCCAGTGGCACAAGAGTGTGACTGTAAACGACTGGTTGTGGGTTCGATTCCCACTCGAGGAGTGGAAATTATATTTCCATTTTCTTCGCTCTGGTGTCGAGGTAAAGCGCGGCGTTAAGTTCCGCCACTTAACACGCAAGCCTCCGAATTTGGCGGAAAGTGGGGAACGGAGTGTCTTAACACTAGGTTCCCTCTGCCTACCCTGCTGTGTGCGGGATATAGCGTGAAGCTATTTTTTTTTAAATCATTAAATCTTATCTATAATGCATTTGAGTCGCTGACAGCGCAGTGGTTATGGGTTCAATACCCATCTATAAGCAGATTCATGCTTCTCTAAGAGCAGAGTAGTCAGAGAGAACTAGTGTCAAAAACTCCGCTCTCCATTTACTAAGAAATCGAGATATTGAGTTTAAATGACAGAACTTGTGGCCAGTCGTGGCCCAGTGGCACAAGAGTGTGACTGTAAACGACTGGTTGTGGGTTCGATTCTCACTCGAGGAGTGGAAATTATATTTTCATTTTCTTCGCTCTGGTGTCGAGGTAAAGCGCGGCGTTAAGTTCCGCCACTTAACACGCAAAGCCTCCGAATTCGGCGGAAAGTGGGGAACGGAGTGTCTTAACACTAGGTTCCCTCTGCCTACCCTGCTGTGTGCGGGATATAGCGTGAAGCTATTGAGTTTAAATAACAGAACTTAACCCCACGCTTTGATCTCAGATCCCAGAGTAGAGAAATAAATGTATTATATAATCACTCCATCGACTGGAAATCGAATTCACGACCGCAGTTACTTGCAGACGTTCTCATACTGCGTTACAACTGCCTGATATTTATATTTTCATATAAAATCGCTAAACGTTATCTATAGTGCCACTAAGAAGTTGCTAACAACGTTATGTAACAACCTAATTATATTTAAACTAGCGACGACTCGTGACTTTGCCTACACCACTACACAACTTTTCATACAAATTTATATGCCTTATATCAATCTTTTAAAGGTTGATTTTAAAAAAATATAAAAAATACAAAAAAAAGTAAGCCTATGTTTGACCGTGGGTCTTCAACTATTTGCATTTCGAATTTCATCCAAATCAGACCGTGAAAGCGTAACCGACGGACAGACGGAGGCAGACAGACTTACACATTTATAATATTACTAGCGACCCGCTCGCGGCTTCGCCACGTGAACTACCACTTTCATCCTCTATTGCCTCTTTGGGATTGCTTTTTTTTTTATAAAAGGAGGGTATATAGACTATATTTGACTTTCGTCACTAATTATGTTCATGAGAAAATCATCGATACATTTAGTGCAATGTCTATATTATTTGATAACATATAGCGATAACTGTTCTAGTAAGAAAACGTACGAAATCTGCTATCATATGATAGTAGATTTCGTACATATATACCATCTGGTATATAGTATTATAAACCGGTCATAATATCTTAAATAAACTTTAAGCTTTTTATTTTACAATTGTGTTACTTATTGATATTAAAAAATAGCTTTACTTGCAAATAATCAATGCAATTTGACTTTGCCAGTTTATTACTTTTCTGCGGGAACTGTTTTGAATACCAGGGTAATTTTTAAAAAAAGAGAGATAGCCTATGTTTGACCTTGCCTCATTAACTATTTTCCTGAGAAAATTTATTCATTTCAGTCAAGGAGTTTAGATCTTTCATTCTCACTATATACTAAACATACATAAGTTTCATCCACTGTTTCAACCTCCTAGGGTTTGATTTTTTATTAAGTAGCCTATATGACCCTGCATCTTCAACAATCTTCTTTACGAATTCCCGTCAAAACATAACAAATAGAAGAGATACAGATTTTTGCATTTTTATAATAATAATTTTAATGAGTGCGGATATGTCTAATACAATGTCAACTATATAATAACAAATGGCGCTACCCGTTGCAGAAAACGTAGTGACATCTGTTGTCATATAGATTATATAAATATATAGATTATTTAAAGTTTTATAGACCGGTCAAATGTATATTTAATAAATGTTATGCTTATTTTATTTATAATTATTTTAATTAGTGATATTGAAACAAATTTAGCTTCACTCGTGAACTATCGACATAATTTGAATGTTTTTTTTTAAATTTAATTTTTCTGCGGGAGTTATATTGAATACCGGGATGAAAACTATCCCATATGTTGCTCTAACCTCTTAGCTAACTCCATACAAAAAATATCATTAAATTCTACCTGGTAGATATCAGTATACAAATAATTTACTTATATCGGTTTTTTATTTTTTCCAAAAAAACTACATGGAAATCCGGGATAAAAACTATCCTATATGTACCTTTGGACTATAAGCTATCACCATACTAAAATTCATTCATTTCTATCCAGTAGTTTTTGCGTGATTGACGAACAAATTAACAGACAGACAGACAAAAATTCTACTGAGTGGATTTTTGGCCTCTGTTATCGATATATTAACGCACCCAATTAAAATTTTTCAGAAATTTTTCATGTACAGAATTGACTTTTCTACTCTTTTATTATATATATAGATTAGTATGGATATTTTGACTTTCCCAATCTGATAAATTTAATGTGGATATTAATTTATGCTATATAATATAACAAGCTCTGGAACAAGTACAGAATTAAGAAGTAATTCTTTTACAATTTTCCTAAGTGTCAATGACACTTAAAAATTTTAAAAGTAAGTAAGTTGTGGCCAGTCGTGGCCCAGTGGCACAAGCGTGTGACTGTAAACGACTGGTTGTGGGTTCGATTCCCACTCGAGGAGTGGAAATATTTAATATTTCCATTTTCTTCGCTCTGGTGCCGAGGTAAAGCGCGGCGTTAAGTTCCGCCACTTAACACGCAATGCCTCCGAATTCGGCGGAAAGTGGGGAACGGAGTGTCTTAACACTAGGTTCCCTCTGTCTACCCTGCTGTGTGCGGGATACAGCGTGAAGCTAATAAAAGTAAGTAATTCTTGCTGTAATTGGACTCTTCTATTCTTAGTTCTCTACTCCATGTAGTTATCTATTCGAAAATTTTAACATAAAAAGTAATAAATTGCCTTCAACCTATATTTCATGTGTATGTTGAAGACTGAATGACGCCAAATACAACAAGGCTTTCACACATTTTAAATATAAACATGCAATCACACTGATCGGAGACGTAAACCAGCTACCCTACATTGATAGAGGAAATCTATTCGACTTAAGGTACTGCCGTCCGAACCTGACAACAAACATCACATGTGAGTTGTCTTGCACCCACCGAAACCCCATGGATGTTGCCTATGCCATCGCCGGAGTGTACAACAGTATATACTCTTCAAACCCCA
Source organism: Dryas iulia moderata (assembly GCA_019049465.1). NCBI lineage: Eukaryota > Metazoa > Arthropoda > Insecta > Lepidoptera > Nymphalidae > Dryas > Dryas iulia. The sequence continues at coordinate 3,643,612 of CM032437.1, forward strand.
TCATCCACTCCCTTAAAATGGAAAAATATACTGGCACACATATACCAAAGGACAACGAAGGAACCCTATATCTGATCCATACGCAGGAGGAAAAGAAAATCCTGATGGATCAGGGATATGGATCCGGAAACAGGTCGCGGATCATGACTATTCATGAGGCACAAGGACAGACGTATGGCGACGTTATCATCGTCCGTACCAGACGCAAGAGGTACCTTATCCACGACAGCATCCCTCACGCGGTCGTCGCAGTAACAAGACATACCAACTCCTGTGTCTATTACTCCGACGACTGTAGTGATGCGATCGCCAATTTTATCAGCCGAGCGATGACGGCCTCACCAAAACAAATCATGGAGCACAACCTCAAAGCAGCTATTCACGAGCGTGACGTCTCTGACACCGAGGCTGTACTCGCAAAACTACAACACCAAAGAGGGAACAAAGCGTGAGCTGGGTGGCTATTTTTATTTCAATCATATACATATATGTACATATATTTACCACAAAACAAAAAAAAAAAAAAAAAAAATCGCTTACAATTGGTCAGTGATGGACATCACCATTAGATTACTTTAAATATAAGATAATACAAATTAATACTAATTAATACTAACAAATGCCATGGGCACCTGTGAGCCCATGAACAGAGTTTCCCAATTAAAAAAAAAAAAAAAAAAATATAAACATGCAATCAAATGTAAATATTGCACGCAGTTATATTGGACACATCAAGTGAACCAGAAATATTAATTAAAACTGATATTTTAACATTTTTAAAGTGTTATTCCTAAACTTGAGAAATTGAAAAATATTTTTAGAAAACGTATCAAAATTTGAACGCAGTGGGATTCGAACCCACACCTTTTGAAGATCGTCGAAGAATTTTGATCCTAAGCCGCTAAATCATGAACTGGCTTTGTGGTTACAATAATCTTCCACGTGGGGTACTATCAGTACTTTGAACTTCTACAATATATATAATATATAAAGCAGCTTCTGGAATTAAGAGGAAATATTCCCTTTTAATTTATTAATAAATCGCGAAACTACCCAATTACAATTACTATTTTAAAACAAAATTTACCTTGATCTTAAATTAATTGAATCTTTGTTTAGACGTCAGTTACGCTATTTTGCGCTATTCCGATTGTTTTTTGGATTACCTACTTTGTTAGCTTGTAACGGAAAGTGGGGAACGGAGTGTCTTAACACTAGGTTCCCTCTGCCTACCCTGCTGTGTGCGGGATATAGCGTGAAGCTATTTAATTTAATTTTAATTTAAAGTTAGCTTGTAACTGAAAAAAATGTAATTGTTATATTTAAGATATTTCTGGATATAGTCGTGGCGCAGTGACAAATAAGTATGACTGTAAACGCGACTGGTTGTCTGGGTGGCGCGTGGGTTCGATTCCCACTCAAGGAGTGGAAATATTTAATATTTCCATTTTTTTCGCTCTGGTGTCAAGGCAAAGCACGACGTTAAATTCTCACTTAACACGCAGCGGGTCAGATCCGACGAAAAGTGGAGAACGGAGTGTGTTAACACTAGATACCCTCTGCCTACCATGCTATATGCGAGATACAGTGTATAACTAAAAGAAAAACAAAAAGCTATTTTCCTGTGTGTTCGAACAAATAAATGAACAAATAAATAAGGAAAATCGATGGCAAATTCAAAATGGAGTGACATATCACTACATACTCTTCCACCTCTATCTCTCTATCTCACTCTCTGTCTTTTGCAATATACTAGTGTGAACTTAAAACCTACATAAATCAAATCGGAATCCTAGCTCCGGCGAGATAGTATTAAAAGTTTGCAGCAAAAGTTTTATTCAGGGCGAAATCAGATCAGGTCACTAGTAATAGTATATATAGCTTCACGCTATATCCTGCACACATGGAAATATAATTTCCACTCCTCGAGTGGGAATCGAACCCACAACCAGTCGTTTACAGTCACACTCTTGTGCCACTGGGCCACGTTACGTATAATACGTTATTTTATGTTACGAATTATTTTTAAAATATTTTTTTTTAGCTTTACGCTGTATGCCGCACACAGCAGGGTAGGCAGAGGGAACCTAGTGTTAAGCCACTCCGTTCCCTACTTTTCGCCGAATTGGGCGGCTTGCGTGTTAAGTGGCAGAACTTAACGCCGCGCTTTACCTCGACACCAGAGCGAAGAAAATGGAAATATAATTTCCACTCCTCGAGTGGGAATCGAACCCACAACCAGTCGTTTACAGTCACACGCTTGCGCCACTGGGCCACGACTGGCCACCTTTTTAAAATATCCTCAGTATATTGTTACAATTTAACGAAGGAAAATATTATTCCATACAATTCTATTACGAAGGTTCATGGGCCGTTGCCAATTATTGTACAAAATTAGTCCCCACTTGCCTTCGGGCGTTACAATTTTTTTGTTTCGACAAAAACCTCCTTTAATTTAGAAATATGAATTGTGATCTTTTGTTATAATATAATATATTATATTATATTTTGTGTGACCTTGTTTTGTAAGAGATGGACATTTTTTTGATAAATTATTAATATTTTAAAGCGACGGGATTTGAACCTGCGCCCAAGAAAGCGTCCAAGCGCTCTTATCACTAAGCCGTGTGTTCCTACTCCTAGTACCAGCTGCGTAGAAATTATTATACGCTTTATTACAACTTATTATTGTTGTAAGCATCTCTGTAGAGAGATTTTCCAAAATTTCTGCTACCCAAAGATTATCTATTGTTATAGATTGACTGCAATCAATTGTTTGGCAAGAGGGGAGTTTGTTTAATACATTTAACACAGCGGAATTCGAATCTACTGCGTTTATATTTTTATACAAAGTATCTTTAAGGTAATATAATTTCACGAACATATAAATATTTTGTAAAATATTTGCACAATTTTTTAATATCATAATATTTAGTAGTTTTGATTCTACTTATAACATGTCCTATTACTGATATATAATTGGGCAGGTAGAGGTAAAACAATAGTGACAAGTTACTCCATGCTCATTTTCACTTTCAGAATTTTAATCGACGAAATGTGGAGAACGGAGTGTCTAGTCTATACAGCGTGAAGCTAAAAAAAATATTTTAAAAATAATTCGTAACATAAAATTACGTATTATACTATTACTAGTGACCTGATCTGATTAATAGTCTACTAGGTATAATACTAGGTCCTCGCTGACTATCCCGAAGTGCCGAAAAAAGCGTGAAGTTGTACTATAAAACACCCTAATTAATTTTTAACTCAATCAAACACTACATTATCATGTTCTAAACGGAACGGAATGAATCTGGCAAAACATAAAATTCCTTAAAAAAGTATTAAATCAGTATTAAATCACATAACAATTGCATACTATACTGTTTAAGCCAACTATATATGTAAGTACAAAAATCAAGAGATACTTCCAAGATCATTAACGATACTCGCAAGATTGACGATACTCGAAAGAACTACTTTTACGCGACCTAATCGACCCCTTACTAAGTATACCACTTTTGATATCATCGATTAAAATCTAGATTATGGGCTAAAAGCACTTATTACAAAGTATACTCTATCGCTACCATCTCAACAACGAGGCAAGGAAGGTTAAGTGATTACGGAAATTGGTATTTACGCACTTCCTGACAATATCATACCTGATGGTATAAAATTTTGATTATTATTAATAAAACTAGCTGTGCTCCTGATTCGTTTGCTTGAGATTTGAATAAAAATATTATAATTCTAAGTTACTCTTTATTACTTCAGTTATCTGCTAGTGAAAGTTCCGTCAAAATCGGAGATTAACCGGAACAAACAAACAGACAGATAAACATTGTATTATTTATTATTAATAATTTATAATTAAACAATGTATGTTATTATCTTATATATATATTTTAGCTTTACGCACACAGCAGGGTAGACAGAGGGAACCTAGAGTTAAAACACTCTGTTCCCCACGCACCGAATTCTGGAGATATTGCGTGGTGAGTCTTAACGCCGCGCTTTGCCTCGACACCAAAGCAAAGAAAATGGATATATTAAGCTCCTCAAGTGAAAATTGAACCCACAACCAGTCGCTTTACAGTCACACTTTGTGCCACTGCGCCACGACTGTTCCCATTATTAAATATTTCAGCGTTTTTAAAGTGTTTTCTTAAGTGTGTAAATAACAGATTATATATGTTAAAATATTTTTTAAGATCTCTTTAACCTATCCATATAGATTGGGGAGAGTTTCTATCGGCAAAATTTAATACATACCTAAAACACGCTTCAAATGCCCCTGTTAAAGTTAACGAGGCAATTTTGTTTCTAGTTTATTTTGATCGCGAGACAAATTGAAAATTTTATACTTTTTCATTCAATATGTTGATAAATTTTATTACATTTCCTCGCTTTTATGTATATTTTTTACAGCTTTACGCTTTTTCGTATAGCGGGGTAGTGAGGGAAGACCCAGTGTCAAGGACACTCCGTTTTCCACTTTCGCCTGAATTTTGAGACATTGAATTGATTATTTTACTACGTTATTATAATTTAAGTGAGGCCAGTAGTGGTACGGGCACAAAATTTGATTGTAAAAGCGACTGGTTGTGGTTTCGATTTTCAGTCGAGGAGTGGATATATTTAGTATTTTCATTTACTTTCTATCTGGTATCGAGATAAAGCGTGGCGTTCAACCACTTAAATGTCTCCAGAATTCGGCGATGTGAAACGGAATGTCTCAAGACTAGATTCCCCCTGCCTTTCTTGCTGTGGGCGGTATACAGCAAGAAGCTTAAAAAATATATATATTTTTTTTTAGCTCCACGCAGGCAGAGGGAACCTTAGTGTTAAGACACTCCGTTCCCCACTTTCCGCCGAATTCGGAGGCTTGCGTGTTAAGTGGCGGAGCTTAACGCCGCGCTTTACCGCGACACCAGAGCGAAGAAAATGGAAACATAATTTCCACTCCTCGAGTGGGAATCGAACCCACAACCAGTCGTTTACAGTCACACGCTTGTGCCACTGGGCCACGACTGGCCACAATACATATATAAGAATATTTCTCCTCTTATATATGTATAAATACATATATAAGAGGAGAATAAATCAAAAAAATAAATAATTTATTATTGCTAGCTAACCTTTTTTTTGAGGAACAGTATCTGACTGTAGATTCGATTGATCGTAGGTTCGAGTCCTACTCAAAGGTATGATTATCGTACCTAAGCCCAAAGCGACCAAAGCCTAAAGTCCCACCACTTAACACACAGAAATTCAGCTTCAATTCAGGCAGAAAACGAAGTGTCTTGACACTAGAATCTCTTTGACTACTCTGCCATGTGGAAATTTTGATACAATAACTGAATTTAGTATTAAATAATAAACGGTCTTCTAAACAATATTTGCTTGATTGATGTTAGCTAATATGTAAATTGAAATTGGGTTCATTCAGTTACTTCATAATTTAATCAGACCGTGTGTGGGTCAAGCGAGAATAATATAATTTTTGGCATCACTTAATTAAACTTTTGAAATAAAAGCAGCTTTATGCTCGCTACTGTCAAAAGGGGCCTAGTGTCAAGACACTCCGACACTACTTTCCATACGAAATTGAGATATTGTACAGATTCTTTTGCTACGTTATTGCGAACATCTCGATGTCAAACGCCAGGTACTGAATACTCGACCCAAGCCCTCCTACAGCTACACATATAATGGAAGGGAACAGCTTCACTGCGCTATCTGTAACCGAATCTTTAAAACTAAATTCGGTTTTGTGAGTGACATTCGCGATCACGAACGTTGAACTAATTATTAATAGTGTGTCGCCATCGACGGATATGTCTGGGAGGACATCATAATGTAAGTTGTACCACTAAATACCAGTAAAAATAATAAATAAATAATATAATATTGGTAGTTAAACTTTTTTAAGGCTATCATGGCGCAGTAGGGCAGCATCTGTAGACCCAATTAGTTGTAGGTTCGATTCCAAGACTCCGTCCTCCACTTTGCGCCTGAAATCGAAACATTGGGTGTGGTGTGGCGGGTTTTGTATTTATAAAATTTTGCGAGTCCGATGAAAGATACTATTCAAGAGGCGCGAGTTCGAATCTCGTTACGATCATTTTTTTATACCTTTTCAGAAAATGTATTACAATTCAAAGTGTGTTCAAAGTTTCACTTTTAAAAATAAAAGATCAAAATAAAAAGAATTTTCGAAAGTTGGCAGCATTGCAGCGTCATCCTTTGATATTCCACTACTCTTACATCCTAGTTATCAAAAGACATTAGGGGCGAAAAAAGGCCTAATACAAAATAAAAAAACTAAACTATTCAATCACATGCAGTTCTGATATATACTGTAAGGAAAAAGTCACCTTTTATGAACACATAACATAAACATATGAATGCCTGACAGAAAATAATGGCAATTATCTAACCTTACTCCATTGCTTTAAAAAATCTTTAATCTAGCTTAAAAGAACAGGCTTTAAATTAAAACAGACCACATTATAGTAAATATTAGGTAGACGAACATGGCTTAGCGCTGGGATGGTTTCTAAGGGGCGCGGGTTCGAATCCTTCGTATTCAATTGTACATTTTCTTGATATGTTATTTTTTTGATATGTTATTTTTTTGTGAATAACACTTTAAATGAACACTCAACTTTCACAAAACATTAAAGTATTTTAACAAATGTTAAAATACGTTATAATTGTTAAGAATCAATTTAAGGTCCCATTGAAGTCACAGACCCTATTAATGTACTCTTTGTGACTTTATTATGAAAAAATAACTGAATAATAGTATCAAATAGAAATGATTCCCAAAAAATATTAATTTTAGTAGAGTTCATTTACGTAGGCGATTTAAACGAAATAGTGGAAAATTAGACCCCAATACGGTTCTGCTGATGCGAGGCATAATTTTATACCATTATCTCATTTTCTTTTAGCTTCACGCTGTATCCCGCACACAGCGGGATAGGCAGAGAGAACTAAGTGTTAAGACACTCTGTTTCCAAATTTTGGAGGCATTGCGTGTGAAGTGTTATAGTTATTTTTAGTTCACGCTTACAAATTTTAAAGTTTTTTGGGTAGAATCAGTAAATGTTGACCTTTCCACTAAATCTGACACAGCTATTTGTTAACAAAAGGTCTTTATTGTGTATTTATATGTTACGCGTTTATTTAGGGTACGCTTTGAACTAATATTTAATTAACTAAATCATGTACTGTAACAAGATTAGTTTTCTAAACTACAGGTTTAAACGGAAATTGGGTACATAGGATTAAGAAATGTTTTTTTTATATATTCGCCTTATTATTTTTTTTAGCTTCACGCAGTATCCCGCATACGACAGGGTAGGCAGAGGGAACTTAGTGTTAGCACTCCGTTCCTCACTTACCGCTGAATCATGGGGGCATTGCGTGACAGAAATTATCGCCGCGTTTCGTCTCGACACCAGAGCGAAGTAAATGGAAATATTTAATATTTCCTCTCCTCTTGTGGGAATCGAATCCACAACCAGTCGTTTACAGTCACACGCTTGTGTCACTGCGCCATTTCTGACCATAAATTAATTTTTGAATGGAATGGTTTTTTTTATATAATCCCTTTTGTAAAAATATTTTAGGCCAGTCGTGACTCTGGGGCACAAATTGAGACTGTAAACACTGACTGATTGTGGGTTTGATTCCCACTCGAATAATGGAGTGCTTAACATTTGAATTTTCTTTGCTCTGGTGTCGAGTGTGTGGTGTCAAAACACGGCGTTTAGTTCCGGCAATTAAAATGAAAATCATCCAGAATTCGGCGGAAAATGGAAAACAGAGTGTCGTATCGCTAGGTTCCCCCTGCCTACTCAACTGTGTACATTGCGGGGTACATTGTGAAGCTATCAAAAAAATATATATTTTTAAATATTAAAGAAGCCGTGTCGCAGTTGGACAGTATCTGATTGCAAACGCGAAATATTTAATATTTCCATTTCCTTCGCTCTGGTATCATAGGCAGAGCGCGGCGATAAGTTTCGCCACTTAACACGCAATGCCTCCGAATTCGGCGGTAAGTGGGGAACGGAGTGTCTTAACACTAGGTTCCCTCTGCCTACCCTGCTGAGTGCGGGATACAGCGTGAAGCTAAACAAAAAAACTGACTATCCCGCTGTAATGTAAAAAGCGTGAAACTGTAAAAAAATGTAATAATGTCTATAGGCTATATATGTTAGAAATAAGGGCAATATGCATTTAATATCAGCGAGTGTATGCAGCTTTATATGCAGTTGGCCAAAATAGGTCAGAGCTTTTGTCGGTCCGCTTGATTGGACTAATATTGTTTGAATTTGATACGATTACCACCTATCTTTATAAATTATTTTTTTTGGTACAATTAATTCTTGTGGGCCGGTTGTGGCGCAGTGGCACAAACATGTGACTGTAAACGACTGGTTGTGGGTTCGATTCCCACTCGAGAAGTGGCAATATTTAATATTTCCATTTTCTTTGCTCTGGTGTCGAGGCAAAGCGCGGCGTTAAGTTCCGCCACATAACACGCAATGCCTCCAAATTCCGCTGAAAGTGGGGAACGGAGTGTCTTAACACTAGGTTCCCTCTGCCTACCCTGCTGTGTGCGGGATATAGCGTGAAATTAAAATGCTTCACTTATATTTTATAATTTTAAATTTATATGTTTTAGGAAGATTGCTGGTGATTTTTAAATAACCAAAAATTTAAAAACTATATACACAAAAGTAAGTCAGTAATACATATAGCGTTTCCGATGAAAGTCAAAATCAAAGTCAAGGTCAAATAATTTTATTCTAAACTATCAGCCCCCTAGCAGCTTTTCCGCGTGAACTACATTGCTGTTTCGGTATATTGCAACCCTCGGTGGTGAATTTTTGAAAAGTAAAGCAGGCTAAGCTTAACCTTGGATTATCAATTATATTTATGCCAAAATTCATTACACTCGGTCAAGCGGTGTAGATTTTTTCATTCCCTGTTTCAACTCTTTAGAGTTTAATTTTTAAAACATAATTAGCCTTTGTTTGACCCAGTAATATTAACTATCTCCATTTTAAATTTCATCCAAATCGGACTATTAGATTAGCCGTTAAAGCATGACAGACAAACAGACAGATTTTCGCATTTATAATATAAGTATGGATAAGAAGACAGCGTACATTTGCTTTATGTTTCCAACGACAACCAATTTGCCACCGGACACAGGTACACTAAACCTAATGCCTCAAACCTGAGCAGAACCCAAATACATGTAAGGTTAAAAATAGGTAAATAAAATATTATACGAACTCGATTTTAGGGAGTTCGTAGGTATTTTTGGTTCTTATGTTTTTTCTTTTTATGATTTTTTGTGTAAATACACTCGATTACTTGCAAGAAGTAGATAGAAAACATCTTTAAATAGTGCATTAAGGGAATAAAGTAGTCCCTCCCGAGAGTAAAGTCCAATAGTTAAAATCTCCATACATTTTGCTGTTAGCTCGCGGATTGCAAATGCTGGACGTTACACCAATTAACAACTGGTGATATTATTATTGGTAGGTCATATAATTACACCTAATATACTACAAAAGTAACGAGATTTATCTTTTAACCCCTCTAGGCTTCTTAGGGGTTGATTTTTGAAAAAAAAGTAGCCAACATTTGCTTCTAGCTCTTCATCAATTCAGGGTTTCATCAAAATCGGGCCATTAAAGCAAAACAGTCAGTCAGTTTTTCGCATTTACAATATTACTATAGGCAAATCAAACTTTCAATACTCACAATACAATATTTAGCGTCGGGTGGACACTGGTTCAGTTTCGCCGCACTCCGGTTGTTGCAAGGCGTAATCGAACCCACACCGTCGCTGTACTGGCCGCACTGCCAGCATTTGATACCGGTGGTAACCACTACACATGCGAGGAGGAGCCATAGTGTGGCAAGTTTTGTAGAACTCGACATGATCTGGAAAGGAGATTTAGGTATGTAGACACACTGAGGAAGATAAAGAAGATGTTTTTAGAAGACGTATATACATTTGAAGGTCAGCGAGCTTGGGCGGTTTCCAAGAGGCGCGGGTTCGAATCCCGAATTGCTGTGTTCATATTTTTATACGTTTTCTAAAAATATATTTTTGGTATATATATATTTTTTTTTCAGTTTCACGCCTTTTTCCGCATAATTAGAAAGAATCGAATGTTAAAACACTCTGTTCTCCATTTTTCACCTGAAATCGAGACATTGCGTGTTGCTTAGCGTAACTCAACGCCGCGCTTTATCAATACAAGTGAAGATTATTAAAGCATAGCTTTTGGACATTATATTAATATTAATAAACCAAATCCAAGACCGTCACAGCGTCTTACTGTAACTGCGATATTGTAAGTTCGATTTCCACTCGAGGATATGATTATATATTATTCTTATATATTCGTTCTTATACCTAAATATAAAATGCAGTGATAAATTCCGCCTCATAATGTCTATATTTCATGCGGGAATTGGAGAACTGTCAAGTGTAGTGTCAAGACACTACTTGACACACAGATGCAAAATCAGTTACATATATTATAGCTTCACGCTGTATCCCGCACACAGCAGGGTAGGCAGAGGGAACCTAGTGTTAAGACACTCTTTTCCACACTTTCCGCCGAATTCGGAGGTATTGCGTGTTAAGTGGCGGAACATAACGCCTCGCTTTGCCTCGACACCACAGCGAAGAAAATGGGAACATTAAATATTTCCAATCCTCGAGTGGGATTCGAAGCCACTACCAGTCGTTTACAGTCACACGTTTGTGCCACTGGGCCACGACTGGCCTAAATTTACATATATTGAAATTTCCCAAAACCGATACATAAATATTGAAAACATTATATTAATCTATTTCCCATCGAAGCTACTTCCCCTAAGGCGTAGTAACAATACATTTAAAGTCAAACAAGCTTTGACGTTCGTGTTCGAACAATTTGGGAGAACCCTTTTCAAGGGAGCCAAGACTTTTCCCATAAGTTTATGTTGTACGTTTACCATAGACCTTACTAGCGATCTGCCACAGATTCGCTCGATTGCAAAAGTGATATTAAATATGTTTTTATTTATGATATTACAACGAAATTCAAAAGTATCACTGTCTGCAATAAATCTGTATATAACAATCACTTTAAAAAAAAAGAAGTCCCGCTGAGTTTCTTGCGCCGGTTCTTCTCAGGTCTGAGGCATTAAATTTAGTGAACCGGTGGTAAACTATTTGACGTTCAAAAAATGAAGCTTGTAACTTCTTATTTTGAATAAAATTATTTGACTTTGACTTTGACTCTCCGTTTTTCCGCCTGAGCTATTACAATGGTGTAATAGCACAGGTGGGAAAACAGCATAAACGATATCTGTAATAATGATACTGTAGAAGTTATTTTATTGCCTAAAAGTACGGAGAAAAGGATATAGGTACTATGTAGTGATGTTGAATCAAGAAATGCCACGATCTGTTATATGTAGTTGTAGTATTAATAGTGTTTATAAGTGCTCTGTTATATACATTTATTGCAGGGTAGTCAGAGAAAACTTAGTGTCTTCATTAGTGTTGAAATTAAAGGCGCGCTTGTGAACTGTAGCGGAGATATGAAAATAATTTTAATATAATTCCTCCAAGTGGTAATCGAACTAATAGCCATCACGTGTCCAGTCAATCAATGTTCCACTGCGCCACTATAGCTTTATTTAATTATTACAGAATATAGAGTAATAAACGTTTTTATTTTATATATTCAACTATGTGGTCAGTCGTGGCCCAGTGGCACAAGCATGTGCCTGTAAACGACTGGTTGTGGGTTCGATTCCCACTCGAGGAGTGGAAATTATATTTCCATTTTCTTCGCTCTGGTGTCGAGGTAAAGCGCGGCGTTAAGTTCCGCCACTTAACACGCAAGCCTCCGAATTCGGCGAAAAGTGGGGAACGGAGTGTCTTAACACTAGGTTCCCTCTGCCTACCCTGCTGTGTGCGGGATACAGCGTGAAGATAAAAAAAAATCAACTATAGAATAGGTTTTTAAAAAAATAGGTAGCCTATGTTTGTCCCTCGATATTCAACTATACTAATTTAGGATTCAATTTAAATTGGACCGGTAGATTAACTTTGAAAGCTTATCACACATATAGAAAGACTTTCGTATTTGTAATACTTGTATGGATAACATAAGAATAAATGGTACCAGAAAAAAAAATGTATTAGTAAAGAAAGTAAGTAAGAAATTAGAGAACGGAGAATCTCTAGGTTCTTTATGACTACTACTCCTACCTTACCTTTTAGAAAAAAGCGTGAAGCTGAAAATGTCAATCCACAGCCTATGTTTATATAGCACATAATGAAATTAATTAATTAAATTAAAATTAAATAGCTTCACGCTATATCCCACACACAGCAGGGTAGGCAGAAGGAACCTAGTGTTAAGACACTCCGTTCCCCACTTTCCGCCGAATTCGGAGGTTTTTGCGTGTTAAGTGGCGGAACTTAACGTCGCGCTTTACCTCGACACCAGAGCGAAGCACATAAAGAAATAGAGCTAAAATAAGAAAAAAAAATGTTTTTTACCTTAATGGTAATTACAACAGAATAAATACACACATAATGAGAAAGTACCGGAAGGAGACTCTATTCAACAAATGTTGTTTTCGCTCTTCGCAGGTAGAGCATTCCCAAATGCCAATTTGTCAACGTCTCGCAAATAAATACTAATAATATTCCCTTTCGACGCGTAAAGTATTGCCTTAATGAATAAATTTTCTACAGATTCTTCTATAGCAAAGCTTCACATTTTCTCCCGTATAAGAAAAGTACCTAGTGTTAAGACACTCCGTTCTCTACGCCCTTACTTATTTCACTTACTCATACAAAAGTTGTTTTTTTTTGTTTTTTTTTTTAGCTTCACGCTGTATCCCGCACACAGCAGGGTAGGCAGAGGGAACCTAGTGTTAAGACACTCCGTTCCCCACTTTCCGCCGAATTCGGAGGCTTGCGTGTTAAGTGGCGGAACTTAACGCCGCGCTTTACCTCGACACCAGAGGAAGAAAATGGAAATATAATTTCCACTCCTCGAGTGGGAATCGTACCCACAACCAGTCGTTTACAGTCACACGCTTGTGCCACTGCGCCACGACTGGCCACAATTGATTTTTTGTAGTATCATTTTTTATTCTGCTATTCATATTGAATAACTACATTTAGAAAATATTGATATTTAGAATATTTGCTTACATTTTCTTCGAATTGTCGCTTTCGTGCTTTAGTCGACTAATGATTGTGATTGTATTATGTTCTATAGTATGACTCTCCGTTGTCCACTTTCTTACTTACTTATACAAAAGTTGTAATGATTTTTCCTCTTTGATCGAGATTTTGCATCTTGAATGGTGGAACTCAACGCTTTACTTAGGTACCAACCAGAGTAGAGAAATTAACATAATATAAATATAATTAATTATTTGAGTGAGAAATGAATCCATAACCATCATTTTTACTGTTGTACGTTGTCCACTGCGCTACGACGGTATCACTTAACAGTTTTAGTTAAACTAAAACTTTTTTTTTGGTTGACTTTACTTCCGCTGCGTCTTTATAACAACATAAATAAGCTGTAATAAAGCGTATAAGAATTTCGACGCAGCGGCTAGTAGAACGCATGGCTCAGTGGTGAGAGCGCCTGAACGGTATTCAGGAGGCGCGGGTTCGATCCCGCTGCGTTCAAAATTTTTATACGTTTCCTAAATGTCTTTTTCAACATTCCTAAGTGTGGAATAACACTTTAAAAATGTTAAAAGTTGGGATTAATAATTCATATTGGGCGTATGACTACTATGTTACATTGAATTGTTATATCTGGCGCAAAATGAAAGGAAGCATTAAGAGAAAAAATATCTTTTTTATTTATTAATTTACTATAATATCAGTAACAATTTTACATTCGTATTAATGTAAAAAAATCTGTCAAATTACGAAATATAGAACTGTGATATGACGAGGCATAAATTTATTTATTTTTATTTATTTATTTATTAGGAAGCCAACGAACGTACTACGAATACATTGGAGTACTTAAAATTTATACATGCATTGTCACATAGTATGTCTCAATTAACGGCTAAATCTATATGTTAAGAAAATTGTTGCTCACATCTTATTTATACAACAAATAATGATAAAAATTAAAGTTACAAATAATAAAATATAAACAGAAAGAGGATCTTAAGAAAAAAACTAATACAAAAAAAATAATTACAAATATAACCAAAAATCTCACAAAAAAAAAAAAAAACATCTATGAAAGCAAAGCTATTGTCAAGAACTAGTATCTTAGAATGCTGCAATAAGAAGGAAATCTTCAATACGAAACTTAGCTAATATAAAATTCGAACCTGCGCCCTTCGTCGTTTATTTAGAGGTACCTACCCTCAATATATTACGTTTTACTTCAGCTAAGCCAATTACTTACTCCTTACATTTTTAAACAGCTACCTTTTTAGCCTTTTAATTTTTAATAGAAATGTGATATCGAGATCTCGTTTTCGTTTCAATAAATATTTAAATAACTTTACTGTAGCTGACAAGTGATTGTTCATTTTATGGTCAATAAAGCTGTTCTTTTTATAGCTTTAGTTGTGGTCAGAGGGAACGTAGTGTCTAGACACTCCGTTCACCACTTACCATACGAATTTGATAGTCCTTTTTATAGTTAGTAAGGGAACCCAGTATTAAGATACTCCGTTCCCCACTTTCCGCTGAATTCGGAGGCATTGCGTGTCAAGTGGCGGAACTCAACGCCGCGCGGGTGCCTCGACACCAAAACGCAGAAAATGGAAATATTTAATATTTCAATTCTTCAAGTGGCAATCGAACCCACAACCAGCCGTTTACAGTCACACGCTTGTGCCACTGCGCCACGACTGGCCCCTTTAGTTCTGTTATTTTCATATATTTGAAATTTGTCTTAAGTACCAGAGCGGAGAAATGGAAAATAATATAAAAAAGACATTTTACAAAACGAATAAAAATTAAATGGTCAGAGCCTGGGCGGTTTCTAGGAGATGCGGGTTCGAACCCCGCTGTGTTCAAATTCTTATATATATTATAAAATGTCTTTTTTGTTTTACTAAGTGTGTGAATAAAATCCTCTTCAAAAATGTTAAAAGTAAATAATATAAATCTATTAATATATCTATTAATATAATACTAGAATGGCAATCGAACCGACAACCATCGCATTTGCAGTTCGAAGTTGTCCCACTGAGCTACAGCCTGTACTCATATTTTTTATATAGGTACGAGTATATTAGAGCAAGTGAGTTGGAAAGGCGAATTGCCTCCACATTCGCTTCTTCCTGACTTAAATATGTTGATTCACCAGATCGGGTACAATCGAGCGAGAATATTCGACTTTTATCCTTGCAATATATCTCAAGTCCCTTATAGTTAACTTAAAATGAAATAGCTTTGCAATTTTTCATTTAAAACCAGAAATATTGTAGATTGTTCGGTTATATGGAGTGTGATATTGAATACAATTATATATTATTATTATATATTTTTTATAGCTTCACACTGTATCCCGCCCACAGCAGGGTAGGCAGAGGGAACCTAGTGTTAAGACACTCCGTTCCCCACTTTCCGCCGAATTTGGAGGATTGCGTGTTAAGTGGCGGTACTTAACTCCGCGCTTTACCTCGACACCAGAGCGAAGAAAATGGAAATATTATTTCCACTCCTCGAGTGGGAATTGAACCCACAACCAGTCGTTTACAGTCACACGCTTGTGCCACTGCGCTACGACTGGCCACATTATTTATTTGTTTTATTAGCTTTACTTATTTAATGGTAAAAAAAATATAATTCAATTATTTACATGTGATGTGTTATGTATTAAGTAGGTACATACGAGGCAAAGTTCTACCACTTAACAAACAATGCCTCCAAAATTCGGTAGAAAGTGGAAAACTAAGTATCTTAACACGAGGTTCCCTTTGGCTACCCTGCTGTGTGCGGGATACAGCGTGAAGCTAAAAAAGGATATATGTATAAGTACATATGTGTAAAATATAGAGGCAATTTGAACAACGGTCCGATTCCTAACCGAACCTTGTGTCGAACACTTTGCATATATTACGTGTGTGAAGAACTCAACGCCCCGCGTTGTCTTAAACACCAGTGCAGAGAAATGAACTTCAAATATTATAATATTTAAAGTTTTCCCCGAATTGTAATCGAACCCATAACCATGGCTATATAGTCAGACGCTCCCAATGCGCCACCAAATCTTTAAAACAGCTGATAAATATTATCCATACTTCCATATTTATATTATAAATGCGAAAGTCTGTGTGTTTGTCTGTCACGCTTTCACGGCTAATCTACCGGTCTGATTTGGATGAAATTTAGAATGAAAGTAGTAAAAGTTACTTGGTCTAACATGGGCTATTTATTTTTCAAAAAATCAACCCCTAAAACGTTGAAATAGGGGATGAAAGTTTATATGAAAAATATAAATCACTTCACCAATTATATATTTTAGCATAAATATAGTTGATAATCTAAGCTTAAACATAGGCTACTTTATTTTATAAAAATCCACCCTCGAGGGTTGCAATATAACGAACCAGTTATGCCGTTCACGCGGCGAAGCAGCGAACGGGTCGCTGATATGTTATAAATAAATAAATGTAAGAAATAAAATAAATTAAAAAGATAAACAAGCAAATTATGTAAAGCGTCATCGTTTCTTCACGAGCTTTACAAAGACAGTGGGTATTATTTACAATTTTGAAATGTTAAGAATTATTACCATTCGGAAACATCTCAAAGGCATTTTGATATTAAATTTACGGTTTGGCGAAGCGAGATCTGTTGAATTGATATTTGCGTCCAAAATTTTTGGTTTTTTAAATAAAATATAAGGCATTCTTAGCACAGTGGGACAGCGTCTATCCTTAAGTACGATGATTGCGGGTTTGTCACTCGAGGGATGCTCCCACTTTTGTTTATTGAAGTGAAAACTTCTTTAGGCGCGTTGAGCGTTTTGGTAGAGGGTAAAATCCTCGGTTCGCGTCACCGACATGCTAATGATAATAGTATTGACATTGAAATTCGTGTAAATATAAATGCTATGTATAATTAAGATAATTGTATATTAATTATTTTTTCAACCACTTTGTATTTATATTTTGTTCATGATTTGTTTAACCCATCATATGTAACTAATAAATAAAACATAAAAAATTTAATATAATTTTTGCATATAGTTTTAATTACACTCAACTTAATAGTTCACTTCTATCGGCAGTCCCATGACTGCTACTGTTTTTTTTTATTTCTAGGCTGGTAGCAAAGACAAAACGTGGCGTCGAGTTCTGCCACTTAACACATAATATCTCGATTTCAAATGGAAAGTGGAGAAAAAAGTGTCTTGACACTGGATACTTTCTTATTACGTTATGCAGTAAAGAGTATAAAACTATTTTTTTATTATAGTTATAATTACGTTATTATTCTATTGGATGACTAGTATCTGTCATCCAGTAACACAACGACATCATTAGAAAAAGCAGTTCATATTATCTTGTTTTGTTGCCAGTTTTTTTGGTTTTCTGACGATATTATTTAACAAAGTCTTTATAGTAAAATACAAAAGAATTATAACATTTCATGACAAATATATAGGTATAAACTTATATGTAGGTAGCGAGCTGCTTGCACGCGCTAGCGGCATAAATGTTTCTTTATATTACAACAATCGGGGGTGGATTAAATTAAAAATTTCGGAGTCTATGTTTAACATGGGATTATCAACTATATTTATTCCAAAATTCATTACAAACAATCAAACAAGGTTTAGATTTTTCATATAAGTTTTCATCCCCTAATTCAGTCCTTTGGAGGTTGATTTCTAAAAAAGTGTGTAGCCTATGTTTGACCGTGGATTATTTATTACTTTCATTCTAAATTTCATCACAATCGGGCCGGTAGGTTAGCCGTGAAAGCGTGACAGACAAACAGACATACTTTCGCATTTATAATATAAGTATAGATGAGAGACAAGCGACCCACTCTCGGCTTCGCTTGCGTCTGTAACTATTTCCTTTTTTCTCTTTCAACTTCGTGGAGCTTTGTCTCGGGCACCAGAGCGGGACAATGAAAGCATTTTAAATATAATCATTTTTTTAATTTGAAATTGAACTTACAACTATCGCTTTACAGTCAGATACTGCCCCACTACGCCACGATAGCCCTAATTTGTAATTTAAAATGAAAACAGTTGTGGCCAGTCGTGGCCCAGTGGCACAAGCGTGTGACTGTAAACGACTGGTTGTGGGTTCAATTCCCACTCGAGGAGTGGAAATTATATTTCCATTTTCTTCGCTCTGGTGTCGAGGTAAAGCGCGGCGTTAAGGTCCGCCACTTAACACGCAAGCCTCCGAATTCGGCGGAAAGTGGGGAACGGAGTGTCTTAACACTAGGTTCCCTCTGCCTACCCTGCTGTGTGCGGGATACAGCGTGAAGCTAGAAAAAAAAAGCACTTGTAATTATATTGTAAATATAAGCAAAATTTGTCAGGCAGACAATTATTCAGATGTTGAAGCGCCATCGTTTCCCCGCGCCACACTAATTATTTAATTTCCCTCGCTGACTATTGGGTCATTTATCATTTTCATTCACTAATCAGGTGTATACGTCAAGCGCTCAACGTAATATATTTTGGCAGTGGACTAATGTTGTGCTATCATTCATTCAGCTTGTTACGAAGTATGCGGAAAGAAGAGAATTTAGTGATATGTCACTATTTTTTTTTAACTTCACGCTGTATCCCGCACACAGCAGGGTAGGCAGACTAGTGTCTAGACTAGTGTGATTAGTGTTAAGACACTCCCTTCCCCACTTTCCGCCGAATTCAGAGGCATTGCATGTTAAGTGGCGAAACTTAACGCCGCGCTTTACTTCTACACCAGAGCGAAGAAAATGGAAATTTTAAATATTTCCACTCCTCGAGTGAGAATCGAGACCACAACCAGTCGCTTGCAGTCACGCGTTTGTGCCATTGCGCTACGACTGGTATTCGCGAATACTTCGTGTCCCTTAGCCACGACTAACCTTTAATATATTAAAACTATAAGCTTTTCTCCGCATATAAGAGAATAGTTAGAGATCTTAGTGTCAAAATATTCCGCTCTTTATTTTCTGTCAAAATTTTTGTATTGAGATATTGCGTGTCAAGTTGTGGGCCTCAATATCGCTGTTGATTTTTGCTACCAAAGTTTAAATATAACCACTGCCCCGAATGAAAATCTAACCTACGTTCATCGCGTTCACAGTCAGTTGCTGTCCCACTGCACCATGACAGCCTTAAAGGATCGAATAAACTCGATATTTTAATCGAATCCTACGAACGAGATCAAACAGAAAGATAATGACGGAAACGGTATTCATCGATTTTCTCCCACGACTCGAATCGGGAGATAGTCTTGTTATAAAATTAATTGGTTTTTGAGTAAACGTTTGAAGGATTTGCTCTTTCCTACAGAATGTGACAGATCTTGGTCATACAAATTTTAATTAAGTTAGATGAAGATAGAGGAAGGTTTAAGGCAGTCGGGGTAAAGTGGGACAGCGTCTGACTGTAAAGCGATGATTTTGGGTTCGATTCCCACTCGGGGAATGATTATATTTATGTTTTTATTTTTTTGCTTTTGTACCTAAAACAAAGCCTTTAAACGCCATGTCTCAATTTCGGGCGAAAAGTGGAGAACGGATTGTTTTGACACTAGGTCCTCTCTGATTGCCCTGTTATGCGGAAAAAAACGTGAAGCCAAAAAATAGAAGAAAATAGAAGTAGCTTCACGTTTTTTGTTTTATTCGTACAGCGAGGGAGGCAGAGAAAACTAATGTGAAAAGATAAAACACTTCATTCTCCGTTCAATAATTCTAAATACCTATATGAAATAGGTAAAACGGAGTGTCATATCACTACTAACACTATAAAAATTCGTTTGTGCGTAAAGATAAAAAGCAATTGTCAATTACATGACAACTTAAGTGTTGAAAACCTTGTGATATTCTTGTACCGATAACAATGTTAAACTTTTTAATCTTTTTGAAAATATTTTTAATTAAACGGGACTTCTTTTATAAGTAATTATTTTAAAAAAATTGACATATCGACGCAATTATTATGATTAACAAAATGTATAAAACTTTGAACCATCTTTTAAAGTTTCAAATAAGCGTGGGTTCGAATCCCGAGTGAGTGAATAACTTAAAAAAAATTAAAATTCGTAATGGAGTCCAAAATATTAGCTTATGTTATTTAATTCAAAAATAAATTCGTCACAGATGATTATGGCTTCCGTATCCTTTTATCAGAGGATAAATACGAGGATACTTCTTTTATTTATTTTTTTGAGTGAATATACCATATTTCTTGCAAGTATTTACTACTACTTTTAAACATTTTTAAAGCGGGATTCGAACCCGCGCCACCTGAATACCGTCCAGGCGCTCTCACCACTTGAGCCATGCGTTCTACTACCAGCTGCATCGAAATTATTTACTACTACTTTGTATCACAAGTAACCCCTGACTTCCCTTCATAACGTATAAATCTTCACGTTAAGTTATTTACACTAAGTAATTAAGTTGGTCTAAAGCCATACAGTATACAAGACTTATTAATGCTGTGACGATTAAAGTGAGTAATTTCCTTCGTGAAGCAACTCCATTGAACTGCAGTCGCTTGTGCATTTACATTGCCCGAGATTTTGCATTAGTTAGGTAAACAAACCACTTAAATGATTATCCATACTTATATTATAAATGCGAAAGTCTGTGTGTTTGTCTGTCACGCTTTCACGGCTAATCTACTGGTCCGATTTGGATGAAATTTAGAATGAAAGTAGTAAAAAAGACTGGGTCTAACATAGGCTACTTATTTTTTCAAAAATCAACCTCTAAAGGGTTGAAATAGGGGATGAAAGTTTATATGAAAAATCTAAACCGCTTGACCAATTGTAATGAATTTTGGCATAAATATAATTCATAATCTAAGTTTAAACATAGGCTACTTTATTTTTTTTTATATATGCGTCCCCGAGGGCAAGGGCAGTTGCAATATAACGAAATAGTTCACGCGGCGAAGGCGCGAGCGGGCCGCTAGTATTATATATAATTAAACTTTCTTAGGGGCCAGTCGTGGCGCATAAGTGTGACTGTAAACGCGGCTGGTTGTGGGTTTGATACCCAGTCGCGGAGTGATTGATATTTGATATTTCCATTTTCATCGCTCTGGTGTCGAGGCAAAAAGCGCGGCGTTAAGCTTAACACGCAATGCCTCGGAAAGTGGGGAAGGGAGTGTCTTAACACTAGGTTCCCTCCCTGCTGTGTATGCGGGATATAGCGTGAAGCTAAAAAAAATACAATAAACTTTCTTATAGTTTCACGCGTACCTCATGAATCCAGGTAAGCAGAGAAAACTTAGTGTCAAGACACTCCGTTCTCCACTTTCTGCTTGAAATCGAGACGTTGCGTATTAAGTGGCGGAACTCAACACCGCTCTTTATCTTAGGTAACTGAAAATTATTTGAATAATATCATTCCTTAAGCGGAAACCGAACCCACAACCATTCGTGCTTATAGTCAGATGGTCTAAGGCAACAACAAGCTACAACCTGTCATAAAGCAGATACTTCCTTTACATACTTGTGCTAGTAAACGCTTACCAAGCCGTATTAAATGGCGAAGAAGCAGTTTTAAAACATTTTAGAAAAGGTATAAAAATTTGAACGCTTCGGAATTCGAATTTACACCTCATGGTAACCTTGCTTGCGCTCTGACCGCTAAGCCATACGTTCTACACCTGGCTACGTCAAAATTCCTATACGCTACGCTATTACAACTATATTAATTGTTTTTCTTTTGTTATCATATCTGTAGAAAATTTGATATTACAATTTTCTATGCTTAATTGTATTTTTTCTCAAATAAAAAAATCGATTCAACGATTTTATATGTATTTAAGACACTGAAAGCTCGTTTCGGGCAAAAAATTGAGGGCGGAATGTTTTCAAACTACCACTCTATGAGAGAAAAAGGATTGCTTTCTTATACCGTCATTATAATTGTTTAAATGTAATATTTTCTTAAATTAAAAAAAAACGATTAAGCAATTTTACATATATTTCAAGCACTAAAAGCTCGTTTCGTACAGAATTTAATTTGTTACAATATATGTATACGTACGTAGGTACATGCGAGGCCAAAGACCATAGTGGCGCAGTGGAACAGTGTCTGACTTCAAGCGTGATGTATGTGGATTCGATTCCCACTCGGGGGAATGATTACATTTATATTACATTTCTTCGCTCTGGTACCTAAGACAAAGCACGTTCTTTCTACATTAAGTCTCTTTTGAGCGGAAATTGAAGGATGAGTATCTTTAAACTAGATCCCCTAGACTACTATGCAGGAAAAAGTATGAATATGCCTTCTTATTGCGATATTATCATATTTTTTTTTTAAGTTCACGCTATATCCCGCACATAACAGTGTAGGCAGAGGGGACGTTAAGACACTCCGTTCCCCACTTTCCGCCGAATTCGGAGGCATTGCGTGTTAAGTGGCGGAACTTACCGCCGCGCTTTACCTCGACACCAGAGCGAAGAAAATGGAAATATTAAATGTTTCCACTCCTCGAGTGGGAATCGAACCCACAACCAGTCTCTTACAGTCACACGCTTGTGCCACTGGGCCACGACTGGCCACAATCATTATTTAAAAGTAATATTTTCTTAAATAAAATAAAACTATTAAACAATTTTATATATATTTCAAGCATTGAAAGCTTGTTTCGTACAGAATTTAATTTGTTACAATATATGTACATACAACTACATGAAAATGTACATACTCGTATACTTTTGCGACCTCGAGACTCAATTGCATGAGTGTATAACAATAGAAGCACTCCCCTTTGTATACAAAGCAAGATGAAAATACTTACATATTGTATTTAATATCCCATCGTTCTGGATGACGGTATTGTGGGGCAGTGGGACAGGCTGACTGTTAACGTGATTGTCGTAGGTTCGATTACGCTCAAGGAAATGATTATGTTTAAATTATTTTTTCCTTTGAGGTCAGGCGTGGTGCAGTGGCACGACCGTGTTACTGTAAACGACTGGTTGTGGGTTCGATTCCCACTTGAGTAGTGGAAATATTTAGTATTTCCATTTTCTTCCCTCTGGTATCAGAGGTAAAGCGCGGCGTTAAGTTGTTCCGAATTCTGCGGGAAATGGGGAACGGAGTGTCTTAACACTAAGTTCCCTCTGCCTACCCTGCTTTGTGCAGGATACAGCGTGAAGCTAAAAAAAAAGAAATGTTCCTTTGAGATGGCAAAGCGCGGCGTTAAGTTCCGCCACTCAACACATGTGTCTCGATTTCCGGTGGAAAGTATTTAACGGAGTGTTGTGATGCTAGTTTTTAGCTGATTATCGGGTTATACGGAGAAAGAAACGTGAAACTAGAAACGTAATGGTTACAGAATTGATTTCAATATATATTCATTTTTTTTTGTATGTTAAATTTATTTTCATTTTTCATTTTACCATTCTGGTTAAGTAAAGAGCTGCGTTGAGTTCCACTATTTTATTTATAGAAAACGAAGAGTCTCGACCCTAGGTTCTCTCTATATTTCCAGCAAAAAAAGGATATACGTCAAAATTGTTATTATATTTGTCTTTTTTTCAACTTTCTAACAATATGACTTATATAATTTATATCTAATACTAGTGACCCAACGTTAAATAGTACACGCGGCAAAGCCGCGAGCGGCTTTGCCGCGTGTACTATTTAACTGTTTCATTATACCTATTACAACACTCAGAGTCGGTTTTTAAGAACATTAAGTAGCCTATTCTTAAGCTTAGATTATCAACTATATTTATGACAAAATTCATTACAATCGGTCAAGTAGTTTAGATGTTTCATAAAAACTTAAATCCTCTATTTAAGAGGTTGATATTTAAAAAATGAGTAGCCTATGTTAGACCCAGTAATTCTTACTACTTTAATTCTAAACTTCATCCAAATCGAACCGGTAGATTAGCCGTGAAAGCGTGACAGACAAACAAACAGACTTTCGCATTTATTATATACTCGTAAGGCAGATTTTTGTGAAATTAAGTAGCCTATGTTAGACTCAGTAACTCTGACTACTTTCATTCTAAATTTCATCCTAATCGAACCGATAGATTAGCCGTGGAAGCGTGGCAGACAAACAAACAGACTTTCGCATTTATTATATACTCGTAAGTATCGATTACTATTTTCTTCTATCAAACGCAAAGTGAAAAAGCCCTAATGATATAATACTATCAGCCGAGCAATATTCCTCAATAGGACGTACCGTTAGATGTCATAAAGTTTTGCCTTTGTACATTTAAAATCACTTAAGGCGCTATAACAAGAGCCGTTTCGAAGATGTCTTTGGTAATCAATCAATTTCTGGTACCATTTTTTTTCTTGTGACCAGTCGTGGCCCAGTGGCACAAGCGTGTGACTGTAAACGACTGGTTGTGGGTTCGATTTCCACTCGAGGAGTGGAAATATTTGATATTTCCATTTTCTTCTAGGTTCCCTCTGCCTACCCTGCAGTGTGCAGGATACAGTGTGAAGCTAAAAGCTGCTTTTTTCTTTATCTCTTTATAATCTTAATGTATTTTTGCGAGGAACAAAGAGATCTTAGCTAGGTACTCCGTTCTCCGTATTAGCTTATATAAGAAATATTTTACTTTGGATGGTTTTACCCTCTGCAATCAATATTTAATAGCAAAAATATTTTTAAGCAATTTTGTGTACATTCTAGGCCAGTCGTAGCGTAGTGGCACAAGGGTGTGACTGTGAACGACTGGTTGTGGGTTCGATTCCCACTCGGCGAGTGGAAATATTTAAAAAAAATAAAAAATTAACACTTATTGTGTGTACATTTGTACTGTAATTTATATGTATGTTACATTAAGAATTTTTGAAAATGAAATGACTTTGGGTGGCGGTATTTAACGCCGCGCTTGTGTAACCATGGTAACGTGAAAAGAAAATATCCCTTAGTATTCCATGATTTTACTATACCCATCATAGTGCAAGAAGAGGAGCAGTGCCAGGGTCTTGCGATCCAAATGTAGTCTACATTTGGGGCCTTAATAAATTTAAAATGCTTAAACGCTCGCCTCCCCTATCCGAGCCCGTATTTGAAGGAGGTACCAACATCTATAGCGGATTGAGTCATTGAATGAGAATAAATAATGTGGTCGTTGTGGTGCAGTGGGACTGCACCTGACAGTAAATGCGGGGGTTGTAGGTTCGATATCCACTCGGAGAAATGATTATATTTAAATTTTAATTTATCTACTGTGGTACGTAACATAAAGCTTGGGTTACGCCACTCAACACGCCATCTCTCAACTTTAGGCGGAAATTGGAAAACGGAGAGTATTGGCACTAGATTCTCTCTGACTACCCGGTTACGTGAGAAAAATGCTACTTTTGTATTTAGAACATATTATTCGCAGTAGACATCAAACCCACTACTATAATATATATATATATATATATATATATATATATATATATATAGATATATATATATATATATAGATATATATATATATATATATATATATATATATATATATAATATATATATATATATATATATATATATATCTATATCTCTCTATATCTCTATCTCTATATATATATATCTATATACTATATATATATATCTCTCTCTCTAGATATCTATCTATATAATATATATATATATATATATATATAGTGAATGAAAATGGAAGAGCCTTCCAATCGCGTCTCAATACCGTCAAGTTTTTGCCTTTTGTAGGTACATTTAAAATCACTTAGACGCTATAACAAAAGTCGCATTTTCGGAGCACTTCTTAAATATCATCAATCATTTCCAGATACCCTTCTCTCAATAATTTTTCACTGCCCCAAAGCTTTTGTTGTAAACGTAAACAGTAATTGAAAAAGTTGTAACAATATTCGTTGAGAATTGCCAAAAATAGCACAAAAGGTGTGAAATTAGTTTTTAATTTTGCTCATTTCTTGTTAAATTGGTGAAGTTAATAATAATATTATTAGTTAGTAAGCTAAAAAATAAGAGAATTTTGGAATGAAATTTTTTTAACCGGATTAATCACGTATAGTTTTAGGTAATCAAAAATATATTTTAGAGAACCCGACGTTTTTAACTTTTTACGGATATCCGTAGTCACAGTTACCAAAAACATGTGCAAGATTAATCCGGGTAAAATTGTTTCATTTCAACATGTGCAATTTTCGCGAGAAATCGCGATAACCAAAGATTTATTACAATTAAAAAAAAATCGTTGAGACTGTTTGGTTCAGTCCGATTCTTTAGGACACTTCTTACTTGAGACAAGTCACTTCACCATTATCACGTAGAATGACACACCTGACACATGAGAACACATTGAGGATGTTGGTTGCTTAAAAAATAATCCTTTTTATAGATAAAAAGATGTATTATGGCTGAGTAGCATATCTTCCAGATAACCTTAGGCCAAAAAGAAGTTATCTGTACAGATATGCTAATATGATGATTTGTATAAGATAACAACAAGCGTATAAGATAATCAACTTAGTAGCATCACGTATTCCCGCACACAGCAAGGTAGGCAGAGGGAGGGAGGGAGAGTTAAGACACTCCGTTCCCCACTTTCCGCCGAATTCGGAGGCTTGCGTGTTAAGTGGCAGAACTTAACGCCACGCTTTACCTCAACACCAAAGCGAAGAAAATGGTAATATTAAATATTTCCACTCCTCAAGCGGGAATCGAACCCACAACCAGTCGTTTACAGTCACACGCTTGTGCCACTGGGCCACGACTGGCTAATCAACTTAGTTATATAGACTAATGCTAAACAAATGACCATAGAGAGAGAAGGAGGTAAGAAGAAGAGAGAGACATGAAAGTTTGTTACTCAACTAGTACCTACATTATAATCATACCAGAACCAAGAACGTCTAAACAGGAATTAATCTTTAGAAACATTCGCGCAATAACTTCCACTAGATTTGCATATATATGGCTAAATAATTCAAAGACACCGAAAACTTTTAATTAAGACCGAAATTCCTGACCAAGTAGTTAATAAACTTTAGGTGAACCCTTTACAAAGACATCATTAGACTTTGGTACGTTTTACGAAGCTTTTGAATATCCGCCACGGATTTCGCTTGTCACCAGCACTTGTGTTTGTGACATAATAAATCACCTAATAATTTTGAACTTCCGGTTAACTTAGCTTTACGCTTTTTCCGGCGAAACTGGGTATTTTGAATGAATCTAGTGCCAAAACACTCCGTTCTCAACTCTCCGTCTTAAATCGAGACATTGCGTGTTGATTGACGAATCTCAACGTCATAATTTGTTGTAGGTACCAAAGCGAAGATATGAAACTATTACATAACTAACGGCCCGCTTGCGGCTTCGCCGAACTTTTTCGTTATATTGCAACCCTCGGGGATGCATTTTTAAAAAATAAAGTAGCCTATGTTTAAGCTTAGATTATCAACTATATTTTTGCTAAAGTACATTACAATTGGTTAAGCGGTTTAGATTTTTCATATAAACTTTCATCCCTTATTTCAACCCTATCGAGGTTGTTTTTTGAAAAAATAAGTAGCCTATGTAAGATCCAGTCAGTTTTATTACTTTCATTCAAAATTTCGAATCGGATCGGTAGATTAGCGGTGAAAGCGTGACAGACAAACACTAAGACTTCTCCATTTATAATATAAGTATGGATTATGCCCCCAAGTGGGAATCAAAGTCACAAGCATCGCGTTTACACTCAGATGCTGTTCTACTGGGCCACGACCGCTTCAAAAGAAATTTTTAATTTAAAGCCAAAATATACATATATTGTGGCCAGTCGTGGCCCAGTGGCACAAGCGTGTGACTGTAAACGACTGGTTGTGAGTTCGATTTCCACTCGAGGAGCGAAAATATTTAATATTTCCATTTTCTTCGCTCCTGTGCCGAGGTAAAGCGCGGCGTTAAGTTCCTCCACTTAACATGCAATGCCTCCAAATTCGGCGGAAAATGGGAAACGGAGTGTCTTAACACTAGGTTCCCCCTACCTACCCTGCTGTGCGCGGGATACAGCGTGAAGCTAAAATATATATATATACATATTAAAGAAAATTGGTCCGCAAGACTATTGAGACGGCATTATGAGCGGCATAATTGTTAGTATTGTTTCTTTCATTTCATTCTTCAAAGGTCGACGCAACAATGGGACACTTTTAGTAGAAGTCACATATAGCAAATGAAAAATTGCCATACTTTATAATATGCTAGCTATGCCCGCGACTTCGTCCGCGTGTAAATTACGATAGCAGTTATAATCAAAGGAGCCTACTTGGACTAAATAATCTATATAAACTGTAGACTACGTTTTATACTGATGTGATACGATTTATCCTGATGTTGAGCTATATTACTGTAAATTTTCATTAAAATCTATGCAGTAGTTTTTACGTGAAAGAGTAACAAACGTTCTTATTAACTTTCGAATTTATAATATTAATAAGACTATCACCCAGCTCGACTTCACCTGCGTGAACTACATAAATATAGCTGTTTCGTATTTTTAACGGCTAGCGCAGAGTTTAAGTTGAACGGCTTAAAGTTTTTAAAAATTTTCAACCCTTATAGATCCTTAGGGATTGGTTTTAAAAAATACACATTTTTGTTTGGCCGTCCATCTTTAATTATTTTAAATACAAATTTAATCTGAATAAGGCTGAATGATTAGCCGTGAATATGTACCAGACTGACATATTATCGCATTTGTAATATTGATATTTAGTAATAACGGTGCCAATCGTGGTGCGGACATTGTCTGACTGTCGATTGGTTGTGGATTTGATTCTCACTTGGAGACACTTTCATTTCTTCGCTCGAGCGAGTGCGAGTTCAGTGACTCAACGCATAATGTCTCGAAATCTAGTAGAAAGTGGAAAACAAAGTGTCTTGACACTAGAGCTACTTAGCAATACACGTAAAGTTTACTACCAAATGTAAAAATAGAACATATATGTAAGTTAAATAATTGATTGATACCAAAAAAAAATAATTTATTAGACAGTAATCGTATGAAATTCAAACAATATTAGTCCAATCAAGCGGACCGACAAAAGCTCTGACCTATTTTGGCCAACTGCATATAAAGCTGCATACACTCGCTGGTATTAAATGCATTTACTTATTTGTAAGATGTAATATATAGATTTTTTTAGCTTTAGACTGTATTCTGCATAAAACGAGGTAAACGAGGTCGAGGTATTGCGAAACTTAACGCCGCACTTTGCTTTGCTACCAGAGCGAAGAAAATATAAATCCACACTAATATTATAAATGCGAAAGTCTATCTGTTTGTCTGTCACGCTTTCAAGGCTAATCTACCTGTCTGATTTGGATGAAATTTAGAATGAAAATAGTAAAAAACCCAGGGTGAAACATAGGCTACTTATATTATTAATAAAATCCACCTCTTAAGCGTGGAAATAGGGATAAAAGTTTATATAAAAAATCTAACCCGCTTCACTGATTGTAATGAGTTTTGGCATAAATATAGTTGATAATCCAAGGTTAAAAAATAAAAGCCACGACTGGCCACACTAAAATTTATCTATTTACTAAAAATACCAGAAGATCTGTAGAAGATTAAAAATAAAGACGCACATACATACATACATACCTATATGTACATATGTATAAACAAATATGGGGACAAGTAACATAATCCCGCAAACATTTACGACAAACAAGCCAATATCTTAAGACTCATCTCGAGATTTATTATATTATTTACTCTCTCTGTTTCCCTTTGAATAACGTCACGATAGCTATCTATAGGCGTTTTTTGATGGGAAAATGTAATTGAATTATCCGAATCTTATCGTTAAGTTCAAAATAATATTTTTTTACAGCTTTTTAGCATAATATTCAGAGAGAACCTAGTGTCAAAACACTCCGTCCTCCACTTTCCACCTGAAACTTGGCTTTAGGTGTCAGAACGAAGACATGAAAATAGTTTAAATTGAAAAAGACATTTAGAAAACGTATAAAAAATTTGAACGTAGCAGGATTCAAACCCGCGCCTCCTGAATACCGTCCAGGCGCTCTCACCACTGAGCCATGCGTTCTACTACACACTGCGTCGAAATTCTTATACGCTTTATCACAACTTATTTATGTTGTTAGCATCTCTGTAGAGAGATTTTTACAAATTTCTGCTACCCAAAGATTATTCTAGGAACAATCGTTTGGCAAGAGTGAATGCTATTAATTAAATACTTTTTAAACATTTTTTTAAAGTGTAATTCCACACTTAAGAAAATTGAAAAAGACATTTAGTAAATGTATAATTTTTGTTTTTAAATTCCCTCAAGTGGGAATAGAACTCACAACTAACTGTGTTAATAAACTAAGGAACTGTCCCACTGCGCCACGACGGGCCCAATTTTGTTAATAACATTCTTTGTTGAAATTTCACACATTTCGCAGTTCAAAGTGCAGTGGAAAATTATTTAATGAAAATTTATTGTAAGCTAATGTAGCTGGCTTTAATTATTAACAAGCTTTTCTAAGCTTTACTGGTATTCCTATATTTATCTCTTTATATATGTCGATTTTCTATAAATTATTGCAATTAAATTATTTTTGTATCCAAAGTTTAGGTTTGGGCTAGTTAACGCAGTGGCACAAGCGTGTGACTGTAAACGACTGGTTGTGGGTTCGATTCCCACTCGAGGAGTGGAAATATTTAGTATTTTCATTTTCTTCGCTCTAGTGTAGAGGCAAAGCGTGGCGTTAAGTTCCGCCACTTAACACGCAAAGCCTCCGAATTCGGCGGAAAGTGGGGAACGAAGCGTTTTAACACTAGGTTCCCTCTGCCTACACTGCTGAGCGCGAGATACAGCGTGAAGCTATATTTATGTAGAATATGTAAGAAAAGGGTAAAGTTAAATATTAAGAAAATTGACAAAAAAAGTACCAAAAGTTTATCTTAAAAATATGACAATAGGGGAAACGAGACTCGCCTGCAGCAAGATTCTTACAATATTCTTTGACCTTCATGTGTGCTGTT
The DNA here is from genome assembly GCA_019049465.1 of Dryas iulia moderata. Classification (NCBI taxonomy): domain Eukaryota; kingdom Metazoa; phylum Arthropoda; class Insecta; order Lepidoptera; family Nymphalidae; genus Dryas; species Dryas iulia. Next base: position 3,674,851 of record CM032437.1, read on the forward strand.
TTTCGACTTTTATCCTATATGTATATTTTAGTTTTTGTAAGCCAGTCGTGGCTCAGTGGCACAAGCGTGTGACTGTAAATGCAACTAATTGTGGGTTCGATTCCCACTTGAGGAGTGGAAATATTTAATATTTCCATTTTCTTCGCTCTGGTTTCGAGGCAAAGCGCGGCTTTAAGTTCCGCCACTTGACACGGAATGCCTTCGAATTTAGCGGAAAGTGGGGAACAGAGTGTCTTAACACTTGGTTCCCTCTGACTACCCTGCTGTGTGCGGGATACAGCGTGAAACTAAAAAAAAACAATTTATTGATAGTATATGTGTGTAATTGGTTGTTAAGACAGTGCAGAAATGGTCAAATAAAGGCTTTTTTATTTTTTAACCTACGTATGTATATGTTAGTTTACAGCACAGGCACTACGCCAGTAGCGACTTGGGGGCCACATTAGTGTGACTGTAAACGCGACTGGTTGTGGGTTCGATTCCCACTTGAGGAGTGGAAATATTTAATATTTTCATTTTCTTCGCTCTGGTGTCGAGGTACAGCGCGGCGTAAAGTTCCAATATTTAACTTCGAATTAAGCGAAAACTGGGGAACGGAGTATCTTAACACTACGTTCCTTCTGCCCTGCTGTGTGCGGGATACAGTGTGAACAAAAATAAAAACAATGCAAGTATTATGTCTAGTAGTTACTTGCAATTTCCTTTGCTTGGATTTAATTACCTTTCCCACCAAAATACAAATAGTACAGAATACCTTTTTAATGGTGCAGTTTTCTATAATTTTATACAGCGTTAATGAAAGATAAATATTAACAATCGATCATGTGTTTGAGCGAAAATCGCCAATAAAAATTGATTCATATTAAATTCATAGTTAAATAATACTAAATCATCAGATATTAAAGTTTATTGTTATTATAGTGTCATAGTTATCACAATATAATAATTAAATAAAAGTAAATATATAATTACTTCTTGAGCCTTACTTACTCAGTTTGCAGTTATAGAAATAGATTTTTTTTCTTTATTTTTACCTTCACGCTGTATCCCGCACACAGCAGGGTAGGCAGAGGGTAGTGTTAAAACACTCCGTTCCCCACTTTAAATAGATTTAATTATCCTAGTATGATTCTTTCTTCCTATTATTCTTATCTCACACTGAATTTCCGTATTACATATACAATCGGCCGTTCTTATAGTAAAAAAGGAAAGCAATTATTTAATAAAAGCTCCAATGACCCGAAAGCCACATACATGCCCGTATTTATTATTCACATGAGCACAGCATTTTCCACTCAACTTCTGCTGCCCACGAAATTACACGGTTTTCCAAAATTGTGTGCGAAACAAAAAGTACGTTAGTATTGCTTCAGTTATTCCAATATCCTTGTTTTTAATATGAATTTCGGTGGGGTTTTATGCTTAAATGAACTTTTAAGGGTGTAAAAATCGATATGGCAGGTTGAAATATATGCTATATATAAGTATAGAGGCCAGTCGTGGCCTGTGGGTGCAAAATGTGACTGTAAACGCGATTGGGTGTGGGTTTGATTCCCACTCGAGGGTAGAAAATGTCAAAAGTGTGTTTCGTCTCTTCCTAGGCTATTTGTAGGAGACCTCTGAAATTTGGCACAGTGAGGGATATCGAGACCAGGGTCTTGTGTGCTGTGAAGTTTTTTGGTGACAATTCTAATTGTTATTTTTGAATAAATGGTAACTAAATGGTCAAACAGTGCCCATAGACTTAGGCCGTGGAACGTTAAGTGTAATGTAAGTGTTAAGTGTTTGCTTTTCAAACTTTATTAACGTGTATTTTTTTTTATCTTCACGCTGTATCCCGCACACAGCAGGGTAGGCAGAGGGAACCTAGAGTTAAGACATTCCGTTCCCCACTTTCCGTCGAATTCGGAGTCTTGCGTGTTAAGTGGCGGAACTTAACGCCGCGCTTTACCTCGACACCAGAGCGAAGAAAATGGAAATATAATTTCCACTCCTCGAGTGGGAATCGAATCCACAACCAGTCGTACAGTCACATTCTTGTGCCACTGGGCCACGACTGGCCACGTGGCACAAGCACAACGTGTAATAACATTAAATATGTACTTTGCTCAGCTCTTCCCGCTATGCAGAGCAAAGAGGCGGTTCCTAATAATTTTTATACGGTTTGCAAATAAAAGTATAGAACATCTATAAAAGTTTTATAACCCTTTCTGATAAGAGTGTATGTCTGAGTTAAAACCATTTAAGGCCGACATGCCATTTAGACGACCCACATTCATGTAGGCGTTTTCGCTAATCGTTTTACTAAAACTAAAACAGTTAACTAAATAAACTTTTGGGTTTAATTTTAAGCATACATATTTAAAGTAAAAGAAATTTTTATGTAATGTTCAATTATGTATTCTAAGCCAAGTCATTTTTGGGTTAGTTGCCATAAATATGTATGTATGTATATACATTGTGGCCAGTCGTGGCCCAGTGGCACGAGCGTGTGACTGTAAACGACTGGTTGTGGGTTCGATTCCCACTCGAAGAGTGAAAATATTTAATGTTTTCATTTTCTTCGATCTTATAGGTATATATATATATTTAAAACAATGCTTATCAGAATTTGTCCATACATTAGGCAGAAAGGGCAGGACGGAGTGTCTCAGCACTATATCCTCTCTACATATAATATATGTGTTAAATAAGCTATGTTATAAATTCATTCTTTTTAATCTAAAATCTTAATAATAAAATTAGTTATTGTAAGAAGTCGATCGGAGGTAGGTATATAGTATTTTAGACTTTTTTGTAGATATTAATATGTTCTTTAATATTGCAGTACATTGTTTAGTTCTATCATATATAGTTTTTGCAGAAAAGCCGACTAAAGACATTTTATAACTATTTCTTTACATCTTGTGTTATATTATTCAATTTTTAGTAAGAATTCCCAATTATTTCTACAAATAAATAAAATATTATATTCTCTCTACCTAATATATATAAAAAAATTATGAAGTAAAAAGAGGATAAGTCATTTATTTAATGCCTCAAACCATTCAATTCAATTGGTGGCAAAAAATAAGAAAAACGATGAACATCATCTATCACCTTATATCGGTCAATTCCTCTATAGTCGTATATCTCGACGTGACACTCACGTATTTTCCTCGTAATTGAAATAAGAGATGTTATATGAAAAAAGAAACCGCAAGGAGTTTTGATATTTTTAAAAATATCATTCATATTAAATGATAATATTTAAATTTTATGGGTGGGGAACGGAGTGTCTTAATACTAGGTTCCCTCTGCCTACCCTGCTGTGTGCGGGATACAGCGTGAAGCTATAGAAAAAAAAATAATAATTTCTTCACTCGTCCAAAGACAAAACGCGGCGTTGAGTTTCGCCACTGAACACGCAGTGTCTCAATTTCGGGCTGAAAGTGGAGGATAGAGTGTCTTGACACTAAATTTCCTCTGACTACTCCGCTATGCGGGAAAAGCATGTGAAGAAATCATACTTATATTTAAAAAAAAACATTTTAAAAAGTACATAATAAATAATTTTATAAAATCTTAAATACTTTTTAGAAAATCTTCAGGTCATGTGCAGCTTAGTGGTTTGAGTGGTTAGATAATTTTTGAACAACATAGGTTCGAATTTCGCTACGCATATTTCTCTTTTTAGCTTCACTCTGCATCCCTCATACAGCAGGATAGGCAACGGGAACCTAGTATGAAAGACACTTCCCCAAAGACCCATTTTTCGCCGAAAAGCATTTTGGAGCATTGTGTGTCTTAACGTCTGGAACTCAACGTCGCGCTTTGCCTCGACACCCGAGGGGGAAAATGAAAATATTTAATATTTCAATTATTCGAACGGGAATCAAACCTACAACCAGTCGTATTTACAATCACACTTGGCACTGCACCACGACTGGCATGACAGACAACAAAAAAAAAGGCGTTTAGTTATGCCATTCAACATTCGTGGACTCGAAAAAGAAGATTACAATAATTATTAGAACCCTTAACCTTAACAAAAGTTGTTAGTATAATAATTATTCTTTGTTAAAATCAAAAATTTAAAATGTTTCATATGAACTTAATGGACTAGCCAAACTACGATTAGGATTTGCTAACTTGAAAGTAGGAATTAAAGGCAAACAACAGATTGACTAAAAGCATCCATTGCTGAAAACTTCTCTTTAATCTGGATTGAAGCTTAGGAAACATTAAGTTGCAATGTTATACTTGGCACAACGATATATAAAGACTAGCGACCAGCTCGGGGATTCACCCGCGTGAACTACACAAATATGAGCCTTAGGAGTTGTTATTTGAAAAAAAATGGTAGCCTATATATATATAAGATTTTTTCTTAAACTATCTTTCTGAGAAAATTCATGAAAATTGGACAAGCAGTTTAGATTGTTCATACAAACTTTAATTTAGGGGTTAAACTTTTATTTATGGAAAGAAAAGCTAAATAAATTACAACATTCAAATAAAATCGATAATGACCACAAAATGTATGAATAATTTCAGAAATATCAAAGCAAAGTATATTATTATTATATTATCCATATGTATCGTGTAAAGTGTAGACCTTACAGTTTAGCTTATTATTATTATTATGTAATCTAGATTTGGCAAGACGTTCCCAACATATGGTGGACTGACCTCGATCTCGATATCGTAGGATTGCTTACAATTGTACACTAACTTAGTGATATGGCATGTTAAGTACAAAATAAATATGTAAAATTATGTGTTTTACACACAAATTTGTAAAAATATGTGCATATGTCCAATTTTTGTGTAATTTGAAAGCGTGAGCGTTGAATGTGTTATTTAAGAAGTAGATAGAACTTTTCAAAACAAATTCTTCTATTCTCTTACTCTTTTTTTTTTTATATTTTTTTTCTTTAATATATATTTATTTTATTTATATTTCCCATAATAATAATTTATTGTGCACTATATGCTGAATTTAATTACGTATGATTTCCAAAGATATGGGCAACTGCACTTATTGGCCTTATATCGTTTATCGCTTTCTATATATTATATACAAGATTATTATATACAAGATTATTATATACAAAATGTTATATGTTACAGCCCGATTTTTAAAACTGCTATAGAATGTACATATATATTTCTTGTGTAATTTCAGAACGGTGTGTGCATTTTGAACGTGTAATTTGAGAACTGGAACAGTTAAAGTTATTATTCAATACTAATCCTAAATATTCATAGTATTTAATATTCTCGTTATAGACTTGACAAAATGCAGTGTTTAGTTACACAGGCTTTGCTGTTTCAAGTTGTAAACAAATGTCAATATTTCCCCTATATTTATGCTTGCCTTAAGAAATATGAAAGTTAGAAGCTAGAAACATTTGTACGCGTCGTGTTCGATTTGATGATTGTAACTCTGAAACCCACACATGGGAAAGATTACAACATTTTTATGACTTTAGCTTCTTCTTTGTCTATTTCAGGAAATTAAATTATTTTAATTTATTTTTCAATACCTTGGTGTAATTTATCGTTTATCAGACTGGGGGTCGTGTTTCTTTTTAAAAGGTGACCCCCTTCTGTAGAAAAATAATACATATCCAATATCCATACTTACATTAGTAATGCGAATGTCTGTGTGTTTGTCTGTCACGCTTTCACGGCTAATCTACTGGTCCGATTTGGATGAAATTTAGAATGGAAGTAGTAGAAATGACTGGGTCTAACATAGGCTACTTAGTTTTACAAAAATCAACCTTTTAAACGGTTGAAATAGGGGATGAAAGTTTACATGAAAAATCTACACCGCTTGACCGATTGTAATGAATTTTGGCATATATATAGTTGATAATCCAAGATTAAACATAGGCTACTTTATTTTTCAAAAATACACCACCGAGGGTTGCAATATACCGAAACAGCCATGTAGATCACGTTGTACTCGTATTTTTTTTTATGGAATAAAGGAGGCAAACGAGCAGAAGGCCCACCTGGTGTTAAGTGGTTACCTTCGCCCATAGACATCCACAACATTAGAGTTATGGATGCGTTGCCAGCCTTAGGGATGTAGGACAGAAAGAGGAAGGATGGGAATGGTGGGAATAGGGAGAGCTGGCTTACATGCCATCGAACCGGAACACATCATCAGATGTTTGGCGGTTCGTCTTTGACACGATAGTGGTCGCGAGCCAGTCGGAGAACGAATCTCCTACCACCAAACTACTGGGTTACCCGCCGCTTACGGCACGCTACCCAGCGGCGGGGGGGAATTGTATTCTTAGCCCGTCCCCCCATGGGTGTTTAGGATTAAATACTCCTGTATTTCAGTAGCTTAAACTTCTAAAACACTGATGCTGAAATCTGAATGCAAATGGGTTTTAAGAGAGAGTAAGAGAATTAATAACAGTTAAGTCATGAATTCTACGAATATAAGTCTACCTAAATGCGATTCGTTGTGGGTTCGATTCCCATTCGGAAGGTGTGTATGTTAAAAGTATTTTAATAAAAAAATTAAATTAAATAGCTTCACGCTATATCCCGCACACAGCAGGGTAGACAGAGGGAACCTAGTGTTAAGACACTCCGTTCCCCACTTTCCGCCGAATTCGGAGGCTTTGCGAGTTAAGTGGCGGAACTTAACGCCGCGCTTTACCTCGACACCAGAGCGAAGAAAATGGAATATAATTATGTATTTTAATGAGTATGTTAAAAGTATTTTAATTTCCTTTGCTCGACACGTATTATCACGAATTTGGCTATATATAAGACAGATTCACTGCTATGAGGGAAGAAGCGTATTGCTGCAAAATGTAAAAAAACAATACTTAAGTCATAATTTGTATCAATATAGGTCATTATAGCCCAGTGGCATATGTATGATTGTAAATGCGATTAGTAGTTGGTTCGATTCCCACTCTGGGAATAAGTATATTTAAATTATTTTTATTTCTCTGCTCTAGTAAGAAGATAAAGTGCGTCGTTGAATAACGCCACTCAAAACACAATATCTCGAAAGTAGTGAACGGAGTGTCTGGACCCTAGATTCTCTCTGACTATCCTACTGTTTTTTCCATGACCGATCCATAACGTTTCGTCGTGTGCTAAAGCTTCTTTTTTTTCTTTTTTTTTCTTTTTTTTTTTTTTATGGAATAAAGGAGGCAAACGAGCTGAAGGCCCACCTGGTGTTAAGTGGTTACCTTCGCCCATAGACATCCACAACATTCAAGTTATGGATGCGTTGCCAGCCTTGGGAATGTAGGACAGAAGGAGGGAGGAAGGATGGGAATGGTGGGAATAGGGAGAGCTGGCTTACATGCCATCGAACCGGAACACATCATAAGATATTTGGCGGTTCGTCTTTGACATGATAGTGGTCGCGAGCCAGTCGGAGAACGAATCTCCTACCACCAAACTACTGGGTTACCCGCCTTTTACGGGACGCTACCCAGCGGCGGGGGGAGAATTGTAATCTTAACCCGTCCCCCCACGGGTAAAAAGGTCTTTTTACTGAACAGATAATTTCAAATTATCCAGCTAATTTGAAGAGCTTTAAAAAAGATTATAGAATTCATGAAGAATTAGAGAAAAAGCTTAATTGACACTTAGTACAAATAATTATTTCTAGTTTATTAGCTCTCCGTTCTCTATTTTCCGCCGGAAATCGACAAATTACGTGTTGATTAGCGGAACTTAACGCCGTATTTTCACCTCGCCTCGACATCAGAGAGAGGACAATGAATATATTAAATACTCCAGTTCCTCGAGTGGGAATCGAATCCACAATCAGTCGCGTTTCCAGACACACTTTGTGCCTCTGCGCCACGACTGATGACATCAAGATATCAAAGAAATATTTTAAAAATTAGATCTTAGAGTTAGGCTCAATTGTCACATAGTATTCAATCAATATTTTTATATATTCAGATTTCCGTTCTCTAACACTCTAAGCCTGAAATCGAAAGATGGCGTCATTTGACGTAACTTTATTATTTATTAGCTTCACGATGTATCCCGCACACAGCAGCGTAGGCAGAGGGAACCTAGTGTTAAGACACTCCGTTCCCCACGCACCGCCGAATTCGGAGGCATTGCGTGTTAAGTGACGTAACTTAACGCCACGTTTTTGTCTAAGGTACCAAAGAAAAAACATATGTAAGTATCACATATTTACTTAACTCATTACTTTAAAGACATTTTATTATAAACACAAAACAATACATTTCATTTCCGCATACAGCATCTTACAGCAAAGATGTTTCTTTGTACTCAGAATAATATGTTCTAGGGAATGTAGATTAATTCGACTCTTAATTTTTTATACAAATATTGTATACGCTGTTATGCTTACTTTAGCATATAAATATAGAAAATAAAGCTTTTTCTTAAAAAATCTAATTTTTAACATTGTAACATTAAATTACCTAGAACTAAAATTTGTACGGAAAGAGATCTGATGACTATCTAATACCTGTCTATATTAATGAACTGCCAAAGGAACTACAGGAATTGTATATAAGTAACACGAAAACCAAATCACGTTTCAAAAAACATTTTTTACATAAATTAAATTAAAAACAAAATGACTCTCCGTACCCAGATAAACCTATGAGGTTTTCGTGGTACTCAAAGAGCTAAATAAAAGATACTGTATTTGTTATATATTGGACAATAAATAAAAAAAAAATGAGGACTTTATATATTGTGTGCTGAAATTCAGCGCCGCACTATACCTAGGTACTGGGGCGAAGGAACAAAAACATTCCAATGTAATTATTATTCCATATGAGTATCAAATCCACTACCATCTGATTTACATTTAAGACACTTTTACCGTAAAGCAGGCTAGACAGAGAGAACGTAGTGTTAGGACACTCTGTTCTTTACTTTTAGCCCCAATTCAAGACATTGTGAGTTAAGTGGCGAAGCTGGACGTAGGTACAGAAGCGAGGGAACGGAAATAAATCAAATATTACTATTCTATATGGTTATCGAACCCATAACCATCAGACGCTATTGCAGTAAAGCAGGGTAGTCAGAGAGAGCTTAGTGTCAGGACACTCTGTTGTCCAATTCCGACCAATTTCAAGATTTTGGGTATTGAATGGTGACATTAATCGCTACGCTATGTCTTTCGTAACCGAGCAGAAGAACTAATAATTTGTATGGAAAGAGAACCGATGACTAGATAGTCTACTAGTCTAGACTAGATAGTCATCGTGATTAGGTAATACCTAATCTAATACATGTCTTTATTAATAAACTGCCAAAGGAACTGCAAGAATTGTATATAAGTAACACGAAAACCAAATAACGTTTCAAAAAACTTTTTTTACATAAATTAAATTACAAACAAAATGACTCTCTGTACCTATAAACCTATAAAGATTTCGTGGTACTTAAAGCGCAAAATAATAAAAAAACGAAAATAATTTAAATGAAAGTAAAACTATTCCAAATGGGCTTCGAACCCACAACTAACACATTTACAGTCATACATTTTGTAACGTACTTTACTATTAAAATGGCTCTCGTATTAAATGGTTATATTCAGCGTATGGATATGAAGAGCCCTTACGTATTTAAATACTTAGTAATAAACGTTAGCGAGTAAATACTGCATTATGATACAATTAATTGTAAAATACTTGACTTCTACGGTATTGGAAAAGAAAAAAAAATCGGTTCGATTCCCACTCGAGGAGTGGAAATTATATTTCCACTAGCGGCCCGCTCGCGCTTCGCCGCGTGAACTACGTAGCTGTTTCGGTATCTTGCAACCCTCGGTGGTGAACTTTTGAAAAATAAAGTAGTCTATGTTTAACCTTGGATTATCAACTACATAAGACTATATAATATATGCCAAAATTCGTTACAATCGGTCAAGCGGTGTAGATTTTTCATATAAACTTTCATCCCCTATTTCAACCCTTTAGAGGTTGATTTTTGAAAAACTAAGTAGCCTATGTTAGACCCAGTCATTTTTACTACTTTATTTCTAAATTTCATCCAAATCGGACCAGTAGATTAGCCGTGAAAGCGTGACAGACAAACACACAGACATTCGCATTTATAATATAAGTATGGATTTTCTTCGCTCTGGTGTCGAGGTAAAGCGCGGCGTTAAGTTCCGCCACTTAACACGCAATGCCTCCGAATTCGGCGGAAAGTGGGGAACGGAGTGTCTTAACACTAGGTTCCCTCTGCCTACCCTGTTTTGTGCACGACACAGGGTAAAGCTAAAAAAAAGAAAGAAAAAAAAGAATTTTCTAATGAGATTCGAACCCAAAACCTGCTCAAAGCTAAACTGTCTCTATGTACTTAAGCATATGCTTAATTTTCAATATTACTCTTTACTCCTAACATAATAAAAGTAAGTAAGACTTTAGCCATCACAAGCTGACAGTCCAATTTTATTCGTGTCTAATATTATTACAACATGTAACAGTTTACTTCATTGTAACAAATGTCAAAATACTAAAAGAACCATCTGATGTTAGACATGATTGATTAAAATATGCCTTAATGGCACAGTGGTAGAATGTATGGTGGTAATGCAATGGTTGTGAATTCAATTCCCGCTAGACATTTTTTTTTTTTTTAAGGTTTAAAGATCTTTATTCTCAACAAGACAATACAAAGTCACTTATTTGAGAACATAATTAACTTAAAAATATAAAATTGCTAACATTCGTCACACCAAGTTTTATTTAATTTTAGTACTTAGTACGAAGTTTAATAAGAGTAGAAAAGAAATGAAAAGAAAAGAAAAACGCACCCACTGTTTGGTAAAATATTGCGCGAGTTGCGTTTTAAATGCGCTAAGTGAATGCGTCTTCCTTATACAAGAAGGTATTTTATTATAAAGCTGTGCTCCTTCAAATGTGATCATTTTTTTTCCATAATTAGTTTTTAGGATTTTTTTATTATAAAATTATTCTTTCTGACTATAACATCCTGAGTATAGATGTTTTGTGTTTTCACCTGCAAGTGTTCTTACTTAAATCGCAAGCTTTGCTTAAATTTTATTATTTTTTAATTTTAATTGTTATCAATTTTCATTTGTGAACCGATTGAAATAAAATAAACACTAAATATTAACGGAAGGTCACTAGAATAAAGCTTAATGGTCAAAAATGCATTTAAATTGACTTAACTATTTCAGAAAGTAGCATGCACAAGCGCACAAGCAGAAAGACAAAACTTTAAAAAAATTAAACTCATAGAAACGATTTATTAAAAAGTAGGAGAGAGAACGGAGTATTGTAACACTAGGTTCTCTCCGCTTATTCTGCTATGGAAAAAATTCGAAGCTAAAAAATATAATATAACCATTTCTACTTTTTGGTTAGAAATGTGTAGGACCACATGATGTTATAAGTGATTGATTAGAAAGTATAGCCCACATGGCGCAATGAAACAGTATCTGATGTTAAGGAAATGGTTTCGAGTTCAATTCCTACAAGAGGAAACGGTTATTATGAAATTGTTCTCAATGTCAGTCAGTAGTGTAAAATAAATTGCAGCTTAAGGTCGGTAACGCATCCACAACTTTTCTAATGTTGTGGATGTCCATGGGCGAAGGTACTACTTACCATCAGATAGTCCTTCTGCTAGTTTGCCTTCCTTTCATTAATAAAAATAAATAAATAAATAAAAGTAGTGTAAAATAAATTGCATTGCATTAGAATTCGACGCAGAATGTCTTAAATTGGGTGAAAAATGGACAACAGAGTGTCTTAATATTAGGTTCTATCTATCCACTCTGCTATGGAAAAAGCGTGACTAAAAATAATATAACCAATTGTAACAAACCACTTTTTTGCAAGAAATATGTAAATTTAATACATGATATAGAAAAATCACCTGATGTTATAAATGATTGATTAAAGAATATGGCCTTCATGGCGTCATGATTATTACAACTTATTTCTGTTGTGTGGCCAGTCGTGGCCCAGTGGCACAAGCGTGTGACTGTAAACGACTGGTTGTGGGTTCGCTTTCCACTCGAGGCGTGGAAATTATATTTCTATTTTCTTCGCTCTGGTGTCGAGGTAAAGCGCGGCGTTAAGTTCCGCCACTTAACACGCAAAGCCTCCGAATTCGGCGGAAAGTGGGGAACGGAGTGTCTTAACACTAGGTTCCCTCTGCCTACCCTGCTGTGTGCGGGATATAGCGTGAAGCTATTTAATTTCTGTTGTTAACATATTAGACTTTTATTTTAATTTTATTTTATTTATTTACTAAACTCACCAGTGGCAATTACATTTAACAATACACTTTTTATTATATTTCTTTAAACTTATATCTAAATGCATTAACTTTTAAGGTGAGCACCACATGCATAAATGTGTTCATTTAACATACAAATATACACATACATGGTAACATTATTTAAAATTTAAACAAGGAATATAAAAATCAAATTAAATCTAAGAGTATATAAGAGAAGTGAAAATTAAAAACATAAAAAATTAAAAACAATATATTAACGTTAAATATTTAATTAATTAGTTAAGTAATTCATTAATTAGTTAAAAACGTATAAGAATTTCGACACCGCCGATAGTAGAAAGCATGACTTAGCATTCATGGCGCTTGTACAAATTCCAAAAGGCACAGATTCGAATCACGCTGCGTTCAATTTTTTATAACTTATCTAAAAAAAAATGTATTTTCAATTTCCTAAGTATTAGAATAACACTTTGAAATTATTTTACACGCTTAAAATTACATATATTCCCTCAACCCCCATAACAAATGAGATAGACAAAGAATAACCAATAAAAAAACAGTCTTCGAAAACTAAAAATCCATTCCCAAAAGGATCAAAGTAAATTGACAATGTTTAAAATTGGAAACGCTCCAAGTCTATTCGCAATGAGACCGTTTGAACGGAAATCGTTATAAGTTTGTTTGATGGGAACGAGCACTCGTAATCCCCTTGAACGCTTCCCAGCTCATAGTGGAACTAATTAATATTTTGTAAAACAATATTTGAGTAGATTTTGTGCTAAGCGTTAGATGTGCAGTGAATGACTGTTATACTGTTGAATAATTTAAGTGGGAACGGAGTGTCTTAACACTAGGTTTCCGCTACCTATTCTACTGTGTGTGGGATACAGCGTGAAGCTAAAAAAATATATTAATTAATGTTATTTCTCAATTTTCGTAAGGGAAGTGAAGAATGGAGTGTCTAGACACTAGGCTTGCTCTGTCTATCTTGCTAAGAAGGAAGAACTAAATACTTTTTTCGCTAATAGTTTAAAAAATATTTTTAAGATCAGCTGGTAATTTGATGGGTCAATAAAAATAGCTGTGTAACTCATTTATTTTATGGTACCTAGTGTCTAGACACTCCATTCTTCGCTTTCCCTACGAACGCTAAGAAATGAATTAATTTAAATAATTACACTTAGTCCCGTTCCTGCGGGTGGATCCAAACCACAATCAATCGTGTTAACAGTCAACCGCTAAGGCTTAGCACAAAATCTAGCAAACATTGTTTTACAATATGGTGACAAGGCAAATGGACACTCCATGTACCTACTTATATACCTCATTCGACTCATTCACTACCTCCACTTTCCAAAAGTTTTATTATATTTAGAAATCTTCGGGATTCGAGCCCGTGTTAGGGAAATTGTTTTCTACTGATTATGAAGTATGAACTGAACCAAATATGTAACTGAGACTGATTAAGGAAACATTAATAAATAAATATAGTAGAAAGATTCGACCAAAAATGAATCATATCTACAACTAATGTGATTCAATCAGGGGAACAAATGTGTGACGTTTGTACATTTTTTTACTAAATCGTAGTTCTTTGTTTCTTTATTTAGTAAGCAGTGGTAAAAAGAATTAGGCGCGAGAGGAATAACAGTATAATCTACTAAATGAAGTCGATCTATCTTGAACTATTATTACGTATTTCGAAGTCGATATTAAAGCATTTTTTTCATTTGGTTAGATAGAGAAAACAGCTCACATCCTGAAGGCGAGCGTTATTTTCAGAACCCCTGTAAGCCTACACGTGGGTCGCAAGTTTAAGTTAAGTTTTTAACTATTCCCTTTATTTAATACATTTTTACCAAGCAGCTATCATTGATAATCAAACTTCACAAATTGTGTCACAAAATAGAACAGAAATACGTAAGGAAAAAACCTATCATTTCTCTTAAACAAAATTATATACATGTAGCAATATAAGCACAGTGAAAATTACATCAATGCTATCTTATACCATAATAATGTCAAAGTCAAAGTCAAATGATTTCATTCAAAATAACAAGTTACATGCTTCATTTTTTGAATGTCAAATAGTATACCACCGGTTCACTAAATTTAACGCCTCAGACCTGAGAAGAACCGGCGCAAGAAACTCAGCGGGGCTTCTTTTTTTTTTAAAGTAATTGTTATATACAGAAAATCCTTCAAAGAGTCGCTTACGACCCGCGGGCCACTGATTAGTCGTCTCTGATATACAAATTATACACAGTATACGAATATGTCTTAATAAAGCTTTTCGCCAGGAAGACGCTTAATGCACGCTTTATACCTGCTACAAATTTTCATTTTCACCCCTTACATTTCTCCTTTAATAACTTAAGAGCTGTATGAAATATAAGACGACAGGTGTAATTAGAACTAATGTTTGTATTTACTTACTGTAGAAGAGGTATATTTTTATATTGCATTGACTTTTCCCTGAATAAATATGATGATGGGCCAGTCGTGGCGCAGTGGCATGACCGTGTGACTGTATACGAATGGTTGTGGGTTCGATTCCCACTCGAGGAGTGGAGATATTTAATGTTTCCATTTCTTCGTTCTGGTATCAGAGGTAAAGCGCGGCGTTAAGCTCCGCCACTTAACACGCAACGCCTCCGAATCCGGCGGAAAGTTGGGAACGTAGTGTTTTAACACTGGGTTCCCTCCGCCTACCCTGCTGTGTGCGGGATACAGCGTGAAGCTAAAAAAAAAAGAAATATAATGATCATAATGGCTCTGTGAGATGGTTAGATTATAATCGCAATTGATTTTTGGTTCACTCCGGTACCTGGACAAAGCGCGACGTTCAGTTCCGCCACTTATTATGAAATATCTATTTTTTGAGCAGAAAATGGAGAAAGGAAAGGAACACTAAGTTGACAAAGACATTTAGAAAACGTAAAAATTTTTTTTTGAATTGCCTTTTGAATACCGTTAAGGCGCTCTGAACGCTAAGCCGTGAGTTCTACTACCAGCTGCGTCGAAATTTTTATACGGTTTATTGCAACTTATTCTTGTTGTTAGCATCTCTGTAGAGAGATTTTTACAAATTTCTGCTACCCAAAAATTATTCTACGAACAATCGTTTGGCAAGAGAGAATGCTATTTACTAAATAATTTTTATACATTTTAAAAGTGTTTCAATTTGCCTAAGTTTGGAATAACACTTTAAAAATGCTTAAAAAGAAAACTAAGTTCTCTCCCTGCTATACAGAACAAAGTGTGAAACTGAAGAAGTATCGATTTTTTTCTTTCATTTTATTCGATTATTTTTAACTAAATTTCTCGAATATAAATTTCCAAATATACATTATCTTTTATTTACTTATTATTATATATATTTCTTTATCTTCACACTGTATCCTGCACACAGCAGGGTAGGCAGAGGGAACTTAATGTGACGACACTCCGTTCCCCATTTTCTGCCGAATTCGGAGCTGCTAAAGTGGCGAAACTTAACGCCGCGCAATACCTCGACCCCAGAGCGAAAGCAATGGAAATAACAAATATTTCCACTCCTCGAATAGGAATCGAACCCACAACTACGCTTTACAGTCACACTTTGTGCCACTGCGCCACGACTGTCTCCAATATATATTATTTAATAATCAAAAAGATTTATAAGCCATATTTTTCTTTATCGTCAAATACAGGCACTTGAGATGAAAGTATCGAGGCCCTGTATCATTAAAAATTTAATCTGCTTCCAAAGTGGACATCTTTGATCTTTACATAAACATTTGTTTCAAAATTTCACTCAGTATCTTATATTATGTAAATGAATTTACTAAATTGGTATTAAAAAGGAAGAAAAAACGATCGTTGTGGCGCAGTGGGGCAGCACCTGACTGTAAACGCGATGATTGTGGGTTCGATTCCCACTCGTGGGGATGATTATATTATACTTTTAAACATTTTTAAAGTGTTACTCCACACTTAGGAAAACGTTTTCTAAATGTCTTTTTCAATGATTATATTAATTTTCATTTCGCTCTGATACCTTAGAAAAAGCGCGACGTTAAGTTACGCCACTGAACAGGCAATGTCTCTATTTCGGGCGGAAAGTGGACAAGGTAGTGTCTTAACACTAGGTTCTCTTTGAACACGCACGGGCCGAACAATGCACGAAAAAGCGTGAAGCTTTTAAAGTATTTTCTACTGCTGTTACAAAATTCAAGAAGACACTTCATTCTCCACAAAATAAGTGATTTTTCTTTATGTTTTCTTTATATGGGCCTAAGATATTTTTTATTAATAATTTTATTAATTTATAGTTACAGGTTATTTTGTTACATTAATTTATACCTATAGCGGTGTATGGCAGCCTTTTATAGCAAAAACCATGGTTGTGGGTTCGATTCCTACTTAGAGGCACAATTCGGTTTTCAAATAGCGTTGAGTTTCGCCGCGCAACTAATATTATTTTTAAAATCAGCTGTAAACATGTTCTCCAAACAGAATATTTGCTGTATATTGTCTTGCCCTGCCTTTTGGGAATTTTTTTTTATTTTTTTTTAATATTTATACGATGGCCTGATTGAACATAGAATTGTGTTAAGTTACACATGTGATTTCTTATAAATTGAAAGAAAAAAAAGGAGCTTCACGCTTTTTTCCGCATATCGGGGTAGTCATACTGAACCAAGAGTCAAAACACTCCGTTCTCCGCTTAAATTGGAAAATCAAATATTACTAAATTGTCTATAGTATATTAGAAAAGCAAAAGATATAGATTTTTAAAGGAAAAAAATACAAAATCTGTCTACACTACAGTATGTCATGTAATCGGAGTTCTATCAATAAAATAAGGTAACATTTTACTCAATGCTGTTGCCAAATTTTCGTGTACTTAGAAATATCTAAACTTCAGCCAATTGTTTTTTAAGCTTCAAACATTACTAAAACATTATTAAGCAAGAAAAATTGAATGTAACAGTATGTAATGAAAAATCAAGTGACTTTATTCTCCATTTTCCACCGGGTATTTATACATTACGCGTTAGGTGACGAAACTCAATAACACCTTTGCCCTACTAAAACGAAAAAATAATAAATATAAAAATATAATCAAAATTAAATTAATTCTTCAAAATACTTGATAGATTACTAGTTGCTTTTACGATTATATTAACTAAATATATTGCCTTATAAATGATTTTAAATAAAATCATATCCCCAATTGGAAATTGAACCCACTGTGTTTACTTTCAAAAGTCAATCGATAATTTCCAAAAAAATCCCTACAGAATTGTTGTCAAATATTTTTTATAAAGTTCAAGTCAAATATGTTTTCAAATTCTTGACATTTGATCCCATTAGGATCTTTCAATGTTATTATAGTAAAAAATAAAAATAAAATAAAAATAAAAATAGCCTTTATTGTTGAAGTTCTTATATACAAAAAATAATAAATAAAGAGATTTTAGAGTGTTGCGGCAACTTCAACTTGTCTCCCGACATAGGCCTCCTCCATTGCTTTCCATCCTTGCCTATCCCTTGCCAGTCTCCTCCACATTCCACCAGCTATCTTTTTAATGTCGTCTTCCCATCGACAGAAAGGTCTACCTCTTTTCCTTTTTGTCTCTCTAGGATACCATTCTACAACTTTTCTCGTCCATCTATCTACCTTTTCTCTCATTATGTGACCCGTCCACCGCCATTTTTGTTGTTTTATAATTTGTGCAACTTCCTTAGTTTTAATTGTGGATTTGATTTTACTTAGTTCTACTCTATCTTTCTGTTTGACGTTTAAGATACTTCTTTGCATTTTGTTTTGGCATACACAGATCTTTCTAATATTCTTTTGGGTAAGTGCCCAAGTTTGACAACCATAAGTCATTACAGGGGCTACACATATGTTAAAGATTTTGCACTTATCTCCTAGTGGTATATCTTTTGACTTAAGCATTTCTTTAAGAGACCAGAATTTTCTCCATGATTTGCTTATTCTATTTTCAATTTCTTTAGAATTTTGGTCATAAGGGGAAATTATTTGACCGAGATAGACATATTCGTCTACATACTCGATCATGTTGCCATTTACTTCGATTGGTTCTCTTGTGCGATTGGTCATCAATTTAGTTTTACTTAGGTTCATAGTCAAACCTACTATTTTGCCTTGTTTTTCTAGATCTTCGAGCATATCTTTAAGAGTTTTTGGATCTTCTGCAAGTAATATAAGATCATCCGCAAATCTCAAGTGAGTAAGTTGTTCACCATTAATGCTTACACCGCATCTGTCCCAAGTCAGCCTACGGAAGAGGGTTTCTAAGACTGCAGTGAACACCTTAGGTGACATTGGATCGCCTTGTCTGACTCCTTTTTTAATTTGAAATGTTTTCCCTGCTCTTTCAAGCCATGTTATTATAGTACGCGCATTTTATCTTGAACAGTCATATCTACGCTTTCCAAAACTTTGGTTCGGTACAGTCAACCAGCCAATGAGGGTTAACAAGTGACGAAGACACGAGACACCATGCGTAATAGAATAACTAGTATTTGTCTCTAGCGGGTCTCACTCTCCGTCTTTTACCACCAATCACTGCCTAAAAGTCGGTTTTGCGACGCCTATTATAGCTAAGTTCCGACCTTTCAAGTTAGAGTGCGCGTATTTTACGTTTCACCTGTCAAGTTACTTATAACAAGTGAAAAGCGGGAAAAAAATGTAACAAGAAATAATGTAAAATGTAACAAGAAATGATAAAGCCAATCTGTGTAAAAGCAATCTGTGACGATATTTTTAAGGAAAATGAATTCGTACTAATACTATAAATGCGACAGTCTGTCTGTTACGCTTTCACGGCTAATCTAATCCGATTTTGATGAAATTCGGAATGAAAATGGATGAAAACTCATGGTTAAGCATAGGCTTAACCTTTTAACCCCTAAATATCTAAAGATTTGTATAAATATAAACAGCTTAACTTAATAGAAAACGCGGGCCGTCGAAAATACGAAGCAGCTATAGTTGTGTAATTCACGGACAAAGCAGCGAGTAGGTCGCTAGTTATAGTAGTGATGGGACTCGAGTTCCGTTTTACTCGAGTCACTCGAGTGAATTCGTCAGACTCTTACTCGAGTCAAACAAAAATATGGCTCGAGTCTCTTTATACTCGAGTATGGGGTAAACTTGGTGCACTGAGTAAAATGATGGTTGCAATAAACGAAAGCCATAACCAATAGATATTTGTTTAAAATCGCTAAAAATCAATCGATAATTCGAGGCCAGTCGTGGCTTGTGGATACAAAGCGTGACTGTAAAAGCAACTGGTTGTGCGTTCGATTCCCACTCAAATATTTGTTATTTTCATTTTCTTCGCTCTGGTGTCGAGGCAAAACGCGACGTTAAGTTCCACCACTTAACACGCAATGCGTCTCTGGAGGCCGCCGAATTCTGATTCGGCGGAAGCTGTGCTGTGTGCGGGTTACAGCGTGAAGCTATAAATAAAATAAAAAATGACTCAAATGAATTTTTTTACTCGACTGACACAATATCTTGAATATGACTTAATTAAACCCGAAACTCGTGTACGACTCGAGTAAAGCCCTAAAATGACTCGACTCACAAATTCCCACTCGAATCCCATCCCTAAGTCATAGTAACATATATCAAGGAACCGTATAATAAATATGATAAATGTAAGCACATAATACGACTGAGTAAAACCACTTATTGCTTTGTGGTTGACATCGAGAGCGTCGTCTTACGTGATACGAGAGCTAGGCATGACACTTCACGGTTAATTAGTTTATTCTGGTTTGCCTTACATGCTTTATTAGATTTGGATCAAAACTTCTTTAATTTATTATGACAAATGGATATTGAAATATAACTATTTTTGTATATTATTATAGTACTAGCGGCCCTAGTGTCTAGTGTCTTCGCCGCGTGATGTACATAACTATTTCGTTATATTGCAACCCTCGAGGGTGGATTTTTGAAAAATAAAGTATCCTATGTTAAATCTTAGATTATCAACTATTTTAATGCCAAAAATCATTACAATCGGTCAAGCGGTTTAGATTTTTTAATACAAACTTTCATCCCCTGTTTTAACACCTTAGAAATTGATTTAAAAAAAAAAGAGCCTATGCTTGGCTCTGAATGTATTACCCGTTCGCGACTTTGCCGCTTGAACTACATAACTGCTTCGTTATATTGCAACCCTCGGGGGTGAATTTTTGGAAAATAAAGTGGCCTATGTTTAAGCTTAGATTATCAACTATATTATCCCAAAATTCAATATAATCGGTCAAGTGGTTTAGACTTTTCATATAAACTTTCATCCCCTATTTCAACCCTTTAGCTATAGATTTTTGAAAAAATAATTAGCCTATGTTAGACCCAGTAACTTTTACTACTTTCATTCTAAATTTCATCCCAATCGGACCGGTAGATTAGGCGTTAAAGCGTCACAGAAAAAAAGGATAGACTTTCGCATTTATAATATAAGTATGAACGAACACTTTACAGTAGTCCCTGGTCACAGGTAGTATTATTTCAAAATCTGTACTAATCGCGAAAACAAAATATCTTATTGAGTTGAATTGAAACTAAAACATGATATTTGGTAAAGGCCAGTCGATGCGTAAGGGCACAAAGTATGACTGTAAAGCGACTGGGTGTAGGTTTGATTCAGATTTGAAGAATTTTTAATATTTAAAATATTTCATATTTCCATTTTCTTCACTCTGGTGTCGAGGTAATGCGCGGCGTTACCTTCTACCACTCAATACGCAATGCCTCCAATTTCGGCGGTAAAGGGCGAATGGTGTGTCTTAAGTTTCTTATACTGTGTGGGGGATAATACGTGAAGCTAAAAAAAAATTGATTTAGTTATAAACCCACAAAGCTGACTCCAAAATTTAAATTGAATGAAAACTAAACGACTCAGAGCGAAGAAATGAATACAATTTAAATATTTTCCACGAGTGGGAATCGAATCTATAACCAATGGAGTTTACAATAAAACATAATATTCACTGCACCTTTTTTTCACATATTAAATGTAATTTCTGAGCATGTGAAATTAAGTTACCAGTAAAATTATTCGCCTGATCCCCTCTGATTACCCCATTTAGGGTGACGGTTACACCGACATGTTTACAAATTTTCGTGGTAATCTTCTAAGGGATACGAAATTTGACACGTTGGTAATTTACGATAATACATACATGCCACCCTCAGAATTAAACAGGCTTAAGTCAAAATTTCCATAATTTTAAATTTGCTAAAAACGTTCATAAAAACGAAGAACATAGATTCTAAGAGAGAAGAATTTGTAATTCTATCGTAACTTATAAAAATATTCCTTTATTTTGGCGTTGGGACATTTTAATTCTGGGGATACGACATGTGGATAAGGGCTAATTACCTAAAGCTTAACAACAATTTTAGAAAAGTTTCATGAGTAAACGTATAAAAATTTGTACGCAGCGTAATTAGAACCCGTGCCTCTTTGAAAATGTACAGGCGCTCTGACCGCTAAGCCATGTGTTCGTATCAACAAATTAAAGTTGAATTAATATAATAATATTAAATACGAAATATAGTATAGTAATTAGTGGCCAGTCGTGGCCCAGTGGCACAAGCGTGTGACAGTAAACGACTGGTTGTGTGTTCGATTCCCGCTCGAGGGGTGGAAATATTTAATATTTCCATTTTCTTCGTTCTGGTGTCGAGGTAAAGCGCGGCGTTAAGTTACGCCACTTAACACGCAAAGCCTCCGAATTCGTGGCGGCAAGTGGGGAACGGAGTATCTTAATACTAGGTTCCCTCTGCCTACCCTGCTGTGTGCAGGATACAGCGTGAAGCTAAAAAAAAAAAAGAAATATATAGTAATGTAACTTAATATTTAACACCACTGCAATCAACACTTAGGGGAAGGATTATAGGGGAAGATTATTTTTAATTTCTGCACTAGTTAGTCAAAAATGACCTTGAACTCCGTAGTTCCATACGCTATGTTCGAACTTAGAAGTTAGAAGAGAAAGTGTGGAGCTGTGTCTTATAACGTCTTTCTGGAAACGGGAAGGAAACAGAAAAAAAACATAATTCATCATACACCTATTTAATGCACGAAATGCACCAAGTGTTCAATTTTGACAATTTTTTTTATATGATAGCTAATGTTTCTCATGAGGTCTCATTTAAATATAGTTAAGATCTGAAGTGAGGAACGGAGTGTCTTAACACTAGGTTCCCTCTGCCTACCCTGCTGTGTACGGGATACAGCGTGAAGCTAAGATCTGAAAAGTAGCTTTTAACCAACATCTTCAAAAGATATAATTATATTTTGTGTATCAAAGATAATATTACCCGAAAAAAAGAACCGCCTGAATAAACAAAATTGATGAAAGTATCGTTACGTTGAAACTGAAATATTTAAGTAGTTTAAATTCACGACCTAAAAACTCTCGCAGCTCGAGTGCTCATTACACGATGCACAATAAATGAACCTAAATGTTAAGCGAAATGTTTTAAATTGGTATCTTTTTTTTGGTAATGATAGGGGAGACTTTTTTAGAAGGAGCAAAATGAAATTTTTCACCTGTGGGGGGACGGGTTATGAATACAATTCCCCCCGCCGCTGGGTACCGTCCCGTAAGAGGCGAGTAACTCAGTAGCTTAGTGGTAGGAGATTCGTTCTCCGACTGGCTCGCGACCTAGCATGTCAAAGTCGATCCGCCAAACATCTGATGATGTGTTCCGGTTCGATGGCATGTAAGCCAGCTCTCCCTATTTCCACCATTCCCGTCCTTTCTCTCTCCTTCTGTCCTACATCCCCAAGGCTGGCAACGCATCTATAAATCTAATATTGTGGATGTCTATGGGCTAAGCTTACCACTTAACACCAGGTGGGCCTTCTGTTCGTTTGCCTCCTTTATTCCATAAAAAAAGTGTTAAGACACTCCGTTCTATGTATTTTGTCTGAAATCGAGATATTACATTAAAATGGACAAATGAGACACATTTTACACTTTTTATCGTATACCAAAGTAAAAATACAACAAAAATAAGTTGTATTAAAGCGTATAAGAATTTCGACGCAGCTGGTAGTAGAACGCATGGCTCAGCGGTGAGAGCGCCTGGACGGTATTCAGTAGGAGCGGGTTCGAATTTTTATACGCTTTCTAAATGCCCTTTTCAAATTTCCTAAAAAGAAACACTTTCAACGCCACACTTTTTCTTATATACCAAAGTAAAGAAATAAAATAATTTCAATATAATCATTTCTCCTAATATAAATCGAACCCACGACATAAAAATCAGACACTACCACTGCGCCACGATAGTCTCTAAAATAGTTTACAAAACGGAGTGTCTTAACACTAGGTTCTTTCTGCTAGATAAGGCATATTAAGTCAACTAACATGTAATCTGATTTAATTACCATATAATACGAGGGATTATTGTTATATTAATTTGCTCGTAAACCAGTCACTGTCACATACGGTATATACATACATATATACAATATATATGTATGTACATATGTATATATTGCATTGCAGTATGTACAATGTTCAGGTTGTCATTATAAGTAGCTAACGGCCAGCTCTTGGCTTTGCCCGCGTGATTTATAGCTATTTCACTCTATTGCAACACTTTGGGATGGGTTTTTTTAAAATATATTAGAGATATGATTAAATTTCCCCCGTGGTCGGACGGGTTAAGAATACAATTCCCCCCCGCCGCTGGGTAGCGTCCCGTAAAAGGCGGGTAACCCAGTAGCTTGGTGGTAGGAGATTCGTTCTCCGACTGGCTCGCGACCACTATCATGTCAAAGACGAACCGCCAAATATCTTATGATGTGTTCCGGTTCGATGGCATGTAAGCCAGCTCTCCCTATTCCCATCATTCCCATCCTTCCTCCTTCCTTTTTGTCCTACATCCCTAAGGCTGGCAACGCATCTACAACTCTAATGTTGTGGATGTCTATGGGCGAAGGTAACACCAGGTGGCCCTTCTGCTCGTTTGCCTCCTTTATTCCATAAAAAAAAAACTTTTGGTTATTGATTATATATATGGCAAAATTCGTTACAATCAGTTAAGCGGGTTACATTTCGCTGACGAAGTTTTACTTCTTATCTCAACTCTTTACTAGTTACTTCTTGAAAAGACATAACATATGTATAATTTTCGAATTTATTACATTTCGAGTTTCATCATTTTGATGAAAATTAGCAATTATACGTGAAAATGTAACAGACAAAAAGACTTCCCATTTATAGTATTAATATAAAAAAAATATATGGTACAATAGTCATATAATATAGGAAATATGTTAATTGGTTGAACTCAGCTTCGGAGGTCTTCTAAAATATTTAAATACAGTTAAATATAACCATTCCCTCGAGTGGAAAACGAACCCACAACCATTGTTTTTTCAGTCATAATATAATTTTATTAGTCCTTAATATAATTCCTTAACATAATAAAAAAAAAAAAATTAAATAGCTTCACGCTATATCCCGCACACAGCAGGGTAGGCAGAGGGAACCTAGTGTTAAGACACTCCGTTCCCCACTTTCCGCCGAATTCGGAGGCTTGCGTGTTAAGTGGCGGAACTTAACGCCGCGCTTTACCTCGACACCAGAGCGAAGAAAATGGAAATATAATTTCCACTCCTCGAGTGGGAATCGAACCCACAACCAGTCGTTTACAGTCACACTCTTGTGCCACTGGGCCACGACTGGTCACAAGACTGGCCTTAACATAATAGTCCTTAATATAATTTTAACGATATACATCTACTTTAACGCGGAAAATGATCTTAAAAGCTTTTTCTTACAAGTACATATCAATATATTGATTCTGATACTCTAAGCGCAAAGAAAAGTAAATAATCTAAAAAGAAATGTAGAAAATGCAATCTCCTTTGATAGATTCTACAAGATTTTGGCAAAGCCCTCGTTTTACTTTAAACTGTGTCTCGTTTTATACAATTAAGTAAGTCGCGTTTGGATTCGAGATGAATAAATATAGCTGAGCTTACTGTAATCCATCCAATATGTAGTTATAGTGATGCAGAGTGATTTGTCACTATTTTTTTTAAATATTTCTAACTATTACAAGGGCCAGTCGTGTCGCAGTGGCACAAGCGTGTGACTGTAAACGACTGGTTGTGTGTTCGGTCCCACTCGAGGAGTGAAAATGTTTAATATTTTAATTTTCTACGCTTTGGTGTCGAGGCGAAACGCGGCGTTAAGTTCCGCCGCTTAACAAGCAATGCCTCCGAATTCAGTGGTGCATGGGGAACGGAGTGACATAACACTAGGTTCCCTCTGCCTACACTGCTGTGTGCGGGATACAGCGTGAAGCTTAGTAAAAAAAACTTTTGTTTCCTCCTATGCTTATAATAAAAAAAGATTGAAAGTTTTTGTATGGAAATATCAAGTATATAATAGACAGCTAAATGCCTAACAAATAAAATTTCTAGTATCAAAAAAACACACTAGAATATGAAAATAATTTATACGGGTCAATAGATACGTAATGAGCAGAAAACTTTTTTAGTTGTTTTCCGATAATACTATAAACATTTCTTTGTATGATATTATTCAAGAAATAATATGAATAGACATTTATATACATAACTGACTTCCCACTTGACGGATTGATTATATATTTTTGTAGCTTCACGCTGTATCCCGCACACAGCAGGGTAGACAGAGGGAACCTAGTATTAAGACATTCCGTTCCCCATTTTCGAAGGCATTACATGTTAAGTAACGGTAGTTAACGCCGCTCTATGCCTCTACAGCAGCGCGAAAAGAATGGAAATATTTCCTCTCCTCGAGTGGGGATCAAACCCACAACCAGTCGCTTTGCAGTCACAGTTTGTACCTCTGCGCTACGACTGGCCCCAAATGAACAAAATTATTATATTTAAATTATTTTTGTTCTTAAGGCACATACCTACATGTAGTTAAAAATTTATACATTTACTAAAAATATCTTTTTTAATTTCCTAAGTGTCTAAATGTGAATAATACTTTAACATTGTAAAAATATTTTTCCTCTTTTTCCCCGCTCTGGTATCTAAGACAAAGCGCGGCGTAGTTCCACTCAATACACAAAATGTCGCTTTTGGGTGGTCAAAAGAGTGTCTTAACACTAGTTTCTTTCACAGAAGAACTAGTACTATCCGGAGAAGAACGAGTACTATCCGCTGTGAATCTGTATAAAAAATATTTATAAATACAGCTGTTAGGCTCCAAATGAATTGAAGGCTCAAAATTAATATATCATAACTTGAATTTTATGACTTTGAATTAAAAAAAAATAAATATTACACATAAAATTCATCATGTTTTGAATTCATTTAAACTTTAAATACAATCTTCCTTTTAAAAGTATGAGAGAAATTCAATTTTAAAAACATAATTTACAGTGTAAAGTTTGGCGGAAAGTGGAGAACGAAGTGCCTTGACACTGTGCTCTCTTTCTCTCACTGTGCTCATATAAAAAAGGAAAAACAAATCCAGTGGCCAGTCGTGGCCCAGTGGCACAAGAGTGTGACTGTAAACGACTGGTTGTGGGTTCGATTCCCACTCGAGGAGTGGAAATTATATTTCTATTTTCTTCGCTCTGGTGTCGAGGTAAAGCGCGGCGTTAAGTTCCGCCAATTAACACGCAAGCCTCCGAATTCGGCTGAAAGTGGGGAACGGAGTGTCTAAACATTAGATTCCCACTGCCTACCCTGCTGTGCGCGGGATACGGCGTGAAGCTATAAAAAAAAAAAAAAGGTACTTTTACATAAAACATTGTATTATTTACGTATAACATTTTGTTTGTCATTAAAACGACAAATGTCAAAGAAAATGACTCATTTTTTGTAGCACCTAATTAGTATATGGCCGTGCAAAGTAGGTACTGTGTTACTTGACCTGTTTGTGTGTAGGTAACTGTGGTAAATTATTTTTGCAGTTTATATTTTGTAATGTATAATATATTATATTTATTTTCTCTTTTTTTTGTCTTTTTTTCGAATATCTTTCCCTATTTCCACCCATTATTCTTATTCTTCTGGTGTTTACATTTTGTCGGAATCCGATACGTTGTTGAGTGGCGGAACTCAACGCCGCGCTTTAACTTGTCATTGAACATTGCCTCCTGGAAACATCCAAGTACTCAATAAAAAAAAATCGTTTACTGAAAATGTTTTTATACCCGTGGGGGGACGGGTTAAAATACAATTCCCCTCCGTCGCTGGGTAGCATCCCGTAAAAGGCGGGTAACCCAGTAGCTTGGTGGTAGGAGATTCGTTCTCCGACTGGCTCGCGACCACTATCGTGTCAAAGACGAACCGCCAAACATCTGGTGATGTGTTCCGGTTCGATAGCATGTAAGCCAGCTCTTTCCCTACTCCCACCATCCCTATCCTTCTTTCCTCCTTTCCTGGGGTGGCTCCCTTAAGGTCGGCAACGCATCCACAACCTTTCTAATGTTGTGGATGTCCATGGGCGAAGGTAATTATTTACCATTAGGTAGTCCTTCTGCTCGTATGTCCCCCTTGCTTCAATAAAAAAAAATATATATATCGTAACTCTGTGAATAACATAAACATAAATTTCTGTAAGCTCACACAACTATCGTTCTAACCAAATTAATTACGAAACATAGTGGTAAAGCTCTCCGTTAAGCGTTTTAAGCAAAATAACAGAATATCATGCTTTTGTCTTACCAGATAACACAAATAACATTTTTCAAACCAAACTTTAGGATTGAACCCACAACCATCGTATCTATCATTATTCTACTACGACACGATGAAGTCAATACATAGTTACTTTTAACATTTTTAAAGTGTTATTCCACACTTAGGAAAATTGAAAAAGTCATTTAGAAAACGTATAAAAATTTGAACGCAGCAGGATTCGAACCAGCGCCTCCTGAATGACCTCTGACCGTCCAGGCGCTCTCGCCACTGAGCCATGCGTTCTACTATCCGCTGCGTCGAAATTCTTATACGCTTTATTACAACTTAAAACAAAAATAAGTTGTAATAAAGCGAATCAATACATAGTTCTTTTCTTAGCTTCACGCTGTATCCCGCACGCAGAGGGAACCTAGTGTTAAGACACGCCATTCCCCATTTCCCGCCGAATTCTAGTGGCATTACGTGTTAAGTGGCAGAACTAAACATCACACTTTACCTAACTAAAGTGCGGTGTAATTTTCTTTTTCTTTCGACTTTCGACTGGTTGTGGGTTCGATTCCCACTCGAGGAGTGGAAATAATAAATATTTCCACAACCAGACGCTTTTCAGTCACACTTTGTGCCCCCAAGCCAAGACTGGCCTCAAATACATAGTTCCTATTGTCAAATTATCTCAAAAGGCAAGAATTTTTTTTTCGGAATCCATTAATTTGCCTCGAGGGTCATTTGTAAAGATTGTCGCTAAGCTTATAATTGTTTGCGGCTGATTTATACGTTTTTTCGACATGTACTCGTATTTTAAATTTCTTTTTCCCAATAATTTTCATTTCTATAGGTTTTTTAATTTTATCATTAAAACAATAGCTTCATGTTACGAAATGTATAAAAATTGAACGTAGTAGTTTTGTTTCCCTGAATAGGAATTGAACTCACGACTATCGCGTTTACATTCAGACGATGTTCCACTGTGCACCGACAGTCTCCGTTAAATATATGTAAATGTATTAAAGGATTTTCATACTTACTTGAGAAATATCTAAGAATTTATAATATTTTAAATTTACCGGTGGCTTTATACTTATATAGCCACCGGTAAATTTACGTATAACAGAGACGGAAATACACAGAACACTTATTACACGAACACGAGATTGTTTAATAAAACAGTCCCTTAAAAGTATATAATGTATAACACAAACGGTAAATAATAAAACTAATATTAAACAACGTTAACAAAGGAGATGTATGGAAGCGCATCGACAAACGCGTGTCGACTGGAGAGCGAGATGTATGACGACAAGACGGTGGACGGAGAATATACAAGTCCGCCTAACGTCTGCGGCTTTCTCTTTACTTCATAGTTTTATACTATGCAAAGTCGGGTCCGGCATTTGTCTGTATGTATGTATATATGCTTATATCTTCAAAACTACGCAACGGATTTTGATGCAGTTTCTTTTAATAGATAGAATGATTTAAAAGGAAGGTTTATATGTCTAATACATGCAAGTATTATAGTAGAGAAAACCTGATAATTTATAGGCTTCTAATGTGATGTCGGCGCGGCGGCGCGTGCCTATGGTACCAAAGTTGTGCAGTTAACGCAGGCGAAGCCGCGAGCGGGCCACTAGTATATAAATATACTAATTCAAAATATTTATAATATTTGAATATAATTTTATATATGTATACATGTATACCTTATGCCTACCTTACTACAGTAAGTACTAACAAGAAACAGTTGTAATGAGTATTATTTAATTACGACACAGCCAGATGCAGAACGTTAAGCTTAGGTCAAACCGCTCGGATAGTTTTCAAGAAGCACGGGTCTGATTCCCACTAGCTCTAAACTTATACAGTTTCCGAAAATGTTTTCCTTTTGTACGTTCAATAATAAATCATTTTGTAAAAATGATGATAATAGGTATTGCTATTCATAGATATAATATTTTATGATTTTTTTTCTTAGCTTTCATTACATCCTGTAGGACCTCTCCATTCACTGCCTATTTAAGAGAAATTGAACGTTTAGAAGTCGGAATGCCTCCGAATTCAGTGGGAAATGGGAAATGGAGTGTCTTAACTATAGGTTTCCTCTGCCTACCCTGCTGTGTGCGGGATACAGCGTGAAGCTAAAAAAAGATATCTGAATCAAAATCCATTTTGTTTACAAGAGCGGATAAAAGTATTAAAATAAACAACTTTATAACGCATAGCAGAATAAACCGAGAAAACTTAGTGTCAAGACACTCATTTCTGCCTTTCTGCCTTATTTATGCAATTTTAAATTTAATTTCGATTTAACTTTTTAAGCTACGAGCTGTGGCTAAATAATTGCCATTATTTTCTGTCAGGCAATAATGTCATATGTGTCATGTGTGTAACCGCAATAATTTTATGTTTTTAGAATATGACACCAGTGGCGCAGTTGGACAGGATCTGTCTGCAAACGCGAATTACGTGGGTTCGATTCCCATTCAAGGGAATGATTATTTTTTTTATTCCTTCGCTCTGGTACCAAAAATGTGAAAGAGCGATGTTAAGTTAAACCACTCAACATGCAGGGTATCGATTTAGGGGGGGAAATAAGAGGTGGGTATGTCTTGACACTAGGTCATCCCTGACTAGACCGCTTTGTGAGAAAAACGTAAAGCTGTAAAAAAAATATGTCAGGACTGTTCAGTCACTAAGTTTTGCCATTTCATTTTAATTTTTAGTTATTAAGTCATTCTATACTCCTATACGCCTGAAATTAAAATAACAAATAATAACAAGTATAAAGTGTTGGATAACGAAATTTAGCGCCGTGCTTAATTTTGCATAGTAGGAAGTAAAATATAACTCAAGTTTTAGGTTTAAGTACTGAATTTATAAACAAAAAAATATATATTGCAAATGATAAAACGAATCATGTTAAAAAACGTACAGACCTTATGTCCGTAGAGTGATAAAATAGAATTATTAAAAAAAAAGAAAAAATGTTACAACTCAATTATTATTAACTTTGTGAAGATCTAAACTATAAAGAATAAATAAATTCTTCTGCTCTAGTAAGACAAAGCGCGGCATTGAGTCCTATTAGGGTCACACCTCATTAGAGCCACTAGTTGTCGACAGGTAGTCCATGGGTGGACCTGGCGCGGTCAACGAGTGACGCCGCGTGGTCAACGAGTGGATATCGCTTGGTCCTCGAACTTTTGTATTTTGTCAATATTAAAAAAATTAAATTAAATAGCTTCACGCTGTATCCCGCACACAGCAGGGTAGGCAGAGGGAACCTAGTGTTAAGATACTCCGTTCCCCACCTTCCGCCGAATTCGGAGGCTTGCGTGTTAAGTGGCGGAACTTAACGCCGCGCTTTACCTCGACACCAGAGCGAAGAAAATGGAAATATAATTTCCACTCCTCGAGTGGGAATCGAACCCACAAACAGTCGTTTACAGTCACACTCTTGTGCCGCTGGGCCACGACTGGCCACAATATGTATGTCATTATTTTATAAAATTTATTACATTTAATATTTGGACACAGTTTTTGTTTATCTAAACGATCATAACTCTAATTTATTCTATTTCGCACAAAATTAGGCAAATAAAAAGCGTGGCAAGCGTGCGTGCAGCGAGTTGTCCTCGAGTGGTCCACGCGCCATCCACGCGTGGAAGCCGAGCTACAGAGGCGATTCGAAGATGCTATGGAGTATACCATACAAATTCATATATAAAGAATACTAGCCGGGCAAGGCGAGGCGGTGCTGTGTGGCAGCCGGGTGGCTTTAATGAGCTGTGACTCTTACTGAGCACGCAATGAAACTGAACGACACGCGCTACGGAGTGTCTTAAAATTAGTTTCTCTTTGACTACCATTCTATACCGGAAACCGTGTGAAGTTACTATAGTGACTCATCATTCCACTCTTCGATAAATATTTACACTCCCTATATATTGTTATTGCGATAATATGCAGATTTAGAGTAATGCTGTTATTGTATTGTGAAGCTAATCGCATAATGTGTGTTGGATGTCCGCCAATGTGTGAAATATATCGTAAAGGTACTTACATGTTTTGTAAAATTTTCATATATCCTTGGGAAATGTTTATTTTAAGTACTGTTTTGATGTAGTCGTTATTGGTTATGGGTTTATATCCCGTATATTACATAGTATAAAGCAAAGTCTGTATGTATGTTCGCTTAGATCTTCAAAACTACGAAACGGATTTTGTTGCAGTTTCTTTTAATAGATATAATGGTTCAAAAGAAAGGTTTATATGTATAATACATGCATAATATAGTAGAGAAACACTGATAATTTGAGCTAAAATATTTCTTATATGATGTTGACACGGCGGCGCGTGCTTGTAGTGAAATATATAGTTGTATAGTTTACGCAGACGAAGCCGCGAGCGGCACATTA
Organism: Dryas iulia moderata; assembly: GCA_019049465.1. Lineage (NCBI taxonomy): Eukaryota > Metazoa > Arthropoda > Insecta > Lepidoptera > Nymphalidae > Dryas > Dryas iulia. The sequence continues at coordinate 3,707,213 of CM032437.1, forward strand.
GTTTCATATATATTTAATGGACTTTTAAGTTACCGAATGATTTAAACCGTAAAGTTGAAAGTAAGTGACGTGAGAATCGAATCTCCATAACCAAACGCAATAACAGCTAGATATATAAGAAGCATAAATCACAGTCAATAACCCACAAATCTTTTTTTTTTATTTATTTTTAGTTTCACGCTGTATCCCGCACACAGCAGGATAGGCAGAGGGAACCTAGTGTTAAGACAGTCCATTTTCCCACCCCATTTATTTGCCTATTTTTTATAAAATGTATAAAAAAGTTCTTGGATGAGTTTCAACATGCGCAGATTCTATTCCTGCTGCGATAATAATGTTTTTTTTCTCAACATTTACAAAATATATTAAGGGTGTGAATAAAACTTGAAAATGTTAAATATATTGAAACCTATTCTAACACTATACTTACAAACCTTACATTTGTTATAAACTAGCACACAAAGAACGAAGTGACATCACAACATTTTCTTTGCCCTTGAAACTTCTACGGCGTGTAGCTGTATATTCAAATACTAATAACTTACACTGACTTTGTCTGTATTGATTTTTTTATACAAATCTATTTATTTTACAGCTTCACCCTTTTCTGCATAGCCGAGTAGTCAAAGTGAAGGATTAAGATGCTTTCTCTTGAGTGGCGGTACTCAACGGAAAATAATTTAAAATATAATCGTGCCACCGAGTGGGAAACGAATCCATAATCAATAGACTTTAAAGCTTTGAAGAAACTTAAAAGATTGAATTAAAGCTTGTTTATTTCAGTCTTTAATTCAGGAATACCTGACATCTGACAGAAAAGTAACTGTTCATGCGTGGCCAGTCGCGGCCCAGTGGCACATGCGAGTGACTGTATTCGACTGGTTGTGGGTTCGATCCCCACTCGCGGAGTGGAAATATTTAATATTTCCATTTCCTTCGCTCTGGTATTAGCGATAAAAGCGCAGCGTTACGTTCCGCCACTTAACACGCAATGCCTCCGAATTCAGCGGAAAGTGGGCAACGGTGTGTCTTCACACACACACTAGGTTCCCTCTGCCTAACCTACTGTATGCGGGATACAGCGTGAAGCTAAAAAAAAATGTTGACACTCAGCGTTGAATAGCGAAATTCAAAATTTATCTAACGCAACCGATAGAAACCAAAAATATTTAAAATATTAAAACAATATTACACAAAAACACCTTAAAAATATTGGTACAGTACATTAAAAATCAAAAAATCGAAGTTAAATCCTAACACTGGCTGTAAAACGCTGACTACATGAACCAGGTTGCATAAATTGTAAACTTTGCTCATAAGATTCCCTTAGTTCGTAACATCGCATTGGCATTCGTCCAGACAGGTAATAAAGACTTCTGGGAGGCTTTAAAATGTAAGGGCGTTTTCTGATTGCAAGATATCAGAAGGTAATGGATGTGATGTAGTATGGTGGAGCATGCTAATCTATAGTTGGGCTATATTTTATACAATGAACTAGAGCCAATTGTGGCTATTAGGCACACTGTGTGAATGTAAATGCGGCTGGTTGTGGATTCTATTCTCTCTCGAGGACTGGAAGTATTTAATATATCTATTTTCTTCACTCTGGTGAAGAGACAAAGTGCGGGGTTAAGTTCCCCCACTTAACACGCAATGCCTCCGAATTGAGCGGAAAGTGGGGAACGGAGTGTCATATCACTAGGTACCCTGCTGTGTGTGAGATACAACGTGAAACTAAAAAATAATTCTGGCGGCCTGGTCACGGCTGCGCTTTTCCTTACATTCTAAGATTATTTGGGGCACATTTTTGCAAAATAAGTAGCCTATGTCGAGATATAGTAGTAAACTATATTTATGCCTAAATTTATTACAATCGTTCAAGCGGTTACGAATTTTCATAAGGTTTATTATTAAAACATGGTTTTAAATGTATATATACAATAAAATACTCCCGTTAAGGATTTTTGGAAAATGAAGAACTGGAATGTAGAACACTAGATTCTCTCTTACTACATTGGTATATGGGACAAAGTTGAAAAACGTATGGTTATATAGATCAAGCTATACCTATAGACAAAGCTGCTTAGCTTCAAGCTTTACAGCATATCGAGGTGCTTAGAAAAAGGATCTTGTGTCAAGACACTCTCTCCTCCGCTTTCCACCCGAAAATGGAGGCATTGCGTGTTAAATGACAGAATTCAAAGCCGTTTTGTCTTAGGTATCGCGCGAAAGAATAAAAAATTAAATAGTCATTCCCTCGAGTTAAAATCAAACTCACTACTATCGTGCTTACAGACAGATGCTGTCCCACTGCCCTAATTACACGATAGCGTCACACATTACAGTATAATCACAATTCCCCTTAAAATTCAAAAAAAAAGCGCAATCTAAAGCACGTATCCCGCACACAACAGGGTAACCAGAGATAACATAGTGTCAAGACACTCTGCCCTCCACATTCCGCCCGACGTTGCGTGTGCAACTCAACGCCGCGCCTTCTCTATAGTACCAGGACAAAAAATTGAAGATTTAATAATAATTCTCTGGTGAGAATCAAACCGACAACCGACTGTAATGGGGTGGCCCATTACAGTCAAAATCTATCCCACTGTACTATGACGGTCTAATCACATGATGGTAATTCCCCTTAAAATTCAAAAAAAAAGCGCAATCTAAATGTTATTATTATTTTTTAGCGTTATACTATATTCCGAACACAGCAGGGTAGGCAGAGGGGTCATAATGATAAGACACTCCGTTAGCTATTTCTTGCCCAAAAAAAAAACAGAAATTAGGTGTTGGGTGGCGCAACTCAACATCGCGCTTTGTTAATTTTAATAATCATTATCTCTAGTGGGAATGGAAAACATAACCAGCGTTTGCAGTCAGACGCTGTTTTAACTGCGACATGAGGGCTTAGCAATATAAAGGCGCCATAAAAATAGGGTGTAATCACAATTCCCATTAAAATTCAAAAAGCGAAACGAAACTAAACTTTAGGGTTACGATATATCCCGCACACAGAAGGAGTGACCAGAGATGTCCTAGAATCAAGGCACTCTGTCTTCTACCTAGAATCCGAAAATTGAGACATTGAGTGTTAAGTGGCGGAACTGAACGCCGCGCCTAAAAAAAATATTTTAAATTTAAAATTCAAAAACTAAAGTTAACAACAATATGTAGAAAAAAATAACAAACTTTTGGTGCACAAAAGTCGGCCGCCAGAACTGGGGCAGTTCCCATGCAGAGGCACGCCGTTTGAATATTTATGATGATGCCATCTTCTAAATAGCCGGCGGGCTGAATAGGACTTAAAGTAAATTTTACACTTTCAAGCCTTTTAGCGATGTTATGTCATGTTTTTTCTGGATATAGAAAAATGTCATGACTTTTTGGTGTTTTTTTTTGGATGTTATATGTAAAAATTAGGTTAATTAGTAAAAAAACAGTGGGCTTTAGATGACACGATTGAAGTAAAAATTATTTACCTTCATCTCTATATATATGAGGAGCCCATGTCGCAGTGGGATAGCGTCTGACTGTAAACGCGATGATTATGGGTTCGATTCCTACTCGGACGAATGATTGTATTATTTTTTTTATTTCTTCGTTTCGGTGAGATAGTGCGACATTGAGCTTTGCCACTCAATATGAAATATCTGGATTTCAGACAGAAAGTGAAGGACGGAGTGTCTTGACACTAGGTTCTCTCTGATTAGTACCCTATGCGAAAAAAGCGATAAAAATAACAAGTGGGTTTCGACCACTTGAATGATTTATTTATGTGCGATATAGACCTGCACTTGTTCTTATATACATGAAACATAACTAAACAGCTATATAAGAGAGAAAAATATACATATGTACACATCTCGCTCTGTTACCCCTACAGCCTCACCCGGTCACAATTTTCGTAACGTTTTCGTCACGCATTCACTAGCTTACTCCACAAGTAACTCATGCTTTAAAAAAGACAAATAGCTTTCATTTTTTCATTCAATACAAAATTTCTTGTATCATTTTTAAACGTCAAATAGGAACCTGTTTACTATCACAAAATTGCTATAACTTTAGAGAAGAAACCTAAGAATAGGTCTGAGGTATTAACTTTAGTTAAGTACCTTCAATTAATGCCTCTGACCTGAGAAGAACCAGCACAAGAAACTCAGCGGGACTACGTCAAGGCAACGAGAGATCAACCGAAAGACAAATTCAAGAATCGTTGTCACGAATACTACTGCCTACGTGACTATAGTTATATACGCGCAAATTAGGCGAAACTTTCTGTTTTGCCTCTACAAAACTACTAATTAATTATACAAATTGGATGTTTATTGCCCCTTTCCTTCGTTAATTTTCTTTTCAGAAATATAAAAGACAGCCTAGCGTTTCTTAGTGTATATTTCTTATGTATAAAATGTCTCACTGTGTTATAAGATTCTATTTTTTTAAGTAGTTAGAAAGAATCAAATATTAAGATACTCCGTTCTCCACTTTCCACCTGAATTTAGGGAATTGTGTGCTGAGACCTTATCTTTGCGTCCATCGCAACAAACAATCTTGATTACATTCGAGGTTGTCTCACTGTGCTATTAGGGACTCGTTTAAAAACTCGTATATTATAATAATATTATGTATATGTGGAAATACTTAAAATATATTATTTTAAACAAGACCTAGGGAGACCTAGAAAAATTATTATTTGTCAATTTCACGGTTTTTTCGTATGGTATTATCATTAGGTCTTTTGTTTTATTTTCCGCGTAGTGTTTTCCACTTACTAGCTCACCAGAGTAGAGAAATAATAACATTATAATTATTTTATGAAATGAGAATCCCCCCACAACCAATCATGATTACAATTAGAGACTGTCCCACTATGCGATGATGACTTATTGATGACCAGATCGTTAATTTACTAAATTGGCTTAACTGTCACCAAGCAATAAACACTTCATATGATACATATATTGAATAGCATCCTATGATGTCTTTGTTTGATATACTCCAATACAATTAATTAGATATGTTACCGGCAATGTGAATAATCCGGTATTCTATACAATATCTAGGCAATATCTAGGCAATATCTCAAGGACGGTCCAGCCTTCAAATTGTGGTCGCAGCCCCCTTAAGTTCAAATTAAAGTAAGAAGATTTGGAACTATCACTGCGTGACACTAATGAGATCCCAACAGTACAAGAAAAATATAATTACTTGGAAAATACTCTATTAAAACTTAACAAATCAGGGAAGGAAATCCAAGACAAAATTGGACCATATACAAGAGAACTTATTGCACAGAGAAACGTAATGATCGTGAAGAGAAAAGAAAACAGGAAAGATATATCATCTATCAGTAAGAAAATTCTCAGTAGTATTAGGGAATACAGGAAAGAAACAAGATTAAAATTTATCCGGGATCAAATAGCCAAAACAGGGGGCGTCACCAAAGCAATAAAAGCAATACGAGAATATTCACCATGGATCTTAAAATTAAATAAAAACAATTATAATGGGAAAACTTCAACCAATGTAAGAACAAATATACTGAAAATAGCCACAGATTTCTATAGGAAATTATATACTTCAGACAGTCTTGACATACTAAGCCTTGAAGAAAGAACGGAAAGAAATACAAGTCAAGCTACAAGCACTTTTCCGCACATTCTACGGAGTGAAGTAAGAAAAGCCATACAAACACAGAAAGGAGGAAAAGCGCCAGGTGAAGACGGAATATCAAATGAACTTCTAAAAACCACTTTGGATGTTATACTTAAGCCACTGACAGATCTATTCAATGCTGTACTACTAACAGAACAAATACCAACGCAATGGACTAAGTCAACAATAATACTAATCTACAAGAAAGGTAACAAACACGATATCAACAACTACAGACCTATCAGCTTAATGTCAAATATTTACAAAATATTCGCAAAAATTGTATTAGGAAGAATATCAAAGTGTTTAGATGAAAACCAACCAAAAGAGCAAGCTGGGTTCAGATCTGATTTCTCAACTGTAGACCACATTCATGTTGTTAAACAAATAATAGAAAAATGTAACGAATATACTAGACCATATTACATTTCATTTGTAGACTATAGCAAAGCTTTTGACTCCCTGAATCATAATTACCTATGGGCCACTCTAGAAAAACAAGGCATCGAGGGCAAATATATAAGAATAATTAAAGAAATATACAAAAACTCAGTTGCAAATGTACAACTAGAAAGAACCGGAGAAGAGTTTGCAATACAAAAAGGAGTTAGGCAAGGTGACCCACTATCCCCAAAATTATTTTCAGCAGTATTGGAAGGCATTATAAGACAACTTGATTGGGATACCTTTGGAATTAACATAAATGGACAAAAACTACATCACCTCCGATTTGCTGATGACCTCATTCTATTTGCAGAGGATCCAATAACATTGCAAACTATGCTTCAACAACTGTCATCTGAAAGTATCAAAGCAGGTCTACAAATTAATATAGAAAAAACTAAAGTAATGACAAACATGTTGACGCATACAGTAAAGATCAATGAAGACCAGATAGACTATGTGAATGAATACATATACCTAGGACAGGTAATATTAGTAAAAGACCAATTTACTAAAGAAATAGAAAGAAGAATTAGTCAGGCATGGAAACGGTATTGGTCACTAAAAGAGATCATGAAAGACTCAAGACTTCCTATCCTAGAAAAAAGTAAAGTATATAACACATGCATCCTGCCTTGCCTCACTTATGGCTGCCAAACTTGGCCACAAACATACAAAACAGATCAAAAGCTTAAGGTTTGCCAACGAAGTATGGAAAGAAGTATGTTAAACATCAAAAGGAAAGATAGATGGAGAGCTACTAAAATCAGAAAAATGACAAAAGTTAAAGACATATTGTGCAAAATCCGCTCATTAAAGTGGAAATGGATAGGACATATGATGAGAACAAAGACTGATAAATGGACAAGAAATATCACGGAGTGGTATCCTCGAGATGGGAAAAGAAAAAGAGGTAGACAGGTAAAAAGATGGGAAGACGACTTACCCAAACATTGGAGGAGGCTAGTCTATGAAAGGGATATTTGGAGGAAGTTGGAGGAGGCCTATGTCGCAAGGCAACCTGACCAAGTTGTTGATACTACATAAGTACAAAAATGATAAAGTACATGTACATGCAAGTATCTATCTAAATGCAGGGAAAACGTATATATTTAAAAGAAAAACTTAAAGTATAATATAAGTTATGAAATAAGTTAAGTTAAGTAATATATAGTTAAGTTAATTAGTAGAACATAATTAAGTAGTAAATAAGTATCTAAATAAAGAAAAAAAGACATACATATATAGTAACACTAGTAGTATAAAAATAGGTTATGAAATAAGTTAATGTAATTCAGTATTAATAGTAGATTAATATACATAAAATGTTGTATGTGTACTCAACTACTCATAATATTTTTAGACTTAAATGTACTTTCAATTATTAATAAGTGATTTAGTATGTAAAAAAAAAAAAATATTGGTCGGAGAATAAAGGCTATTTTTATTTTATTTTATTTTATTTTAAAGTAAGAAGACGGAAATCTTTTTCTGTTATTTTTTTATTTTAATTGTGGTGATACGGTATTATTGAAGTGTCACGTACAATGAACTTTTGTAAACATTAAAAAAAGCGATGTCACAAGTCAGTTTGGATTGTGGATATTCTACTCCACACAGCAAAACTAAGTAATGTATAATATATGAAAAACATTCAGAGAATATATCAAATGCTATTCATTTTATACTATACCTAGGTATTCTATACAATTCCTGGGTACGCGGAAGATTGGGGTACCTGTGACCCCGGATGGTAGCGGTCGAGGAGGAGCACCGTGAGGTTTTAGTGGGTATAAGCACGGCTCAGTCTAGAGTCCCACATAACCACGTCCGAGTCCCCAATCCTCGGATAAAAAAAAGGTATTCTATACAATGCTGAATGCGCAGTTGGCAATGTGTGTAGGACAAACGTACGTAAGGGAAAGATGCGTAGGTTTGATTAGTTGACTTCATAAATAAAGTACTAAATATATTTCTCTTACTCAATATGGATGGACTACCACTCTATACAATCTCTAGGAATTGTATATATAACCTAGGCAAAGTATGTAACGGACAATGATACTTTATACACTCGTTTGAGATTGTATAGGATACCTGAATTATACAGATTGACTGTACCATATACACTACATATCTTATAATAGATATGATATCGTGGCGCAATAGGACAGAATCCGACTGTAAATGCGATTGGTCATGAGCTCGATTCCTACTTGGAGGAGGAATGTATTCAAAGTATTTTCGTTTTCTTTTGTAACCAAAAGGCGGCGTTGATTTCTAAAAGCAGAGAATGGAGTAGAGAACGAATTTGTCAATGGTTAATTTTAAAAGATCTGAGGCAATAACTTTAGTGATCCGGTGTCCGGTGCTAAATTAATTGACGTTAAATTAAGAATGTAAAAAAATAAGTTGTTATTTTGCATAATATTACTTGATTTTGACCTTGTAGTTTAAATTAGTATTATCATACTTAACCGGAAGTAATAAATCCATATCTGACTTAATACATGTCATGACATACATTGTAAGTATTTAATGTAAAATGTTATAAATTTTACGATCAGTGTATTAAACGAAGAAACTAATACGTTCACTTTAATTCACACGCGGATTCGAATACCACTGCGTTCAAATTTTTATACGTTTTCTAAATGACTTTTTCAATTTCCTACGTGTGGAATAACACTTTAAAAATGTTAAAATTATTTAATAAATAACATTCTCTAGCGGTTTCAAATCCCGTTCAAACTTTTATAAATTTTTATACGTTATCTAAATGTCTTTTTCAATTTCCTAAATGTGTGAATAAAAGTTGAAAAATGCTAAAAACAGCACATTAGGGTGGGCAGAAGGAACCTAGTGTTAAGACACTCCGTTCCTCACTTTCCGCCGAATTCGGAGGCATTGCGTGTTAAGTGGCGGAACTTAAAATCGCGCTTTTATCTCTGATACCAGAGCGAAGGAAATAGACATATTAACTATTTCCTCTCCTCGAGTGGGAATCGAACCCACAACTAGTCGTTTACAGTCACAAGTTCGTGCCACTGCGCCACGACTGGCCCCACTTTAAGCCATATTATAGGAAAATCATGAAGATGAAAAAAATAATATTTTTTTGGCATAGTTAAAGTTTACATAGAGAAAAGTAAAAAGCTAATTTTTTTTGTATTAATTAATTAGAAATACATTAAACTAATGAAATAGATATTATATACACTGACATGTTTTTGATATACATCTTTATATAAATTGACAAAGACGTTGCCAAAGTTGCGCGTATGTTATGCGTCCCTTTTTTTTAAGGTTTAGATCTTTCATATAAACTTTTAGGTAGATTTTTGAATAAACAAGTACTTTGACCCTGGTTTTTTTAATACTTTCATTCAAAATTTCATCCAAATGGGACCGGCAGATTAGCCGTGAAAGCATAACAGACAAACAGACAGACTTTCGCATTTATAATATAAATATGGACTGTTAATTCAGTCACAGTATATCTTCATATTTAGCAACAAATGTAAATATTATAAATAACTTCACTAAAAATTTCAAGCGTGATAAGTTATAAACGTGGGTAAAAGTGGCCCTATTGTGTCTCCCGTATGAAATCGCGGGGACACGCCAGAAAGAATTTTTTTTAGCTTCACGCTGTATCCCGCGCACAGCAGGGTAGGCAGAGGGAACCTAGTGTTAAGACACTCCGTTCCCCATAAAGGAAATAGGACAGGACAAAAAAAATATCCCTACAGTAGTGTTTAGTAATGATTAGGTATATACAAAATAATAACAATAGGGGCCATTCGTGGCGCAGTGGCACAAACGTGACTGTAAACGGTTGTGTGTTCGATTTCAAAATATTTAGTATTTCCATTTTCTTCGCTCTGGTGTCGAGGCAAAGCGTGGCGTTGAGTTCCGCCTTTCTACAATCAATATCTTGCGCCAAAAATGGAGAATGTTTTGTCTTAAGAGTAAGTTATCTCTGCCTACTCTATTATGCGGGACACGCAATGCCTCCGAATTAGGCGGAAAGTGGGGACCGGAGTGTCCTGACTCTAGGTCTGCTGGGTGCGGGATACAGCGTGAAGCTAAAATAAAAACAATGTGTTTTTCTTTATTTGCTATTCCAATACCACATATTATAATACCATATTAAGTTTCAACAAGAATCATGGAGGATTTTTGGTATAAAATTTCACGTAAAAGTTTAAAACAGAATTTGGAAATATCGTCCTTTTTTCATATCACTTTAAGAAATTCTTATTTCTTTAACAAAACAAGGAATAGAGAAGTTATTAGCATGCTACGATGAGTTTTCGCGGACTCCTTTATTAGATTTTATAAAGTTTTCCAGACTTCGGTTTGAAATAATTATTTATTAAATGAGTATTAATTTTACCATACATTTTATCACAAAAAGGAGTAGTCAGAGAGAACCTGTCCTCCACTTTTCGTCCCAAGTTGAGACTGTACGTGTGAAGAGACGGATCTTAACGCCGCGCCTTATGTTAAATACCAGAGCGAAGAAACGTAAAATTTTAATATAATCATTCCCCGAGTGGGAATCGAACCCACTACCATCACTTTACGTCAGGTCCTATCAAAATGCGCCCCTTTCTTTTCATGTACTTTTAAAACCAATTTCGTTTTATTTTTTTAAAAGTAATGAATTAATTTATTTTTAGATTTCTGGTAAATAAGACAAGACGCGATCTCGGTCGTAGTCAATGTCTCAATTTGGTGTGGTAAGTGGAGAACGGAGTGTCTTAACACTAAGTTCTCTTTGACTCCGCTATTTATCCGCTATATTGTATCTACATAGACATATATGTACATGCATATATGTATGCGTATATATATACATGCATACTAGCTGCGTGAACTACACGACTATCGCTATGTCATGATATTGCAACCCTTTGAAGATTTTTTTTAAAAAATAAAGTAGCCTATGCTTAAATCATTGTTATTTTTATAACTATCTTTATGCCAAAACTCATTACAATCAGTCAAGTGGTTTAGATTTTGCATACAAACTCTCATACCCCATTTCAACCATTTACGGGTTGATTTTTAAAAAAAATTAGCCTACGTTTGAACCTGGATCTTGAACTATATTTAATCCAAATTTCATCAAAATCGGACCTGTAGATTAACCGTCAAGGCGTGATATACAAACAGACAGATATTCGCATTTGTAATATAAATATGGTAAGTCTAATTCAACTGACACTGTTATCTCAATTCCACTTATCGCAAAAGTTCAAGGTATTAATTAATAGAAGACATGTATATATAAATATAATATGTTAGTTACATTTTCACATTTTTGAAGTTCTATACATAAAAAAACGCAAATAACAAATTATAGCTCCATGTTATTTTTCGCTTACTGTCTTGCGGTAGTCAGAAAGAGCCTAGTGTCAAAACATTCCGTCCTTTCATTTCACCTGAATCGCTATGTCTTAGGTACTAGAGCGGAGAGATAAACATATAAAAATATATGACTGAAACTAAAAAAAACATTTATTATAGACCATTAATTTGGTTGTGGCCAGTCGTGGCCCTGTGGCACAAGCGTGTGACTGTAAACGACTGGTTGTGGGTTCGATTCCCACTCGAGGAGTGGAAATATTTAATATTTCCATTTTCTTCGCTCTGGTGTCGAGGTAAAGCGCGGCGTTAAGTTCCGCCACTTAACACGCAATGCCTCCGAATTCGGCGGAAAGTGGGGAATGGAGTGTGAAGCTATTTAATTTAATTTTTTTTTAATTTTATTCTTACTTTTTCAGACTTTTTTCAATTGATATAACATCGGCAAAGCTTTAATTTACATTGTAATTAAAATAAATTATCAATAACTTATTATTATAAACATAACATTCATAGGAATGAGAACTAAACCATTTAGGTACTTCCTGTTTACCCAAATTGGTCAAAACAGGCTTATATTTGTCACCTGTAATTATAAGCGCTATTGCATCCAAATTGCACTAAGGCAATAGATAGATATATTTGACAAACCGGTATAAACAAAAATATATGTCGGCGCAACGACGAGTTAAATAAACCTTTTTTTTTTTAGCTTCACGCTGTATCCCGCACACATCAGGGTAGGCAGAGGGAACCTAGTGTTAAGACACTCCGTTCCCCACTTTCCGCCGAATTCGGAGGCATTGCGTGTTAAGTGGCGGAACTTAACGCCGCGCTTTACCTCGGCACCAGAGCGAAGAAAATGGAAATATTAAATATTTCCACTCCTCGAGTGGGAATCGAACCCACAACCAGTCGTTTACAGTCACACGCTTGTGCCACTGGGCCACGACTGGCATAAATTAACTGGAACTGGAATAAATTATTATAATAATTAGATTAATCGATTTAAAACAACTTTGAATAATAATTTGTTGTGTTCAGATTTTATCATAAAGCCATAATGTTTTGTTATTGAAATGGAAAATGGTCATAAATCTTGAACAATTGTAAGTTGAAATCTCAGGATTAATAAAAGAGATGAATTCGTTTTTCTATACTAGAAAAAGCAAGCTATTTGCTTAAGCTAATAAGAAATTCATCTTAACACTGTATCCTTTCACATTAACTTCCATTTTTGCCGTATAGCAGCGTAGGCAGAGAACCTAGTGCCAAGACACTCCGCTCTCCGTTTTAATTTATAAAATACAAAAGTATCTTTTCTTTTATCACACTCAATTTTTCTTCCGAATTTTACTCACGTTTTTTGTCACATTAAAGTAACCCCGTAGAGATTAAAAGCTTGCAGCAATAGGACTTCCTATAATTTAATTAATTATTTTATTTATTTATTTATTTATTTAATGCGTATAATTGTAATTGATCGTGGGTTCTATTCCTGTTCAGTGGAATGATAATAATTCATTTATTTTCATTTCTGTATTTTGGTCAAAGACGAAAAAGAGTTGATTTCTACCACTAACACAAAATATTTCAAATTCGAGAGGACAACGGTAAATCTTAACACTGAATTCTCTCTGATTACCCTGCTATGCAGGAAAAAGAGTGCAGCTGAAAAAAAGTTTTTCGATTACATATTAAGATTCTTTTTATAAGAACTATCCTAAGGATTATAAGGATGTTAGTATTTTATTGTATTCATTTTTTTGAAGTGAAAACTTCTTTAGGCGCGTTGAGCGTTTTGGTAGAGGGTAAAATCCTCGGTTCGCGTCACCGACATGCTAATGATATCTATAGCAGTATATCTATAGCTATGTTTTTCAACCACTTTGTATTTATATTTTGTTCATGATTTGTTTAACCCATCATATGTAACTAATAAATAAAACATAAAAAAAACCATATAATTTTTATAAATATAGTTTTAAATACACTCAACTTTTTTTCATTAATATTCATTTATTTCTTGTTAAAAAAATGTGGAAAAAAAAACATTTATTTATTGAAATTCCATAATATTATGCTCAAATACTATAATTTCTCATGCTTATAATATAAGCGCTTTTGTTAAAAAAATATATATTATTAAAAAAAATAATATACGTATCGTACATACAACAATAGATCTAATTTAAGTAAATATTTTTTTATAAGGATTTTGTCAATTTAACATATTCCTTTAAAATAGCATTTTTTTTATAATTACACATATAAAATATCAATCACTTAACAATAAACTTTTAAAACTGTAGTGACTTCATAGAATAATTAAACGAAATTTTATATTCCCAACTTCCTGCATACAATAATTCAAAATAAAACTACTCGCAATATAAAAAGACCTTTCCAAGCTTTTCTTAAATATTTAATTATAATTAAATTAAGCAATAAATAATTATAATTAAATATTTTAATTAAAAAAAATCAAAATAACTTACCAATATTATTAATACGTAAGTAAACACACAAAAGTAACTTTCACTGTGTACGGAACGAGCGATCGACTCGAGCTCTGGCACGGTACTGAAGTCCTATAGAAGAATACCGTAGCGTTTTTTTAATAACATGGACAGTTTGAAGAAATGTAGAGAGTGGAGTGTCTAGACACTAAATTTTCTTTGCTAGCATATGCAGTGGCTATAAAAATACTTAGAATGGTATAAGGTATATTAATATTACGTTTTAAAGACTGCTTTCGTTTTCGCTATTTTTACACATTAAACATAAAACTAAAAGTGATGGCACAAAGTGTAACTGTAAAGTGAATGGTTGTGGGTTCGATTACCACTCAAGGAGTGGAAATATTAATTATTTCCATTTTCTTCGCTCTGGTGTCGAAGTGCGCGGCGCTAAATTCCTCCACTTAACACACAATGCCTCCCAATTCGGCGGAAAGTGGGGAAGCCAAAAAAATAAACAAAACTTTTTTGATTAGATTAATCGTTTATTAAGGACATATTTTTAGTTTCATTTTTTTAAATAAGGATTTTCTAAAAATGTATTTTCGTATACCAAAAGTATACACGATTTATCCCGTTAAAATAGTTTCATTTCAAAATGTTTAAATATCGCGAAAACAAGTTAAAGATGTTAGTATAAAACTTATTATTAATTTACCTCCACTTTTTACCAAATTTTCATTTTCACGTTAAGTGGCGGAACTTAACGCTGCTTACTAAATAAATATTTTTATTAACAGAAATTGATTTTTTTTTAGCTTCACGCTGTATCCCGCACACCGCAGGGTAGACAGAGGGAACCTAGTATTAAGATACTCTGTTCCCTACTTTCCGCCGAATTCGGAGGCATTGCGTGTTAAGTGGCGGAACTTAACGCCGCGCTTTACCTCAACGCCAGAGCGAAGAAAATGGAAATATTAAATATTTACACTCCTCGAGTGGGAACCGAGCCCACAACCAGTCGTTTACAGTCACACGCTTGTGCCACTGGGCCACGACTGGCCACGTATAAGGTGTATTTTCAAAGTACAATTAATGTAATTAGTTAGTGAACAGTGGAACAGTGTCTGACAGTAAATCTGGTTGGTTAAGGGTTCAATTACAACTCAAGCAAAATATTTTTTCATATTTAAATTATTTTCGTTTTCCGTCCATGGCGATTTCTAGCTGAAAGTATCTAACGACAAATCGCGGCGTTGAGTTCCACCAATCAACACGCAAAATGTCTCCGTTTCGAGCGGAAAGTGGAGGACGGAGTGTCTTGACACTAGCTTTTCTATAACTACTCCGCTATGTGAGAAAAAGCTTGATATTACAAAAAATGAAATACATAGATATGTATGTATATGTACTTTTTTTTGTTTATTGTCCTTATCCATTATCCTTTTTTTGCACTTTAAGTACCACGAAAACCTCATAGGTTTATCTGGGTACAGAGAGTCATTTGGTTTTTAAAAGTTGTCAATTTATAGAATAAGTTACGAAAAACCGTAGGAGACCATCACGGCGCCGTTAAACAGCGTCTGAATATGAATGCAGTCGGTTGTGGGTTCGATTCCCACCCGGACAATATTAAAATATTTAAATTATTTTTATATGAATAAATAAATAAAATTCAAATAAATAAATAAACAAGTAAATTTTCCGTTTTTGATGATGATCTGATGGAAAGTATATTAGGATTGTCTTCACTCTAGGTCACATAAAGTCAGTGGTAAATATGTCAAGTAATAAGATAAGTCATGATTCTCAAGTATCAGTTTCACAACCAGGATGGTCTCTATGTAGAGCGTAGAAATAATAAATTAAAATTTAAATTTAATAAATCAAAGCTTTTTTTACTGAATTTGATAAATTGGTTTGTTTTTGTTAAAGTTTTAGTAACGTCTAGCTATTTACTAAATTTGAATACAGCGAGATTCGAACCCGCGCCTCTTGAAAACCGTCCAAGCGCTGTGACCGCTAAGCCATGCGTTCTACTACCTGCTGCGTCGAAATCCTTATACGCTTATTACAACTGATTTTTATTGTAAGTTGTATGTTTCTTTAAAAAACCAGTTTGTGGCCAGTCGTGGCCCAGTGGCACAAGCGTGTGACTGTAAACGACTGGTTGTGGGTTCGATTCCCACTCGAGGAGTGGAAATATTTAATATTTCCATTTTCTTCGCTTTGGTGTCGAGGTAAAGCGCGGCGTTGAGTTCCGCCACTTAACACGCAATGCCTCCGAATTCGGCGGAAAGTGGGGAACGGAGTGTCTTAACACTAGGTTATAAAAATAGTTCTAAATCTACAAAGATATTTAGAAAACGTATGAAAATTTGAACGCAGCGGGATTCGAACCCGCGCCTCCTGAATACCGTTCAGAACGGTACCTGAACGGTATTCAGGAGGCGCGGGTTTGAATCCCGCTGCGTTCAAATTTTTATACGTTTTCTTTAAATGTCTTTAACAATAATTTCCTTAAATTTAAATTAACTAAAATTAACAGCAATAAATCTTCTCTACGTGTTCGTATCCGTACATACGAGTACATATGTACATACATTTTGTTTGACATAGGTCGAGTGAAGTAAGACTGTAACCCTCATCTGAAGGGTTTGGAAAAATCTGTTTCATTAAACCTTAAGAATATTGAAAGCTTTTTGGAAAAGTTTTAGTAAAATACTGTGTAGTGACTATATTTTTTGTTTATTATTTTGTAAGTATATTATAAAAACAGAGAGATTTGACACTAAGTTCTCTCTGAAAAACATAAAAAAATGATAAGAAATACTTTTTCAGTTATGTATTATGCTTATTTATTTGCAGCTTCATTGATACCACGGTAATTAAGGAGAACCTAATGACAAAACACTCCATTTTCCAATTTCCGCCCGAAAATTGAGACATTGTAATAGGCGCACTCGCTGTGTTTGCTTTAGGATCAAGAGTCGAGAAATAAAAATAGCTTTAAAAATAATTCCCCTGAGTGGAAGGAAATCAATCTCACAACCGTCGTGTTTACAGCCAGACGCTGTACCACTGCACCACGTCAACCTCTTATATTCCATCTTTAAATATAAACTTCCCAACTTTATCCGCATAGAGTTTTATAGAGAGGGAGAGATAATTCTAAAATAAAAGTAAGCTACTTATTTTTACAAATCAGCTGCTAGTGAAAATACTGTCAAAATTAGTCCAGCCGATCCAGATATTAACCGTAAAAATAGAAAGATAGGCAAAATCTGTAATAAATGTTGTTTTGATATATGTATATACCGTGTATACATATGGGTTTCGTAAAATGGTACTTTAATTTGTATAGATTAGGTATTTTTTTAGCTTCACGCTGTATCCCGCATTTAGCAGATTATGCCGAAAGAACCTCCTGTTAAGACACTCCGTCCCCACTTTCCACCGAATTCTGGGACCACTGCGTGTTAAGTGGCAGAACATAACGCAATAGCGAAGAAAACGGAAATATTAAATATTTCCACCCCTCGAGTGGGAATCGAACCCAC
Source organism: Dryas iulia moderata (assembly GCA_019049465.1). Classification (NCBI taxonomy): domain Eukaryota; kingdom Metazoa; phylum Arthropoda; class Insecta; order Lepidoptera; family Nymphalidae; genus Dryas; species Dryas iulia. The sequence continues at coordinate 3,724,713 of CM032437.1, forward strand.
ATCCACTCGGTCAGTCTATTTAATTTTAACGTTTCAAAATCTTTTAAATTGCACATATTTGCAATAAGTAGGTTAGTATATTACATACATACATATATACACATAGAATCCAGAGTCCAGAGTACAGGAAATTAGATGTTGCGAAGATGAATGATACATACGGATGCAGAGTGTAGAGATGAATGTTTAATTTAAGATGTAATTTGCAATAATGTTGAACAGTAGATAATTTTGTAGAGAACAGAATATCTTCTCACTACGTATTCTTCGTCGTCTTCTTTAAAAGTATAGCAATTTTGTAAATATCAATAAAACAGTATTTCTTGTATGTTCCTATAGAATATATTTCTTTATTAGTATGTGAGCAAAGGTGAGTGGTAAGCGAGGCAGGGGGAGACCTCGGTTGACCTTCGAAAACACAGTATCGATGATACTGGAGGAAGGTCACGTAAAAAGCATGAGGACCCCCCGGAGGGCGTGTATGAAGAGGTTGATGACTGTGGACGAGGCGAAAGAAGTATGCAGGGACCGTAACGTTTGGCGCTCCGTTCCCTCTGACTACCCCGCAAGGGATACAGCGTGAAGCTAAAAAAAAAAAATAATTAGTATGTGAAATAAATAAAAGACCATCATGGTACAGTGAGTGAGTCAGCGTCTGACTGTATTGATTGATTGTAGCTTCAATTCACACTCGGGGGAACGAATTATCTTATCAATAGGTTTTAACTACTTTTAAACATGTTTAAAGTGTTATTCCACACTTAGGAAAATTGAAAAAGACAAGCAATGCAAATTGAATGTATGCTCAGTGGTGAGAGCGCCTGAACGGTATTTAGGAGGCGCGGGTTCTAATCCCGCTGCGTTCAAATTTTTATACGTTTTCTTTAAATGTCTTTTTAAGGTTTTTACTAGCCTGCTATGGCGAAAAATCTAGAAGTGTGAGGAGTCATAAAGCGTCAAGTTCATCCCATGAGGGGAAAGGGCTGGTCGGATTAGGAGTACAATCCTCCGTTGCTGGATAGAGCCCCGTAAAAAACGGGTAAACCAGTAACTTGGTGGTAGGAGATTGTCTCGCGACCATTATCAAAAACGAATTGCCAACATCTGTCGATGTGTCTCAATTCAATGAAATGTAAGCCAAGTTCCCATCCGAGGCCAGTTACATATCCACAACTTTTCTAACATTGTGGATGTCCATAGGAGAAGAAGCTTCTGCTCGTATTAAAGGGGGCTACCTTTAATATATAAAAAGGTAAAAAATATTATTAAATTGCTACTATTCCCCATACTTTACAATAAAATCGACTCTACGTAGAAATAAGGTACCCAAAATACCCATACATCGTACACTTTATTAGATCCAATTGATATTGATGCAGCATCTAACCGATATCAAATAACCTTTTATTTACTTGCTGCCGTTAATCTTCCCCATACTTGCTATTTGTACTGCTACCTGTTAAGAGATACGAGGGTAGAGCTGTAAATCTTTAAGACGTAAAGCAGGGTTGCCATTCTGGGGACTTTGTCAGTAGAACTAGGAAAAAAATAGTCTTAGTGACAAAATAAGTTAGTGACTTATTTAGAGAGTTGGGACACTACAGAATCGACTTCAATCATAAAACATTCCTTGAAGAAAAACATACAATGAGATGTTTTTATGACGCGTTATTGAGTAAGTTGTGTGTAACACCGTCTGCCGGTAAACGCGATGGGCATGTGTTCGATTCTCACTTAGGACAATGATCATAATTATTGTCATTTCTCCACTCTGGTACTTAAGAAAACACAGTTCGCCATTTGACACACAATTTTCGGACGGAAAGCGGAGAACGGAGTGTCTTTACACTAAGTTCTTGCTATGCGTAAAAAAGCGTGGAGCTGCTATAAATAGATTAAATGCGAAGCTAATAATGATTTACGTATTAGCGACTCTAACTGAATTTAAATTAAACTTATTATAATCTAGCGGAATTTATGGAACTAGCTAAGGACTTTTATTTTTCTTTACCGGCAACACTGGCGTAAAGTCAAGAAGACATTTTTGATAGATTTATACTATACTGTAATTTTAATTGAAATAAAAATAATTTATCGCAGCTTCAAGCTTTTATTCTTTCCACGTAGCGTGGTAGTCAGAAACAACCTAATATCAAGACACTCCCTTCTCCAGTTTCAACCCAAAATGGAGACATTGCGTGTTGAGTGGCGGAACTCAAGCCGCGCTTTGTCTTAGGTACTGAGAGAAATGAAAATTGTGATATAGTATTTTTTTTACCTTCACGCTGTATCCCGCACACGGCAGGGTAGGCAGGGGGAACCTAGTGCTAAGACACTCCGTTCCCCACGCACCGCCGAATTCGGAGGCATTGCGTGTTAAGTGGCGGAACTTAACGCTACGCTTTGCCTCAGCACAAGGTGAGGAAAATGGAAACATTAAACATTTCCACTCCTCGAGTGGGAATCGAACCCATAACCAGCCACTTTACAGTCTGTGCCTCTGCGCCACGACTGGCCCGTATATTTTATATTTAATATAGTCATACATCCTAATGGTAATCGAACCCACAACCATCGCTATTGTCAGGCACTGCCTTGTTTTAACAACACGCTGTATCCCGCTGTACCGTGCTAGGATAGGTAGAGGGAACCTAGTATTAAGCCACTCCGTTTCCCATATATAAAATATTAGCGGCCCGCTAGCGGCTTCGCCGCGTGAACTACATGACTTCTTCGTTATATTGCAACCCTCGGGGGTGGGTTTTTGAAAAATAAAGTAGCCTATGTTTAGGCTTAGATAATTAACTATATTTATGCCAAAATTCATTTTAATCGGTCAAGCGGTTTAGATTTTTCATATAAACTTTCATCCCCTATTTCAACCCTGTAGCGGTTGATTTTTGCAAAAATAATTAGCCTATGTTAGACCCAGTAACTTTTACTACTTTCATTCTAAATTTCATCCAAATCGGACCGGTAGATTAGCCGTGAAAGCATGACAGACAAACACACAGACTTTCGCATTTATAATATAAGTATGGATTACGTGTATTAAAATATTGACAAAATTATAATCGTATAAAAAGAAAGCTTTTAAACATACTTTTTCTCAGCTAAACAATATTTTAAACAAGAAAGAAAACTTCTGAAAAAAACCTTGTTAAGGAATGAAATAGAGATTGCGTTTTATCCTATTATAGATACAATTTGAACAGTCGAATTTCCAATATCTCAGCATATTCCCCAGTCACGGGGACTACTGCCTTATTTATAGCTTGGCTCATATGTTAGAGGGTTTGAGGTAATAAGCACCTTGAGCCTTTAGGATCAGTGATAATATATATACATATATATATATATAGAGAGAATACTCTTATGGCTGAGGAGTACAAATTGTGGCTGCAAACGATTATAGGTTCGATTCCCACTAGAAGAATTTTAATATTTAACACATCATTTATATTGCTCGGGTGTTGAGGGAAAGCGCAGCGTTGAGTTCCGACACAAAACGTGCAATGTCTTCAGATATGGCGAAAAATGAGGAACGGAATGTCGTACATTAGGTTTCCTTTGCCTACCCTGCTGCGTGCGGCATACAGCGTGAAGCTAAAAAAATAACTAGAAAGAAATACGTGCTAAGAGATTTGACAAATACTCCCTCCAGTCATTTCAAGGGTATCGTTGTCACTAATAAATAATTTTATTTGTAAATTATTGACTTAAAATATATTACTCTGAGTGTCTTGCGGCGGTTCTTCTCATAAAAATAATTCCAACACACTTTACATTACCTCATGAGATCTCCAAACCAAGGTCAGAGATGTTATTTTACAGTTCATTATTTTCTATCACGTTTTTCGCCATCATGGCGCAGTGAGTAGCTCAGCACTGTTATGGTATTTAGTTGTGGTTTCGATTTCCACTTGAAGGAAATAATTATTATTTTTCTTTCTCTCTCTCTCTCTCTCTCTCTCTCTCTCTAGTGAACAAAGTAAAATGTGATCAATGTCAAATTGAGGTCCGCCACTCACCAAATAATGTCTTGAACAGAATGTTTAGACACTAGATTCTCTCTGACTACCCAGCTATGCGGAAAAGTGAAGTGAAAGTGAAAAAAGTGTGAAGTACTACACTACTTTATTCAATTATAAAAATAATAAATTATTTTTTTATAAATTTACTAATGCTTTATAATAAAATACCACAAAACTTGAATTTTCTAAATTCCCGCGAGCGTCTCGCCTTCATCCTGTTTGTTCTAACCGCTAATTAGAAATTTAAAAAAACACCGAAAATTGAAATTTTCTGGAAGTAACGCGTTTAGGAAAACTACAAACTAGCATTTGTTTAAACCGTTTTACACTGTTTACCGCAATGTAGGGTAGACCAAGAGAATCTAGTGTTAAGATACACTCCGTTTCTTACTTTTCGCCGACATTTGAAACATTGCTCGTTATGTGGCGGATTTAAACGCTGCACATAGTCTAATAAAAAGAGCAGAAGAATGAAAATAATGAAAATCATTACCCGTATAGCAATCGAATCCACAACCGATTGTGTTTCTCGCGTTGCTCAGCGTCTCGTTAAATTTTAACAATTTCATTGTGGCACAGTTAACATGAGTTCGACTGAGCTCAGAGGTCGTGAATACAATTCCCATTTGGTATTTATTGTATTTATAAGCAAAGAAAGACTTTGGACCTCGGTTACGATGGCTACGCACACGAAGGTGTAATATGGAAAAAGAGTGAAGAAATATCTTTTATTTAAATATTACAAATATATTAAGCCAGTTAAATAAATGATAGATACGAACGAGTATATGTTAAATATTCGATATTATATAAAGATACAGACAAGTTGCTAAGGCAACTCGTATTTTATGCATCCACTACTATTTTTTTTTTACACAAGTAAAACTATAGCTTACAATATAATTGCTTTTCCAATTTGTTTTGATAGGATGTTTAAACCGGATAGAAAGTTAATAAAATAGGTGTTTTAATCATTAAATGTACTTATAATTTAATTATATATTAATTAAATTTTACGTTTATATGCAACAGGCCAGGATAGGACTTGACTACGACTTATTGTATCTTACAATAGGGATAGGCCATCGGTATCCAACGAATAGTGAAGAATGGACTGTCTTGACAATCTGTTTAAAATGGTTAAAAAAGGCAATATTGATAATTCTCATCTAAAAGTATAAAGTATTATAATTTTCAAGATTTGGGTTTGAAAATAAAATTTAAAAAAAAACATGTAATTGTTTACATATATGCATAATGCATCTTAAACTGAGAGGAGTTGCACTGTTGAGTATATGACGCTATATAGCGACAATATTTAACAAAATTTCCAATTCTATTTAGTCGCTAGTGTGCAGTACGCCTTATGTGCTCGCCCATCTGCTTCAAACGAAATTTCATTCACATCAAATGGATTTCTCTCGGCTGTTTAAATAGGGCCGTACTTTTTCCTTCAGATTAATAATACTACGAAACTAGTTTGATAATACGGTTTCTGTTCCTTCACAATATTTCCTTTCCCTTTACAAATTTCTTTTTTTTGTTTTTTATGGAATAAAGGAGGCAAACGAGCAGAAGGCCCACCTGGTGTTAAGTGGTTACCTTCGCCCATAGACATCCACAACATTAGAGTTATGGATGCGTTGCCAGCCTTGGGAATGTAGGACAGAAGGAGGGAGGAAGGATGGGAATGGTGGGAATGGGGGAGAGCTGGCTTACATGCCATCGAACCGTAACACATCATTAGATATTTGGCGGTTCGTCTTTGACATGATAGTGGTCGCAAGCCAGTTGGAGAACGAATCTCCTACCACCAAACAAAAGTAGAAGTAATTCATTTCTTTTATTTTTAACATAGACTAAATCTAAATCAACGCTTTAAGTATCTAATAACTAAGCCCTTTTTTGTGTTCCTTTACTATATTAATATATTTTTTATCAATAATACTTATAAAAAAATATGATAATACATATGAAAACATATAAAATTGATTTTCAATATTATTTTAGCTTCACGCTGTATCCCTTGCGGGGTAGTCAGAAAAATTGATTTTCAATAAAATACATATAAAATTGATTTTCAATATTATTTATTGTCCCTAAATTATATTTTACCAACTTTAAATTTTACACAATTGGGGCCAAAAGGATAGCGTTCGACAGAAAATAATATTGTAGATGAGTTGTGATTGAATGATTGTGTATATTAAAATTAGTTTCATTTCCGCGATCTGGTAGAAAAAAGTGCGGCGTTGAGTTCCGCAAGTAAACACGCAATGTCTTAAATTCGAAGTATTATGAAATAATCATAATATTCAATTGAATCAGACCTAATATAATCATGTGTACAGTTAATTAACTTCTTGGTCATTTTTTTTACTGTTATATTAGGTATATTTATCGCCTTCGAAGATCTCATAGGTTTATTTATTTTTTTGCTTCACGCTGTATCCCGCCCACAGCAGGGTAGGCAGAGGGAACCTAGTGATAAGACACTCGGTTCCCCACTTTCCACCGAATTCGGAGGCCTTGCGTGTTAAGTGGCGGAACTTAACTGGCTTTGCCTCGATAAAAGACCGAAGAAAATGGAAATAATAAATATTTCCACTCCTCAAGTGGGAATCGAACCCACAACCAGCCGTTTACAGTCACAGGTTTGTGCCACTGCGCCACGACTGGCGCCAAGGTGGCTCTTAGGTTTAGTTAAGCAAAATTTCAAAAAAGATATATTTTTTTCATTTTTCATTATTTTTTAATATTATTTAAATTCTTATAAAAGAAACCCAACTTAGACCTGACGAATATATGTCAAAAAGCTCTTAAGGTATATTAGCACTTTGTTCACATTTAGAGCTTAATTAGATGTAATTATGAATTATGAAGAAACGTAAAAGTATTTTATAATGTAATAAATATAGCTTCACGCTGTATCCCGCACACAGCAGGGTAGGCAGAGGGAACCTAGTGTTAAGACACTCCGTTCCCCACTTTCCGCCGAATTCGGAGGCATTGCGTGTTAAGTGGTGGAACTTAACGCTTACCAGAGCGAAGAAAATGGAAATATTAAATATTTCCACTCCTCGAGTGGGAATCGAACCCACAACCAGTCGTTTATAGTCACAGGCTTGTGCAACTGGGCCACGACTGACCACAATATTTAATATAGCATTTTAATAATAAAGCATCTAAATAAGGTGATGTTTTTTAACTTGCACTAATTTTTTATTAATAGACCGAAATAAAAAAAAATGTCTAGACAGAGTGCCTTTTATTATCGCGTTAAATAACGCTTAAAGTCAATTCAACGTTGTTTCGGATGTAATGAAACAAGCGAGCGGTCATTTGTCACTAGAATGTCTTTCAGGTCCATTTTTTTTCATGGTATATATATTTTTCACATAGCAGAGTAGCCAGAGAGAGTCTAGTGTCAAGAGTTTTTACCCGTGGGGGGACGGGTTAGAATACAATTCCCGTTATATTACAGTTATTGAAGAAGCATGCCGCTCTTTTTTGTATAGCAGAGAGAACCTATTGTTAAGACACTCCGTTCCTCATTTTACGCCCGAATGAAAACATTACATTACAAAATTCAACGCCAAATAACGTATGATCATTCCTAAGAGGGGGAATCGAACCCATAGCTATAGCGTTTACAATCAGACGCTGCTCCACTGTGCCACGACGGAGTCATTATTATTAAATACATACTCAAAAATATATACATATGTATGTAAAATGGTATACAGGTAATACAGACCATCGTGGCACTGTGTCCAGTCTGACAGTAAACTCGAAGGTTGTAAGTTCAAACCCCACGCGGGGGAATTATATTAAAGTTTTAATACCTCCGTTTAATATATATCGAATCCCATCGATTACTGAATTCCGTAGAAAAGTGGAGACTGAGCATTTTGACACTCGACACTCACACAGATTCACGGTATCCTACACGCAACAGGGGAGGCAGAGTCCTACCTAACCTAGTATTAAGACACTCCGTTCCCCATTTTCCGTCGAATTCTGGAGGCATTGCGCGATAAGTGGAGGACCTCTACGCCACGCTTTCCCCGACAAGAGAGCGACGAAAATGATATTATTAAATATTTCCACTCCTCCATTGGGAATCGAACACACAACCTGTCGCGTTTACAATGAAACTTTGTGCCCGCAAGCCACTACTGGCCCCCTTATTATATTTTTACATCAAAATAGAATGGACACGAGATTCTATGTACTCGTAAAATGCAATAGCAAGTGATAAGGTACCCTAGCTGATGTGTACCGACCGCGCCTCGGGCAGTGTATTATGCTTTGGTTACATAGAGCATATCTTAAATAGAAGTACATATAGCGGCGTAGTTACACTGCCTGACGACGGTTGAGGGTACAATTCTAATTATTGATATTTACTTTAATAAATTACTTTATTTTAATAAATCTTTCGTGAGCTGGGTTTCTTGTGCCATAGGTAATATAAAAAAGTGAAGGTAAGTAACTCTAAATATCAAAAATAACTATAACAATAATGAAAGAAATCACTTGGTCACTGATGGACATCACCTATAGAATATAAGATTTATAATAAGTCTGAATGGTTTTGAATTGTAAACGCGCCAAACAACAAAGTAATTATTAAATATTAACAAGTAACAGGGGTATCTGTGAGCCGATGGATTTATTACATTAAAAAAATAAACATTTTAATATTATTTTTCAGGTTTTTGAAGCCGACCAAACGCTCTGACCGCTAAGCCATGTCTACTACTACCTGCGTAGAAATTCTTATATGCTTATTACAACTTATTTTTGTTGTGAGCTCTTAGACAGATTGACTCTTAATGGATTTGAATCTCGCTGCAATCAATAAATAAAATATAGCTTCACGCTGTATCCCGCACACAGCAGGGTAGGCAGAAGGAACCTAGTGTTAAGACACTCCGTTCCCCACTTTCCGCCGAATTCGGAGGCTTGCGTGTTAAGTGGCGGAACTTAACGCCGCGCTTTACCTCGACACCAGAGCGAAGAAAATGGAAATATAATTTCCACTCTTCGAGTGGGAATCGAACCCACAACCAGTCGTTTACAGACACACTCTTGTGCCACTGCGCCACGACTGGCCACTAATAGGTAATAATATTTGATCCACTGACTGATAAGCATATAAATAGAAATCCAGAAAACGTCCAAGATGTTTCTATATCACAATTTAAGAAGTTGTGAAAAGACGTTTGTGTGTTAAAGCTTATTACCAAATTCAAGATTTTATAAATAAATAAAGAATCGGGATGTCGTAACTCTAGGTTACCTCTGCCTACCCTGCTGTGCGTGGGAAACAGCGTGAAGCTGGAAAATATAAGAGAGATATAAAATTCAATATATACATGCCCTAACCGTTGCTCCACATCGTACACCCGAACAAACCTACATTCCCCGAACAATGGGAACTTGTGAAAATAATCTATTTTGCATTTGAAACACATTTCTTTATAAATATGGAAATGATTTGGCTCCAGGCGCGATGTCTGAATTGCTTGCCACAATGCCTATCCAGCGGGTGGGTATTGGTGTTACGTAGCCTTTTCAAATGTAAGATATGTAGTATGTGTTATTATGGTTTGCTTGCTAAGTTATGTTTTAAACTGCCTTGCAGGTTTAATAATAATAATTAATTAAAAAGAAATCCATGAAAATTATGATAGAGTAATTTGCTATGTGTGAATAAAACTAAAAAAAAAACAAAATAATTTATTAAATTGCATCTCTTTCCAAATAATTGTTACAAATTTGAAAAATCTCTCTACAGAGATGACAACCACATAAATAAATTAATAAGCGTGTAAGAATTTCAACGCAGTCGGTAGTAGAACATATGACTTAGCGGTCAGAGTACTTGGAAGGTTCCAAGAGGTGCAAGTTCGTATTGCGCTGCGTTCAGATTTCTAATCGTTTTTTAAAAAAAAATTTTTTTAGATAGTAGTATTGACAATTTCTTTGAAGCTTTCGGCGCAGTGGTACAGTATTATTTTAGTATAATTATGTGTCTTGACACTAAATTATCTCTACCTACACTAAAATACGGGAAATATAATAAAAATTCTAAGTAAATCTCTGAATAAGGAAGCCTAAAATGTACCGTAAATCACAATACCATGGATGATCTTTAATTCCTTCCAATTTATTTTTACCTTTTAACCCCGAAATTTCCCAAAAGAAATAAAAAGTAAATGTTCGTCAATCATTTTCTCACCTTTAGTATTTTTCCTTGAAAACACATTTTTGTAAGTCATCAGAGCCATTCGCCTAATGAGGGGAACGAGGGCTGAATGGAAGAGGACGAGCTGGTTGTCCTCTGGATAGATATACTTTAATTTGATATAAAAATATAAAATAGCTTCACGCTTTTTCCTGCATAGCAGAATAGGTGGAGAAAATCTAATGTCAAGATACTCCGTTCGTCGCTTTGCGCCCGAAATCGAGACATAGCCTGTTGAATGGAACTTAACGAGGCATTTTATATTATATGGTACCTTAAACAAATACGAGAGAAAGAAATAGAATTGTTTTTGTTGTCTGGTATCGAGGCAAAATCGCGGCGTTAAGTTTCGCCACTTAGCACGCAATGTCTCCGAATTCGGCGAAAATGGGAAACGAAGTGTCTTGACACTAGGTTCCCTCTGCCTACCCTGCTGTGTGCGGGATACAGCGTGAAGCTAAAACAAATAAAAATAAGTGATAAATATAAGTATTTTTTTATAAACCATTTAATAACCAAATGTCAATACAGCCATCGCTATACAAAGCTATAAAAGATGTCTTTAGTGTATGAAATCCTTACGATTCCCTCGTGGTTACTTTTTGCGATCAATTTATTGCTATTTCAGTAAGAAAGGGGAAAGTGTAATTTTAAACTTGGATAATTAGTTGTAATCCATTGGGTGTAATCCTAGATTATTTATGTTATCTCGGTGATAACCAGTTCAGTACCTGTGCCATGCAAAAGATTGTCTATACTAATATAAGAAGCGGGAAGCAGGGGGGAATGTTCAATATTTTTTTTTAGCTTCACGCTTTTTCCCGTGTAATTTGAGAGTCGGAGAGATACTAGTGTCAAGACACTCCGTCCTCCACTTTACCAGAATTCGACACATTGTGTGTGTAAGTGATGGAACTCAACGCCACACTTTGTCTTGGCAATCAGAGCAATAATGTTATTATAATTTAAATATTATTCCCCCAAATCTGAATTGAACCTAGAACCAATTGAACCAATTGAAAAAACAAAATTAACAATTAAATATTAACAATTCATTATTTGTTTGTAGGAAAATCACATAAAAATCTCAACTAGCTGAATTATTAATAGTTCTTAATGAATGTTTACACAACAATTAACAATAAATTAATTGTTAATTGTGATTTTCGGACAAACAAATGATCTATTGTTAATATTTAATTGTTAAATGCAATTAAATTTTGTCCATAAAACATAGGAATGCCTGACAAAAAATAATGGCAATTATTTATCTTGGCTCAATTGCATAAACTTTTTTGTTCCATGTTTAAAAGTTCTTGTCACTATAATAGTATAGTCACTATAAAGTAGGTTTTATTCAATGAAGAATACATTCAAGCGTGTGAATGTAAGCGACTGGTTGTGGGTTCGATTTCCACTCGAGAAGAGGAAATTATATTTCCATTTTCTTCGCTGTGGTGTCAAGGTAATAAAGGCGCGGCGTTAAGTACCGCCACGTAACACGCAAGCCTCCGAATTCGGCAGAAAGTAGGGAACGGAGTGTCTTAACACTAGGTTCCCTCTGCCTACCCTGCTGTGTGCGGGATACAGCGTGAAGCTTAAAAAAAGAACATTAATTCTAGTATAAGTACATTTTTAAATTCTAGTATAAATTGGAACATTGCAATTTGTCCATTTTCCGCTCGAAATCAAGACATTATGTGTGTAGAGGCGGAACTCAACACCTCTCTTTGTCTTACTTCAAAGAGAAGTAATCATTATCAATTCATGTTTTATTTACGCAAAGCAGAGTAGTTAGAGAGAAGTTAGTGTCAAAACTAGTGTCTAGTGTCAAGACACTCCCTTCTCCACTTTCCGTCTAAAATCGAGACATTGCTTGACGTGCTTTGTCTTAGATACCAAGACTAAAAATGATATACAATCATTCCCTGAATGGAAATCGAACCGACGACCAATGGCATTTAGACACCAATGACTTCTATATATAAGTAACGTTACGTGATAAAAATGCATATTCTACGATTTTATTCAACAAATATATTTAAATTGTAGTAGAAATTTGCAATATTGCAAAATATTGATAAAGGCCGACAGATCCCCTCCCACTTGCGAGTGTAGTTGAAAGACGATCAAATGTTATATTCGTATTCATATTGTATGAAATGTATTGATTTTGATATAAATGTAGTTTATTGTTTACATTTCTTTTAATTTTTTTAGTGACTAAATCGTAGTGTTTCGTCACTTCGTTACTTACTTGTAAAGATAGTTAGAGATCACGCCATCTTGTCGCAGTGAGGTAGCGTCTCACTGTAAGCACGATGGTAGTGGGTTCGATTCCCACTTGTGAAAATATATTTTTTTATTTCTCCGCTGTGATAGACTTTTTGTCTTCAACGAGTTTCTATCTTAGTGTCTTGAAAAATGTCAACCCAATTATAATAAAATTTTATAGGCAGAGGAAACCTAGTATTAAGACAATCCGTTCTCCACTCTCCGCTGAATTTTGAAGGCATTGCCTCTTAAGTGTCGAAATTCAATGTCACGCTTTGCCTCGACACCAGAGCGAAGGACATGAAGTATTAAATATACCAATTCCTCGAATCTACAACCAGTCGCATTTACAGTACACTTTGTGCTTCTGCGCTACGTCGGGCGTTTTTTTCGTAATAAAAGAATTGTTGATTTCTTTGCAAATTCACGCCTTTTTCCGAAGAACCTTGTGTTAATACACTCCTCTCTCCGATTTCCACCTGATTTTGTGCGTGTTATATCACTTTGTTACTTAGAAGTTTAATAAAAGAAACATGTGAAATTGAATATTTCATCGAAAACATCAACTCAATAATAGCAAAAGAAAACAGATCTTTAAATAGATCTCTCTACTTTATTCCTTTTCGGGCAAAAAGAAGGTAGTGTCAGAACACTCCGTTCTCCACTTTCTGCTATTGTATGTTTGTCTTGCGGAACTCAACGCAGTTTTAATAAATTTTCTGGTTGATACTTTCCTGAAACTTAGATAATAAATTTCCATTAAAGCCACAACAAAATAAATGTTTTTATATTAAATTTTCACACGCTCTCGTTAGGGTTGCTAACTATACTATAATATATAATAATACCTATATATAATATAGGTACAAATATAATGTATATCGGGACTTCGTAATATATACTGTTGAAGAAATATATAGTATGTACACTATAATATTATATTCTAGTACAATGTTTAAATTTTGCAAGATTAAAATTATTAAATAAAAGGTTTAATTGAAGAAACGTGCTTAAAAGAAGAAATTGAAGAATGCAAGCATTCAAGAAGTACTTGTAATTGTATTTTATAAAAAACATATATAAGTTAAAAATATGACTTGGTATTATTCATACAAAACTGTATACTTTGAAGCGCACTTTATCCTTTGCTATTTTTTCAAAGTAAAATGAAGAATTATTAACATATTAAAAGTGTTATTCACAGACTTAGTAAATTGTAAGATATTCTTAGGAAAAACGCTATTCGTGCAATCTATAACGTAGGCCCGAAAGATTCATTAAGAACAAAATTTAAAGAAATTAATATATTGACTGTTGCTTCTCAATACATATTTGCTAATGTTATGTATGTTAAGAAAAATATTAAGGATTTTATAAAAATTGGCGACACACATAATATTAATACTAGAAATAAGCATAAACTGATTACACCTGTGACTCGATTGCATCGAGTCAATAATTCATTCATGGGACAGTGTATACGCTTTTACAATAGGATCCCAGAAAACGTCGTTCTATATCACAATTTAAAAAAGTTGTGAAAAGACGTTTGTGTGTTAAAGGTTATTACCAAATTCAAGATTTTATAAATGATAACACGCCTTGGGAATGAAATGCTCGCTCCAGGCTATTTCAAAAGTATCACTGTCTGCAATAAATCTGTATATAATAATCACTTTAAAAAAAAAGAAGTCCCGCTGAGTTTCTTGCGCCGGTTCTTCTCAGGTCTGAGGCATTAAATTTAGTGAACCGGTGGTAAACTATTTCACGTTCAAAAAATGAAGCTTGTAACTTCTTATTTTGAATAAAATTATTTGACTTTGACTTTGACTTTGGCTTTAGATTCAATATTTAAACACAGTGCAATTCTCAGCTGTGTCTGTTAGAAAAGAAAACGCCCAAATGCTTTGATTGCTAAGCCACGCGTTCTACTACCAGCTGCGTCGAAATTCTTATACGCTTATTACAATTTATTTTGTTTGTTATTAAAGTTGACAACCCTAGCTCCCTCTATTTATAAAACAGGTAAAGAGAAAAAAATCTAGTGTCAAAACACTCTGTGCTCTGTTTTCCGATAAAATTTGATTTATTAATTGTGTAATTGTGGAACTCAACGCTGCACTTTGCTCTAATAAAAGAAAGGAAATACGAATAATTTATGAACAATCACATCATCAATTATTTTAAAACAATTCTCCGAAAATACCAAACATTTTATTTGTATTTTTCTTTTTCTTTTTTTAAATAAAATATTTAACAGTGTCTGAGTTTGGCAACCCTAGCTCCAGTAAGCCACGGGTAACCCGCGCCTCTATTTAAGGCATCATGACTGCCAAAAAATAATTTGGAATGACGTTTAATATAATGTAAAGGATTTACACCGCATTCTGTTCATAATAATAACATTTTCGTGAAGCGTGACAAGGAACATTTGGAAAAACCGTTATAAAAAATTACTTTCTCTACTGACTGTTGATTTTAAAAGTAATATATATATAATATATATAATATGGTTAAGGAGATTTAAGGAATATGGTAATACTATCTTAGTTACATCAGAGTATAAAAAAAATACAATTTTTAAAATTTTTAGAAATGTCATAAAAATATTTATTATTTCCTAAACGTGTGAATAACACTTTTAAAATGTTTAAAAGTGTTTAATAAATAGCATTCTCTCTTGCCAAACGATTGTTCTTAGAATATTCTTTGTGCAGGAGAAATTTGTAAAAATCTCTCTACGTATCTTTCGTCGTATCTGGAACTGCTTAAATCACCACATGAACACGTTCTTCTTCATTCTTACTATAACCTTCTCACTTTCAATTTTCGCTGACAGAGCATATATTGTTACAACAGTAAGTATTTAAATTAGTTGAGCGGGTTCGTCAGAGAGAACCCAGTGTCGAGACACTTCGTCTTCCATCAAATATTTCCATTTTCTTAGCTCTGGTGCCACTTAGCATAAAATGCCTCCAGAATTCGGCGGTGGCATGGGAAACGGAGTGTTTTAACACTAGGTTCCCTCCGTCTACCCTATTGTGTGTGGGATACATCGTGAACCTAAAGGACAACTTTCTGATAGAGAACGGCTTAAACGTTTAGTTGATAACAAAAAAATGGTCTTTTTTAATTTTTAGACGTTTTTAGCACAAAAGTAAAGGAAAAAGAATGTATTCTATTTTAATTACGTCTCTAACTACAAACGATTATTGTAAGAGCCAGTTTTTAGGTCACAAGTGCTCTGTTTAATATGTACTTAGTAATTACAGGCTAACGACAGACAGAAGATAATGGGGTGGATAAAAAGTCTATATACAAAAACGTTCTTTTTACAGGCCAGTTGTGGCCCAGTGGCACAAAGTATGACTGTAAAGCGACTGATTGTGGGTTCGATTCCGACTCGAGGAGTGAAAATATTCAATATTTAAATGTTCTTCGCTTTAGTGTCGAGGGAAAACGCGGCGTTAAGTTCCACCACTTATGTGTATCATAATACTTGGTTCCCTCTGCCTACCCTGCTGTGTGCGGGATACAGCGTGAAGCTAAAAAAATATTATAAGGCCATCATTAATTAGTGTGACAGCGTTTGTATTAGAGATCGTGAGCTTGGTCCCTATATGGGGCTTATAAAATAAAAAATGATTACATTTTTTTAAAATAATGATTTCCATTTTTTAAAAACAGATAAAAAGAAAGTTTTCTCAGCTTATCGCATAACATTTACATTTTCCCGTACACGAGGGTAGTCATAGAGAACGTAGTGTTAAGACACTCCGTTCTCCCCTTTCCGCCTGACATCGAAACATAACGTGTTGGCGGAAGTTAAAGTCGTCATTTGCCTTACGTACCCGAGTTAAGAAAAAAAATTATATATAAACATTCAGCCAGTGGGAATCGAACCCACATCTATCGTGGTCAGAGTTATAAGCAGTACGCTACAATAATAGGTACTATTAAATAAAAACACATAGGTACGATTCATCATTTTCTTTATTATTATTAGAACTTTTGCTGGTATCAAATTTGACTATTACGTTGCCTGTGGAAGAATTATATCAAAATATGTTTAGGCGGCAAAAGTAGGCACGAGGTGTATAATAGCGAAATCTCTCTATAATCTGCGCCACTATGTCATCGTCTGACTGTAAAGGTGATTGTTGTGGGTTCCATTCCTGCTCAGGGCAATGCGTGAGTATATTTTAAAAAATAAAATTAAATAGCTTCACGCTATATCACGCACACAGCAGGGTAGGCAGAGGGAACCTAGTGTTAAGACACTCCGTTCCCCACTTTCCGCCGAATTCGGAGGCTTGCGTGTTAAGTAGCAGAACTTAACGCCGCGCTTTACCTCGACACCAGAGCGAAGAAAATGGAAATATAATTTCCATTCCTCGAGAGGGAATCGAACCCACAACCAGTCGTTTACAGTCACACTCTGCGACTGGTGAGTATATTTAAGTTTTCATTACGTCGCTCTGGTAACTAACAGTAGTTGGGGTTAGCCACTTAACATGCAAAGTGTCAATTTCGAGTGGGAAATGGAGGACGGGGTCTTGACACTAAGGTCCTTTCTTACTACCCGCCTGTAAAATATGTTTTAGAAATAAACTGACAGTAGTCACACAAGCCGAGATCTTTTAGTAGTTTATAGACAGCTTTACGCTTTTCCCGCATAACACGGTAATTAGAAAACCTAGTGTCAGACACTCCGTTCTCCGCTTTCTATCCGAAATCAATCAATCAAATTAAATATGTTTTTTTTTAATAAACTGTTACGAGCACTTTCGAACCGTCATTTAACATAATAATGTCAGTATTATGATTTCTACAAGAAGCAATTATAAGCTAATAAGCGAATAAGGAACTAGAATTCTTTCATACAAAAAAATGTTGCCATATTATGTAATAGCTGCCCGCTCGCGGCTTCACCGCGTGAACTATTTCATTATATTGCAACCCTCGGGGGCCCATTTTTTAAAAATAAAGTAGCTTTTGTTTAAGCTTAGATTATCAACCACATTTATGCCAAAATTCATTACAATTGGCCAAGCGGTTTAGATTTTTCATATAAACTTTCATCCCCTTTTTCGACCCTTTAGAGGTTCATGTTTGAAAAAATAAGTAGCCTATGTTAGACCTAGTCACTTTTACTATTTTCATTCTAAATTTCATCCAAATCGGACCGGTAGATTAGCCGTGAAAGCGTGACAGACAAACACACAAACTTTCGCATTTATAATATAAGTATGTAATATATTAAGTAGTTATCTACTTACCAAATGGATCAACTGAAATATAAATCCAACATATCTGTATACTTACTAATTATATGAATTATTTAAGAATATTTTAAACTATCAGATTCGTTATACTTAATGACCCTTCTCTTAAATACCTGTCACGCTGAACAACTTTTGTTAAGGCACAATTTCCTCTTATCTTATAGTAGCTAATGTATTATGATTTTAAATTAGATGTTCCACTCTTTAAAATTAGTTGTGGCCTAATTCCTGCCTGTAGTAAAAATCTGTACAACGGAAAAAGTTTTATTCAAATCCGTCTAGTATTTATGATGATGTGTGCGTACAAACATTATACAAATTTTTACTCTTTTGTTAAATTAAAACAGTAAATATATGAAACAATGTTTATCTATGTGAGAGATACATTCATTGATACATTTGTCCTTTCACTAGACCGGGAAAAAATATATAATTATTTTTTTAGCTTCACACAGCAGGGTAGGCAGAGGGGGCCTAGTGTTAAGACACTCCGTTCCCCACTTTCCGCCGAATTCGAAGGCTTGCGTGTTAAGTGGCGGAAATTAACGCGCGCTTTGCCTCAATACTAGAGCGAAAGAAATGGAAATATTAAATATTTCCACTCCTCAAGTGGGAATTGAACCCACAACCAGTTGTTTACAGTCACACGTTCGTGCCACTGTGCCACGGCTGGCCCCAATGATTGAATGGAAAATAAAATGATTTAGATATAATAATTTCAAGTATTTATCAAATCTACAACCATAGCGTATACAGTCAATCGCTGTTACACTGCGCCATAATGGCTTCTATATACATATTCTCATATAGAGATATGCTTATAGATTTTTATAAGTCGATACTTACTATCGATGTCCGTAATGGTGACTTGATTTTTGTTTTCTAAAGCTAAAGAAAAACAATACACTTTTGAAAGATAGTTATAACATGATTTATTAACGATTTAACTATTTTTGTTTTTTTTAAGCAACAAACATTGAAATATTTGACTTCTTATTTTTTTTTATAGCTTCACGCTGTATCCCGCACACAGCAGGGTGGGCAGAGGGAACCTAGTGTTAAGACACTCCTTTCCCCACGCACCACTGAATTTGGAGGCATTGCGTGTTAAGTGGCGGAAGTTAACGCCGCGCTTTCCCTCGATACTTTTTTTTTATAAAAAAATAAGTTGTAATAAAGCGTATAAAAATTTCGAATCAGCGTGTAGTAGAAAGCATGGCTCAGTTGTGAGAGCGCCTGGACGGTATTCAGGAGGCGCACATCCATGGAATGCTAAGGAATTTCTTCTTACTTATTTATAGCTTCACGCTGTATCCCGCACACAGCAGGGTGGGCAGAGGGAACCTAGTGTTAAGACACTCCGTTCCCCACTTACCGCCGAATTCGGAGGCATTGCGTGTTAAGTGGCAGAACTTAACGCCGCGCCTTACCTCGGCACCAGAGCGAAGAAAATGGAAATATTAAATATTTCCACTCCTCGAGTGGGAATCGAACCCACAACCAGTCGTTTACAGTCACACGCTTGTGCCACTGGGCCACGACTGGCCTTTCCTTGGAATTTCATCTTACTTAATGAAAATCTATAAGCAATATTTAGTCTACCTAGTGAAGTGATTTTTTTCTCCGTTTTACACAATACGATAGTTTTAAAAATACAAACTTTACATACACTTAATAAAATATTCCATAATCGCTTTCCCTTTCTCTCTGCTGTAGGTTTCTACTAGCCTTTGGATGAAATTCTTAAAGCCGGTTAGCCATTGTGGTTCTGTATTATGAAATTTAATAAATATGTATACTTTTTTAAGTTCCGCCACTTAACACGCAAGCCTCCGAATTCGGCGGAAAGTGGGGAATGGAATATCTTAACACTAGGTTCCCTTCTGCCTACCCTGCTGTGTGCGGGATACAGCGTGAAGCTATTTAAATGTATACTTTTTTACAGCTCAACACTTTTCCAGCATTGGAGTCTAGTCAGACTGAACCTAGTGTCAAGATACTCCGTTTGCCACTTTCCGCTCGAAATCGAGACATCGCGTTTTAAGTAGCGGAACACTACACCACACTCTTTGTCTTTGGTACCAAAGAGAAGAAATGAAAATTATATATAACCACACCCTAGAGTGGAAATCGAACCCAATACCATCGGGCTTACAGACAGAAGCTCTCCACTGCGCCACGACGGCTTCAGCAGGCTATATAGTTTGATATGACTTATATACCTATAAGTTAGTTTCTAACATTCTCGAGGACTTTACAGTGCTATAGGACACTTTCTGACTATAAGAAGTTATAGGTTCGATCCGCACTTGAGGGAATGATTATATTTAAATTTTCGTTGGAAATGACCATATGGAACATATTCCTTAGAAGTTGGACGATCTCCAAGAAACGCGGGTTCGAATCCCGCTGCGTTCAAATTTTTGTTCATTTTTCAATGTCTTTTTTTTTCACGTTTGAAATTTGTTTAACATATTAAATAGGTATAATTTTTTTTATATGTAATGTAAGATTAATGGCCAGTCGTGGCGCAGTGGCACAAGAGTGTGACTGTAAACGACTGGTTGTGGGTTCGATTCCCACTCGAGGAGTGGAAATTATATTTCCATTTTCTTCGCTCTGGTGTCGAGATAAAGCGCGGCGTTAAGTTCCGCCACTTAACACGCAAGCCTCCGAATTCGGCGGAAAGTGGGGAACGGAGTGTCTTAACACTAGGTTCCCTCTGCCTACCCTGCTGTGTGCGGGATATAGCTTGAAGCTATATATTTATATGTAATGTAAGATTAATACTCAACCGTCAACTAGTTTGGTTCCTGAAACAAGAGAAAACAAATATTATTCATTAAAATAGGCACACCTATAAAGTCAAAGTCAAAAGTTTTACCAAAATCGATGCAGAAACTCTAGCGTAAAAAACGACGAATAGACAGCAATTTTTTAAGCTTCACGCTGTATATTGCACACAGGAGGGTAGTCAGAGGGAACCTAAAGACACCTTCATTCTCTACTTTCCGCTGAATTCAGAGGCATTGCCTGTTACGTGGCACGCAACGCCTCCGAATTCGGCGGAAAGTGGAGAACGGAGTGTCTTAACACTAGATTCCCGTTGCCCTCTCTGCTATGTGCGTTGTAAAAAAATATAAAGAATATTTACTTTGCGATTAACTTACTTGTTTTGGATCTGGATCTCTTCTTGGCTCTCATGATTGGACTGTATTCTATTTCAGTTGTTCCTATAAACGAAACAATTACTCTAAACGAAATTAAATTATTTTTAATAGAAATTAGATGAATAATACTAAAAGAAATACGCTTAAAATTATCTTTTCACAGACATTGGTATCCATGGCAAAGTTTTATCAGATTTTTCAATTCTTATTCAAATATGTAAAACATTTGAAGGCAGCGAGATTTGAACCCACACCTTTTGAAAGCTGTCCAAGTGTTTTGAGCGATTTTTAATCGAAATATAATCAAAAATAACTTTAAAACAAACTGCTTATAACGAGAATCGAACTCAAGACTTCCTAAAAAAAACTAATAATTTCCGTTTCGAGGCACCCGATATATAGCATAATCTTGTTTACTTACTAACTAAGATTTATATATGTCGTCGTTCAAACCTTCCATTGACCAATTCACAAATATGGCTAGCATTTCATAAGAATAGAGAAAAGTGTGGGACGAAGTGTTTTACCACTAGGTTCCCTCTGCCTACTCCGCTACGCGCGGGATACAGCGGGAGGCTAAAAAAAGAAATCATAACACACCGGCATTTAATGATTTTCACGATGAGCCCAGCGTGTACCAGAACCTATTTGTCAATATTCCCACCTAAATATTGGGCTGATCGTGGAGTTGTTGCATTTTGTGCTTCACGTAGCAGATTTTGTTGATATTAAAAGATATTCATACCTCAGTTAAATTTAGGTTTTACTACTATAAACTGACCTGAACTAATAGTGTACTTAAGAAAATCTTAATACGGAATCTTATTTACGGAGTTTGATTGTAAAAGTTCATTTTTTTCATTCCTCTCTCATACCAAGCCCCAAGAGGGCTACTCTTGGGCTATGGTGTGTGGTGCCGATAAAATCTAATTAATAAATAGGCACCCTCAACAAACACTATACCAAAGTGTTGCTGTTCTGAACGATATAGCTGGTTTGAGAGATTTAGATCATCATTACCGTCCTCTTATATCTATACCATATGCCGTCCTCTTATGGCCATATCGTGTTCTGGCCAATTTAACAATCTACCGCCGACATATATAGTATTTGAACCGAAAATTATGATAAAGTGTTTCATACATATATATTTTACCATAAGTCTGTATGGTAAAACTGTCATATGTAAAGTTTAACTAAACTTTATAGACATCTGTAAATACGTTAATTAAGTAGAAAGTTATTATTCTTATATATTTTTAGCCTCATTTTTTATTTAGATTATTTTTTAGGTATTTTTAAGCGTGGCACCGTGGGATATTGTTTGGCAAATGAGATTGGTTGTAGGTTTGATTCGCATTTTAGGGATGATTATATTAAATCATTTCTATTTCTGCCAGGAGCCAGTCGTGGCGCAGTGGCACAAGCGTGTGACTGTAAAACGACTAGTTGTGGGTTCGATTCCCACTAGAGGAGTGCAAGTATTTCATATTTCCATTTTCTTCGCTCTGGTGTCGAGGCAAAGTGCGGCGTTAAGTTCCGCCACTTAACACGCAATGCCTCCGAATTCGGCGGAAAGTGTTCGCTGTGCCTAAACTGCTGTGTGCGGGATACAGCGTGTAGCTATAAAAAAAAATCTATTTCTTCGCTTGTAAGACAGGGCAAGAGTTCCACCACTTGACAGGCAAAAGCTCGACGGGTAGAGAATAGAGTGCCTTGTGACGCTAGGTTCTAAATAATTTAAGTTCAACGACGTTATAACTCTAAAAATTAAGCTTTTTTAATCCGAGTAATCGTGTATATTTGGATATACGAAAATGCATCTTATAAAACCCGATATTTCGAACACTCAGTTAACAGTAGGACACACCTGTATGAACATACCAAAATATATGGGAATAAAATTTAAATATAGTCTCATTTAAATCTATTTACTTAATTTAAATATATTAAATATGAATAATTTAGGTATAATAAAACATTTACCTTTTACAAACAATAGAACATTCAACGAATTTTCAGCCTCTGAAAATTTAAGAGTTTTTTTTAATTTCAAGTTTAGACACTCAGTAGCACCATACTTACTATAAAAGTATCGACTTCTAGGTTTCTCTTTTTCTACCCTGTCTTCAGGAATAAAGCATTAAGTTAAGAAATAAATAAAAGAAAAAACGTGGCTATTTTGTATAACGCTTATAATAGATAGTGTTTTTGTAGTTTTCCTTTTTTTCCGGATATAATTTTCCTAATATGCCATTCTCCTCTTTCTGCCTAAAACCGAGATATAGCATGTTGTGTGGTGGAACTCAACGCCGCACTTTGCCTAAGTACCAGAAAAGATAAATAATAATAATTTAAATATTATCATTCCCCCAGTGGGAATTGAACCCACGATCAATTGCATTTACAGTAAGACGCTGTCGTACTGCGCCGCGATAGCGTGGTCACAGCAATTGCTGTGTAACATTAACTTATTAGTTAATGTTAGTAAAAAACTAATTGGTGTTTCTGTGTCCGGCTGTCATACAGATTTTAATTATTTTTTTTATATATCTTCACGCTGTATCCCACACACAGCAGGGTAGGCAGAGGGAACCTACTGTTAAGACACTCCGTTCCCCATTTTCCACGGAATTCGGAGGCATTGCATGTATATATCCTTTATTGCACTTTGTAACAAACATCAAAATAAAAAATTTTACAATGTTGTTGGCAAAGGTGAACTTATCTCTGACAGAGATTTCTTCCAGTCAACCTATGGGTATGAGAGAGAGTGATATTTTTGCAGGTCTAAAAGTGCAGATGTGTTCTTATAAATATATAGACTTACACAAAAATAAACAAATACTATTTATAGATACAAATAAATATAAATATATACATAATACAAATATATACATATATATGTATTATCAAATATATGATTCAAATATATACAGTAATGAATGACTATATACTACTAACGGTGACCTGGCCGAGAAAATGTTGTTTTACTCTTTTCTTAAATATCTCTCTAGATGTACTCTTCTGAATTGGTTTAGGTAGTTTATTCCAGAGTACGGCAGCGTATATTGAAAAGGAGTTCTTCCGAAATTTTGTGTTGCTGAATGGTATGTCCAGCATATGCGTGAGGCAAGGCCGTCTGGAACGGGTTGGGTTAGGAAGAAGAGTGAATCGGGAATTAAGATAAGAAGGGGAAAAAGGATTATTAAGAATATTGAAAAGAACAGAAAAGATGTGCATATCACGGCGAAGTCGGATTGGGAGCCAATTAAGTTGAGCACGGAAGTGGGAAACGTGATCATACTTACGTAGGTTAAAAATGAAACGAATGGCCAGATTTTGTAGGCGCTCTAATTTATTAAGTTGCTCCTCAGTTACATCTAAATAGCACACATCGGCGTAATCAAGAATTGGCAAGAGTAGAGATTGTGCGAGCATAATTTTGGTTTTGAAGGGGAGAAAATATTGGAGACGCTTGAGAGAATGATAGGAGAAATGCATACGTCGGCTAACTTCGTTAATGTGAGCTACCCAGGTCATGCTACAGTCCATAATTATACCCAGATTTTTCACTTTGTCACGTAATGGAATTTGAACCCCTGAGTATTTTATGGTGGGTACTGATTCCCAGTTTATTCTTGATCTTATCCTATTACTACCAATAATGATGGCTTGAGACTTATTAGGGTTAACTAAAAGGCCGAAGGATTCAGCCCAGGATTGGACAGCCACCAGCTCGTCGTTTATGCTGGTAACAGCTTTGGATAGCTCAGTCAAATTAAAGTGCCTATACAATTGCAGATCATCTGCATACAGATGAAAGGGAGAAGAGAGGACATGAGAAATGTTGTTAATGAAAATAGAAAAAAGCAAAGGAGAAATTACACCGCCTTGTGGTACGCCAGCTGTTATGTCTAGCCAATCCGATGATATATCGTTCGCTATAACACATTGCTGACGTCCGAAGAGATATGAGTGAAACCAGGCTAGAACGCCAGAAGAAATGTTAACTGAACGAAGAGTCTCACGAAGGATGTCAAAGTCAACAGAGTTGAAAGCACTGCTGAAATCCAACAAGACCATTGCAGTGAGCTTGGTGTTATCCATTGCCCATCGAATGTCCTCCGTGATATTCAGCAGCGCGCCAACCGTGCTATGAGAAGGGCGAAAACCAGATTGGTAATCACACAGGAGATTATTGGATAGTAGGAAAGTGTATAATTGGTCGTGGACAATAGATTCTAGTACCTTAGATAGGATCGGGAGTATGGAAATAGGACGATATTCATTGGGAGTCGAAGGATTGGAGATTTTGGGTAGAGGAATAACGGAGGCCTTCTTCCATAATGTGGGAAAAACATTACAACGCAGAGAGAAGTTTATAATATGGGTGATAACTGGCGCAATGTCATCCAACACAGGAAGAATCATATCCAAAGACAGTTGGTCACAACCAATTGCCTTAGTAGATATAGAACGGACACTCTTCTTGATAACGTCCTCCGTAACAGCTTTAAAAACAAAAGATGGGCAGTCTGGTGGGACAGCATGAGATAAATGTCTTAGTGTTTCAGTTTTAACTTGAGCTTTCATAGTTATGAACTGGGGGACTAGTGAAGTAATTATTCAAAGTATTAAGATCTAAGGACACTTGACTATTATCCTTAGGTTTTCCCACGCCTAATGACTGTAGGAATCTCCAAACTTTTGATTGACAGAGATCCTGAATTGTGGTATGAATATAGCGGCGTTTTGCATCCCTGCACATTCTGTTGCAGATGTTACGCAATTTCTTGTATGCATTTAGATTCTCCAGGGAGGGATGTTTTTTATACTTACTTTTTGCTTTGTCACGTTTGTGCATGGTATTTTTAATCACCTGCGTTAGCCAAGGAGCTGGCACATGTCTTCGACGTACTGGCTTTACAGGAGCATGAACGTCGAATAATTTAATCAGTTCAGTAGTTAAAGTTTCAACCATGCTATCGATGTTATTTGCATTTAGAATTGGAGAAAAATTGATATTTTTTACATCTTCTCTCAAGCGTTCAAGGTCCATATGCTTAAAATCGCGCAAGAAGTGAATTTTGCCTCTAACCTTGGGAGTACGCAATTTATAAGCTAGATAGACAAGATCATGGTAAGAGAAAGGAGCAGTAAACTGTCCATGAGAAAAGACAAGGTTTTGGTTAGAGACTATGACCAAATCAATAAGAGATGGTCTGCAATTGGGGAAGAAGTGAGTCGGTGAAGATGTGGGGAGAATATGCAGATTAAAAGAAGAAGTTATTGCTTTTAACGTGTCTGCTCTTGAGTCCTTTTTTAGTAAACATGTGTTTAAGTCACCCATGCAAATGACATCATCATAAGCAGGTGAGAGGCGTTCAAAAATATTTTCTAGGTCGGCAAAGTAGTTAATTTTGTCATTTGCGCTATAAAGTACTCCTAAAAGAATTTTTTTATGGTGCACCATCAGTTCCAGAAAAAGGTACTCAAGTGAGCTAGTAGAGGTGGCTTGTGAAAATAAAATAGGTTTGGCTGGAATAGTGCTTCGTAGATAGATACCTACTCCGCCTCCACCCCTGTCAACACGGTCGTTTCGAAAAAGATGATAGCCTGGAATTGAACAGCTAGTAGATGGTAAGGAGGGCTTAAGCCAGGTTTCAGAAACTAGTATACAATCAACTACGCCGGCGGCAAAAGATGTAAGAAGATCAGTATAGTGAGCAAGTATGCTCTGTGCGTTGATATGCACTAAGGAAAGGGAAGCTGGATTATTTTGAAAAATGTCAAGCAGTTTATCTGACAAAGGCAAAACATCACCTAGTGAGGTATCGTTACTACTTGCAGCGCTTAAATAATCATCTGAGGAACAAGATAGATATTCATCATCATTCATATTTGATATAAAATATTATTCAACTCAAATATTACATTCATATTTGATTATATATATATATATATATATATATATATATATATATATATATATATATATATATATATATATATATATATATATATATATATATATATATATATATATATATTGAATATATAAATGATTATAATAATTTTAATAACTATATAAAAAAAAAAATAATCAAGACTCAGTGCCCATATACATAAGTTGACCTCAAAAAAAAAATTAACACTATAATATTATGTCAACTTAGTTTAACAAAAAAAAAAAAAAAAAACTAAAATTTATGTAAGGAACTACCACAATACAAAAATACAACAAATTAATTAAGCTAAACAAACTACATTTACAGCTAAGATATTGACAAACAAATATTTTATTTATGCAAAGTATGGTACAACATTAAAAAAAAGTTTATAAATAAGTTTCTTTGTAAATAAAAAACAATTAAATCAAAAAAAAAAAAAAAGAGTTTGTATGACACAAAAGAAAGAAAAAAGATATATAAAAATTAAACATCAACCTGTTATAAATAAAAAAAAAAGTAAAATAACATACAGTATATAGAACAAACAATATATATTGAATGTATAAATGATTATTATAATTTTAATTACTATATAAGAGAAAATCAAAAATCAGTGCCCATATACATAAGCTGACCTTAAAATGATTACTATAATATTATGTCAACTTAGTTTAACAAAAATAAAAAAAAAGAAACTAAAAATTATGTAAGAAACTATCACAATACAAAAATACAACAAATTTAGGCTAAACATAAACTACATTTACAGCTAAAATATTGACAAACATAAATATTTTATTTATACAAGGTGTGGTACAAAATTAAGAAAAAAGGTTATAAATAAGTTCCTTTGCAAATAAAAAAACAATAAAAACAATTAAAAAAACAAAAAAAAATGTTTGTATGACACAAAAGAAAAAATATATATAAAAATTAAACATCAACCTGTCATAAAAAAAGTAAAATAAAATACAGTATATAGAACAAACTATCATACATATAGTTGTTTATATTGTGGTACAGACCTTTATATTATAAATTTCAATTATTATCACTGGGTTTCCCCGTACAGCTGTTGGGATACTTCACGGTTAGTACCTTTAGATCTGACGCGGATGTTATCTTCACTCGGGTTTTGTCAGGAAGAAGCACTATGATAACACCATCAGCCGTCCAACACTTTTTAATACCGAAGTGATTACGCGCGGCTACAAACGTTTCCTGGCGACACTTCGTTAGAAATTCCGTAACAGTTATCTTCGAGCTTTTCAAGGTTGTTTTAGATTTCCATACTCTGGATCGATAGTGCACACTGGTAAATCTTACGAGAATAGGCCGTGTGGTGTTCTTTTTGTTACCTAATCTATGACAGACTTCAATCATTTCTGATTTTGCATCCGACAACTTCATTTGGTTTGTTAATATCGTGTTAATCTTTATGAACACATCCTCATCTTTGTCTTCTTTAACGCCGTGAAATAGGAGAACTTTTCTCCGGGACTGGGTTTCTATGCGGTCCAGGCCAAGAGCAACCAATTCCACCTGAGACTTAAGCAAACTTAGTGATTTCCATACAAACGTTTTAAATGTATAAAATCCGATGCCAACGCCTTCACAGTGGGGTTTGGGGCAACAGAACCAGGTTGTGGCAGGTTTTTTTTCAAATTCACCCATTCGGCTGTTAAACACCGAAGACAGCTCCTCCATACTTTTAATAAGTTGCTCAACCGGAGTGTCCATTATAATTGTAGGAACGTGTGTCAGAAAAGGTGTTTGAAGTCAACTTATGCGGGCACTTATAACACTAAAAACATATGTTTTTAATAAAATTATAAAAACAAAACAGCTGAGCACATAAATA
Organism: Dryas iulia moderata; assembly: GCA_019049465.1. Classification (NCBI taxonomy): domain Eukaryota; kingdom Metazoa; phylum Arthropoda; class Insecta; order Lepidoptera; family Nymphalidae; genus Dryas; species Dryas iulia. Next base: position 3,753,544 of record CM032437.1, read on the forward strand.
AACGTCTTTACGCTTTCACGTCTACCCGCCAATCGCGCATTTAATGAATTGTTAAAGTTAATTTGCATCCAACGCATGGCTTAGCGGTCAGAACGCTAGGACAATTTCTAGAAGTGCAGGTTCTTATAATTTTTTCACAATACTGATATAAGTACTTTTATTTTGTTTTTTTTTTTCCGTCAGGAAATCCGTTACGGATACCAGCCCGAGTGGGGACCCGGGACGTGGTTATGTGGGACTCCGGTGAAGCAGGCTGGTAACGCCGCCGTTACCCACTAAAACCTGACGGTGCTCCTTCTCAACCGCCACTAGCCGGGCCACGGGGACACCGGCGGCGGGAGCCTGCAAGGCACGTCGCGGAGTCAAGGGTGGTGTAGGTCACCCTCGACGGCCTGCTCGGACTAGCTCGCCTTGTCGGGACTGATATAAGGCTTGACCTTTTTATAAAATAATCTTCTTTTTTTATATAAGTTCTATTTTTACACAATATCAGTATTTTTGAGGCGTGGATTCATAGCCCGCTGCGTTCAAATGTGTATACGTTTTCTTAAAAATGCTTTTTTCAATTTTCTGACTATAACTTTAAAATGTTTAAAAGTGATTGTTAAGGTGTGTAAGTGATTCCAAATATGTTTGTTTCCTCCAATCATATACGATCGCACACACACCACTTTTTCGTTATGTTTTTATTGTATCTTGTAAAACTTTTGTAAAATATTGTATATTGTAAAACCTTATTTAAATGTTTTTTTGATTCATGGCCTTGTCTATAATAATTTATTTATGAAGTGGAGACCTGGTGACCTGTATCACGGGTTTCGTACCTATCTCAGGCACCAGCTAACCGCACAATTACACTGTTGTTATTGGCTATGTTTTATCTTATTTTGTTGTAACATTGTACTTATCATAAGTTTTTGTGCCTTACTGTATTCTGAAATTTTGTTGTGGTTGGAAATAAAATATATTATTATAATTAAGAAGTTACCTTTAACTAGCTTCTCTATATGCGGCTTAGAATTGTCATAGCCGTTGTCGCTGATGTACTTCTCAATTTTTCTACGAAGTTCCTTTATCATTTGGTGTGATTGGGACTCGTCCAACAAGGTCTTCTTTGTACTGTTTCTATCTATATAAAAAATCGATTTAAGAAGTAAGTAGAAGTAAAAGAAGTAGTAGTAATTTTAAAATAAAGCTTTTTTCCGTTTTTTTTATTTAATACTCACACACTACAGACACCCGGTCTCGTATCATTTTTTTCCTTAATTCTTTGATTACAATTCTTAAATTACATTGACATGCTACTCGAAACTAAAATTACGTTTTAGATTACCTAAGCATAACTCATGCTATTACATTTACTATACTTATTTCTACATTTAAATTAACTCTTAATTATGACAATATAAAACTTTAAACATATGATTTTTAGCATTTTTTTTTCTTTTTTTTTACAGCTGCATACGTGTTTGTTTTTGTTTTACAAAAAAAAATTCGGGATTAATTGTGTATATTTTTGGTATTCAAAACTTAAGTTTTCAAAAACCCGACGTTACGAACACTTTACACTAGCTCGTGCCATGTCTACCTGTGACTCACAGAGAGTCTACCTGTGACCGCCGACTACTGTGAAATGTTCGAAACGTCGGCTTTTAAATAATTTAAATTTTAAAAATATCTTAATTTTGAAGTGTGTAACAATTGCGAAAACATAGAATCTTATTAAGTAGTAGTTAACTTTTGAGCCTTGTCTTCGTTTGGATTTTATTCGTTTCCTCGCCTTGATAAAAGAAAAAACGCAACATTGAGCAGATTTCAGGCGGAAAGTGGGGAGTGAAGTGTCTTGACACTATATTATCCCTGGTAAGAGAGAACCTAATGTCAAAAAACACAATGTCTACTTTAACACCGGATTTCAAGACATTGCACGGTTCTAAACTATGTTATACGTTAAAAAAAAAAAGTATAGGTACTAATTGCAGTTATTATAGTTACAAGATGTTATAATGATGTACTCATCGTTTAAATTAATAAATAAATAGTATTATTATTATAATGCGAAACTCAACGCCACACTCTCTCTTAGGTACCAGAGCGGAGATTATTTAAACATAATCATTTCCCCAACTTTGAATCGAATAATGAATCCATAGTGTTTGCAGTTGGACGATGTCCCACTAACCTATAATGATCATTGAATTCTTAAAATTAATATAACAAATCAGCCAATATAAGCTTCACGTTGTATCCCGCGCACAGTAGGCAGAGAGAACCTAGTGTTAAGACACTCCGTTCCCCACTTTCCGCCGAATTTGAAGGCTTTGCGTGTTATGTGACGGAACTAATAGCCGCGCTTTACCTCTAATACCAGAGCGAAGGAAATGGAAATATTAAATATTTCCACTTCTCGAGTGGGAATCGAGCCCACAACCAGTCGTTTATAGCCTCACGTTCATGCCACTGCGCCACGACTGCTCCCAGTATAAGGTTAAAATAAGGTTTTCTTTATTTAGCAATTAGCACCTGTATTTATAAAATCAAGGATCTAGATTCAATTCCAGAAAATAAAACCAATTTTTACTTACTCGTTTTGTCATCATCACTTTCTGTAGAAGTGGCTCTTAAAATCGGTCTACCGTTTTCAGTGATACCTTTAACATTATATGCTTTTCAGATATTTTATGTTTAACAAAAAAGTTGTAGGTTTTATTATGCGTATATATATTCCTTTGATACCAAGCGCGGATCCACTACACTGAGCATTATGTGCATGCCCACAACCTAAATTGTACTTTAACGTCACATTTTTTGGTCTTCACACTAATTCAATGAATTTCAGTGTAACTAAGTCTTTTTTTAGCTTCACGCTGTATCCCGCACACATCAGGATACACCGGAGCGGAGAAATGGAAATAGTAAATATTTCCACTCCTCGAGTGGGAATCTAACCCACAACCAGTCGTTTATAGTCACACATTCGTGCCACTGCGCCACGACTGGCCCCTAAGTTAAATGTAGTGATGATAAAAATAAAAAAAACAGTAGCAGTCGTGGGACTGCCGATAGAAGTGAAAACGGAACTATTAAGTTGAGTGTAATTAAAACTATATGCAAAAATTATATGAAATTTTTTATGTTTTATTTATTAGTTACATATGATGGGTTAAACAAATCATGAACAAAATATAAATACAAAGTGGTTGAAAAAATAATTAATATACAATTATCTTAATTATACATAGTATTTATATTTACACGAATTTCAATTTCAATACTATTATCATGTCGCATGTCGGTGACGCGAACCGAGGATTTTACCCTCTACCAAAACGCTCAACGCGCCTAAAGAAGTTTTCACTTCAATATAAAACTGGTGCGAAACAATTTAAAAACTCAATTGTAATGATTTTCAGTTTGCATCTGGTCGATTAAGATTGTTGTCACCATAACTTCTTTTCAGGGCTGGATCCGCCACTGAGGGCGAGTCGGGTGGGTGTGCATACAAAAGTCCAAGTGCCGGCTTATTAATTATAAATTATCTGAATGAGAATTCATGTAACTATTCAGATGTACAATATATAATTATTTAGCCTCAAGCGCCCCGAATGTAGGAGGGTAGGCAAAGGGAACCTAATATTAAGACACTCCGTTCCTTATATTCCACCACACTTTGCCTGGACACCAGAGTGAAGGAAATGAAATATAAGTCCTCGAATGGGAAACGAACCTACCACCAGTTTCGTTTACAATCACACTTTGTGCCCACAAGCGATGACTGGCCTATATATAATTATACAATAATTATTACCAGTAGGTTTCAGTACTACAGTATTTGACTGTTAACGACTGGTTGTAGGTTCGATTTCCACTCGAGTTGTGAAAATATTCAATATTTCCATTTTCTTTGCTTTGGTGTCGAGGCTTTCGGTGTCGGCGTTAAGTTCCGCCACGTAACACGCAATGCCTCGAAAATCGGCGGAAAGTAGGGAACGGAGTGTCTTAACACTAGGTTCCCTCAGCCTACCCTGCTATATAGCAGCGGGATACAGCGTGAAGCTTAAAAAAGACATTACGTATAATAAATATAACATATAATAATGATCTAGTGAAGCACATATTTCTTTAATAATTTCAACATTTAGGTAAGTCCATTCAGTTCGAAATAAGGACAGCTAAGCTTTCAATGAAGTTCTGCCAAATTACAAGCTTTTGACATCGCTAAGCTTTTGTTCTACGTTTTTAGAATTTTTCTTTCATACTTCAACTGTTTTTTAATTTTCTGTCACTTTTCATATGGAATATGTAATTTAATTAAAACTAAATAACTTACTAGATTGATAACTGAAAGCGTCCACTAATAGAAATTGAAGAGCAACCTGAAATAAGTATTTAAAAAATAACCAGTAATATAAAACAACCAGTTTTTGTAACCAGTAATATAAAACATTTAAAACCAATAATATAAAGTCACCCACCCAGAGAGTCAAGACACTCCACGCCCAGCTTTCCAGCAAAATTTGAAACATTACTAGCAGGGTGGCGATATTTAACATCGTGATTTGTCTTAGCGGGACAGGGAGATGTAAATAATTCAAATTATATATTGTCTCTGTCTCAATAATTTGTTTTTGATTTTGTGCAAAAATGGACATCCATAACATTAAAGTTGTGGATGCGTTGCCTGACTTAAGGGCCCTCCCTAAGGGCAGTAGAAAAGGAGGAAGGAACAATGGGGATGGTTAGAATAGGGAGAGCTGGCTTACACGTCATTGAATCCGAATACATCATCAGATGTTAAGCGGTTCATTTTTTATATGATAGTGGTCGCGAGCCATTCGGAGAACGAATCTCCTACCACCAAGTTAGTGGGTTATGCTTCTTACGAGACGCTACCCAGCAGCAGGGGGATTGTATTCTTAACCTGTCCTCCACGAGTAAAGGCGGAGCTCAACTCCGCTGCCCCACCAGAACGGAGTGTTATCCAATCTCCGTAGTCGACAATTTACCATTTTTATAGATATTAATTACTTACACTTATTAAAGACACAAAAAAATATTTTTCAAGCGTGCGTTTCATTTTTTGTTTTAGCCATTCGTGAGTGAAATTTAATTATTGTAATTAATTAGCATGACCTATAACTTAATTGAAATTACTACATTATAGCTGTAGATATGTTTTATTACTCTCAAATCGTATTTCCTCTGGATGATTGGAGGTTGAAGGGGATGGTTATAATTTCATTTATCCGCTCTGGCACCTATGACAAAGGGCGGCGTTAAGTTCCGTGACTCAGCACGTAATGTTTTGAATATGGGACGAAAAATAAAGAACAGAGGGTTTCAACACTAGAATAGTATTCAATTACTTGTGCCAGTAAGGTTGGTTCAAGATATATTTGGAAATTAGTTATTATGTTAAAATAAATTATTATCAGCGATAACTGGGAAATATAGTCAAAATTTTAGGTTGTTATTTTTATATGTTATTACTTCTTTCATTTTTCACCTTATAGCTACAATAAGTACTAGCTATAATAATGATTAGTGAGAGAGTGATTGGTAGTAAGAGGCGGAGAGCGGAGACATATATACTAGTAACTCCATTACGCACTGTGTAGTGTCTCATTCACTCCGCCCTCGTCAACTCTCAATAGCTGGTTGACTGTACCGGAGCGAAATATAGGAAAGCCTAGATATGACTGGTCAAGATAAAATGCGCATACTATATGGAACAGTTACTTTTAAAGCGTTTATCTTTTTGTCATCTGTTTCTGCTTAAGGCAACTGAGAAAAGCATAAATGAATAGATCTGAAATCTTGGCATAAGTTTTTAAGTAATAAAACTTTTTTTTTAGTTTCACGCTGTATCCCGCACACTGCAGGGTGCAGGCAGAGGGAAGTTAATGTCAAGACACTCCAATCCCCACTTTCCGCCGAATTTGGAGGCATTGCGTGTTAAGTGGCGGAACTTAAGGCCGCGCTTCGCCTCGACACCAGAGCGAAGAAATTGGAAATATTAAATATTTCCATTCCTCGAGTGGGAATGGAACCCAGAACCAATCGCTTTACAGTTTAACGTTTGTTCCACTGCGCCACGACTGGCCCCACAGACAGTAATAAAACTATATTTAAAATAAACAATACTAATCAATAAGTGACAATTATTATAAAGAGGGAAAGATAAGAAAAGATGCATTATTTCTTATACATATTTTTCATTTAATATAATCTTATGTTTTCGCGATTACTAAACAATTTGAAATAAAACTATTTTTAAACGGATTAATCACGTATATATTTGGTATTACTACATATAGTTTTATTTCAAAATATTTTATTTCTTTAACAAACAAGTCAAGCTAATTCAAAGTCAAATCATTTTATTTTTAAAATCTTATTTACAGATTTAAGAGAAAACTATTTTAAGCATTTTAAAGTGTTATTCCACACTTACGAAAACTGAATAAGACATTTAAAAAACGTATAAAATTTTGATCGCAGCGGGATTCGAACCCGCGCCACCTGGAAACCGTCTGCCTGGGCGGTCTCTAAGGCATGCGTTCTACTACCAGCTGCGCTACTAGCAGCTCGAAATTCTTATACGATTATTACAACTTATTTTTGTTAGCGTCTCTGTAGAGAGATTTTTATAAATTTTACATTTTTAATCTTTGGGTAGCAGAAATTTGTAAAAATCTCTCTGCAGAGATGCTAACAACAAAAATAAGTTGTGACAAGCGTATTAGAAAAATATTATAAAAAAACTTATGAATAATTTGAACGTCGCAGACTAAAAAGTAAGAACCAAGAAATGCAGATTCGAAACCTACTCAAATTTTAACACAATTACCCACATTTTATGACCCACATTTTATTACCAACTAGCCATATACCCCCTCGCGGCTTCGCCGCGTGATCTGCGTAGCTGTTTCCATATATTCCAACCATTGGTGGTGGATTTTTGAAAAATAAAGTAGCCTATGTTTAACCTTGGATTATCAACTATATATATGTCAAAAATCGTTACAATCGGTCAAGCGGTGTAGATTTTTCATATAAACTTTCACCCCCTATTTCAACCTTTTACAACTTAACTTTTGAAAAACTAAGTAGCCTATGTTAGGCCCAGTCATTTTTACTACTTTCATTCTAAATTTCATTCAGTGAAAGCGTGACAGACAAACATACAGACATTCGCATTAGAGGGGTATAAAAGCAAAGACGCTTCAGTCTAAAAATGCATTTTTTTACCTGAGTATACAAAATTTTAGACCTTACCAAGGGCTACACTATATTATGAGAGGCAACCTGAAAATCCACCGCGATTCTATAAAAAAAGCACTTAGAAAATAACGCTTACGTGCAAAACAGCTTCGATCCAAAAAATGTTACGAGCAAATACGCCACAGTCACAATCAACCAATCATAAATCGTAATTTCAAAATATCTAAGATGGCCAATCTATCATTTTTCATAGTAAGTCGATTGTGGATAGTGGTTGTTAGCTGTCATACTATGAATATTAACTTGCTAACATGCTTTAGTCCAACGTTTAAATGCAAAGACACCTAAGTACTATAGTATTTCTCAATTTTTATATGGTTACTGTACAGTAATTTTATTTTAATTTATGTTACATTAACAAAGTATTCCAATAAAGGAACCAACATATAATTCGGGTAGAAATATCGATTTATTACGACACAGTAGAAATTTGCAATTTACTCGATTTAGGTATTTTGTGACTGAAGCGCCTTTGCTTTTATACCCCTCATATATAATATAAGTATGGATGAAAATAAACACACAAAATTCAACACACTTTATTAACACATAAACACTAATGCACTTCCGGCGTTATAGTGATCGTTTTCTTCGCCCTCCCCCTCGCTATCTGCATGGTCAGTGACCCCGTAGTGTTCTCTAGTGACGTGTAAATGTCCGTCGCGTTGTTCACTGGCACCCCGTTAATACTTATTACTATGTCGCCCGGTTGGAGACCGCCACTGTTAAAAAAAAAGTAAAAAACTAAATTTATAACCGAAACTATACAAATATAAAGAGGTAAAGTTTGTAACTTAGTTTGTAAGGGGTTATCTTCGGATATACTGAACCGATCACGAAAATTCTTTTACAATTAAAAAGTTGCTATATTGAGGAGTGCTTTAGGCTATATTTTATTAAGATTGAACAGAAATTTCAGGGAATACTAAGGGGTCCGAATAGGAGATAAAAATTGCAGATCACGGGGCCAAGTCGCTATTTTAGTAATAATAAACACGCTATATCCCGCACACAGCAGGGTAGATAGAGGGAACATAGTGTTAAGACACTCCGTTCCCCATACACCGCTAAGTTCTGGAGGCATTGCGTGTTAAGTGGCGGAACTTAAAGTCTCGCTTTGCCTCAATACCAGAGCATAGAAAAGGGGAAATATTAAATATTTATATCCCTCAAGTGGGAATCGAACCCACGACTAGGTGCTTTTACTGACACACTATACGCCCCCCAGCCACGACTGGCTTCAAAAACTAATTTTGTAACTAAATTTACTAATGAAAGTGATATTTACATAACATTAGAGGCGATGGTGCAGTGGGAAAACGTCTCACTGTAAACCCGATGGCTGTGGGTTCGATTCCCACTCAGGGCAATTATTATATTTTAATTTTCAATCTTGACTTGATTTCGGGTGGAAAGTGGAGACAAGACATTACATATTGTTAGGTTACTGTTAATATGAGGGTAATTAACTAAAAAATAAAATAATAATACCCACATAATTGTTTTAAAAGAGTGACAGATTTACTATATAAAGGGTACTTTTTGCTCTCAAAAGTTAGTACGCCGTCTTGCTGCCTGACGAAGGCATCGTGTTAAACGTGTAAAGTGTAATAGTTGGTAATCGTGTTATTAAACTAAAAAGTGTTTAAGTGTATAAATTTACGTGTTTAAATAGAGAAGTTGTGTGTGTGTATTAATAAATAAGTGTAAATTTGTTAAGAGTGCAAAAGTTGCGTAAGTACAAAACTGTACAAGTGAGTATAGAGGTAAGGGTGTATAAACTGAAACAATAAATTGTGTTAACTAAAAGTCACCTTTTACTTTAATCCTGATATCTGTCTAACAATATTGAATAGGAATCGAACCCATACCTATTCTTTCATAGGCAAAGGTAAAGTAATACGTAATATAAAAATATGATATTTACTTGTACGCTGGTGATCCCACTATGACCTTCCATACTAATATACCGTGTTCTATATCTGTGGGCATCTGGAAGAGAAATTATTTAATTTAAAAAAAACATTTTTAGAAAACTTATGACAATTTTAACGCAGCCGGAATCGAACCCGTTCCTCTTGGAAACTGTCCAGGTGGTTTGACCGAGGCGTTTTGGATAATTCAAAATTGTTAAACGTTTATTACAACTTATTTTAGTTCTTAGCATATTATAGTACGTTTGTACGAACGTGTTGAATGCCACTTTAAAATTAATTTGCCACTTTTTAAAACATTTTTAAAGTGTTATTCCATATTTAGGAAAATTGAAAAAGACATCTGGCCAGTCGTGACCCAGTGGCACAAGCGTGTGACTGTAAACGACTGGTTGTGGGTTCGATTCCCACTCGAGGAGTGGAAATATTTAATATTTCCATTTCCTTCGCTCTGGTATCAGAGGCAAAGTGCGACGTTAATTTCCGCCACTTAACCCGCAATGCCTCCGAATTCGGCGGTGCGTGGGGAACGGAGTGTCTTAACACTAGGTTCCCTCTGTCTGCCCTGCTGTGTGCGGGATACAGCGTGAAGCTAAAAAAAAAGAAAACTTATATATGTTTAATATTTTTTATTCTAAATGTCATCAATTTCCTAAGTGTGTGAATTACACTTTAAAATGTTAAAAAAAATATTGTGAACTAGCGGCCCGCTTGCGGCTTCGCCGCGTGAACTACGTAGCTGTTTCGTTACATTGCAACCTCGGGGGTGGATTTTTTAAAAATAAAGTAGCCTATGTTTAACCATTTATTATCAACTATATTTGTGCTAAAATTTATTACAATCGGTCAAGCGGTGTAGATTTTTCATACAAAGTTTCAACCTCTATTGTAACCCTTTAGAGATCGATTTTTGAAAAATAAGTAGCCTATATTCGACACAGTAATTTTTTCTACTTTCATTCCAAATTTCATCCAAATCGGACCAGTAGATTAACCATGAAAGCGTGACAGACAAACACACAGACATTCGCATTTATAATATAAGTAAGGATTCATCTGTCGGATGTTCGTCGGTTCGTCTAATTCTTACCTCTGGATTCCGCATTCTCAATTCCATAAGTATATTAGGTGTGAGCGACAACATTGTAATGCCTAAATATCTCTTTGAGACGAGCGGTGGTTTGCTTTTACCTGGAATATATGTTTTAATATTAAATTAAAATATTTGAATAAGTGTGAATACTAAATTAAACTATTTGAATAACACTTTAAAAAAATAAGTGTTATTCACGCCCTTAGGAAAAAACAACATTTTTAAAAAATATATAAAAGTAGCCATATAAATAAAAATAGCCATTCAATAAAATGATTGTAAGCATGATTGGTTTTGGGTTCGATTCCCATTCGAGGAATTGAAATATTTAAAATTTCCATTTTCTTCGCTCTGGTGTCGAGGCAAAGCGCGACATTAAATATCGCCACTTAACACGCAATGCCTCCAAAATTCGGTGGAAAGCGAAAAACGGAGTGTTTTAACACTAGGTTCTCCACCTGCCCTGCTGTGTGCGAGATATAGCATGATTCTAAAAAAAGTATAACAATTTGAACGCAACGAGAGATATATTACCTTAACCCATAACACCGTCATTTAATAAAGTATCTGTAAACATAACTGGTTGTGGGTTCGATTTCCACTCGAAGAAATGAATTAAACAGAAAATATGAAAACTTAGCTTGTTAACACTCTGTATACAGAATACAACGAGAGGCTAAAAACCAAAAGATAAATAAAAAAAAAATTTAACATTCTGCAGTGTTATTAACATATTTAGGAAATAGAGAAGGACATTTAGAAAACGTATAAACATTTAAACGCGTTCAATGCGGTGAACGGTTAATTTCAAGAGGCGCGGGTTCGAATCCTGCTGCGTTCAATTTTTAATACGTTTTCTAAACATACGTTAACATACCGAAAGTGGGGAACGGAGTGTCTTAACACTAGGTTCCCTCTGCCTACCCTCCTAAATAAAAATATAGAAAAAAAGCAAAAAATATAGAAAAAACCATACTCACGCTTAGCCAAAAACTCCTTAACATAATCTATGGGAATTGCAAAAGATATGCCAGATGTCACTTTCATACTGTTAATGCCTATCGCCTCCCCGTCAAGATTGACTAGCGGTCCACCGCTATTACCAAACGTAATGGGCGCGTCTGTTTGTATGTACATCATATCTTTGCCTGTATAATAAAAAAATATATATTATTTATATGTTAAATGGGATCCGAAAATCGGAACGTGGGGAACGGAGTGTCTTAACACTGAAGTTCCCACTGCCTACCCTGCTGCGTGCTAGATACAGCGTGAAGCAAAAAAGAAAATCATAAAAAAAAAAAAATCATCAAAATCCGTTTAGTAGTTTCAGCGTCATTGACAGACAAACAAGCAAACATCCAAACAAATTCTCACATTTATAATATTAGTGTCATTTTGAGGCCGTGAACGCGATGATTGCAGGTTCGATTCTCATTAGTAGGTAGGAACAAATATTACAATATATTAAAAAAAAATCAAAAGAAGTTATTATAAAATGTGATTGGCGCGTCTATCTGTATGTACATCATATCTTTGCCTGTATAATAAATATTACTATATTATTAGCTTCCGGTCGGGTTAAATTAGATCGGGAAATGGGGAACGGAGTGTCTTAACACTAGGTTCCCTCTGCCTATTCTGCTGTGTACGTGATACAGCGTGAAGCTAAAAACAAAAAAGGATCCTATCACTCAAGTCAGTTTATACCCTGTCAGTATATCAAATTTCATCAAAATCCGTTCAGTAGTTCAGTGTTAGATTTACAAACAAGCATCCAAACAAACAAACTTTACATTTATTACTGACTCTACCCGCTGAACTACATAACTGTTTCGTTATATTGCAACTCTCAGGGGTGGATTTTTGAAAACTAAAGTAGCCTATGGTTAACCCTGGATTATCAATTTTATTTATGCCAAAAGCCATTAAAATCGGTCAAGCGGCTTAGATTTCTCATATAAACTTTCATTCCTTAATTCAACCCTTTAGGGGTGGATTTTTGAAAATTAAAGCAGCCTATGTTTAACCCTGTATTTTGTGCTACTTTGCTTTTTTCTAATTTAATTCTATAATAAGTTTATAATTATCATTAACCTGTCGAGGGAGAATGTAATTATTATAATATTAAAAAAAAAACAAATTGTCATGACAGGTGATTCGCGCATCCGTCTGTACGTATTGATATAAAAACATAATTGTTTTTGTATACTTTTAAACATTTTTAAAGTGTTATTCCACACTTAGAAAAATTGAAAAAGACATTTAGAAAACGTATAAAAATTTGAACCCAGCGGGATTCGAACCCGCGCTTCAGTGGTGAGAGCGCCTGAACGGGTCAGGAGGCGCGGGTTCGAATCCCGCTGCGTTCAAACTTTTACATGGTTTCTAAATGTCTTGTTTTTGTATGTTTAGTTAAAATAACCTACATTTATTGACAGTACAAGTGAATGTTATCTTTTATAATATTCTAAAGTACTTGTAGCATAAAAAAAAGGAAAAAACATGTTTATTATATTTAAAACAAAGAAACGGAAGTGATTGTTTAAAGTGATTAACGCATTTGCTTTTGCACAATATCATGTCTTTCCATATTAAATGTAAAGAATTCAAATTGAAAACGATTGACATTTTTTTATAATAAAATAAAAAGTAGCCTAAGTTACTCTATACTATATCAGCTATCCGCCAGTGAAAGTCTTGTCAAAATCGGTCCAGGCGTTCCAGGCGTTAGCCGAAACAGAGAGAAAGACAGGCAGAGAGGTACAAATTGTAAAAAAAGTTGTTATGGTATACATATTTAGTATTTTATATTTTCATATTACAAGCAGACACTCCAATTATATTTATTAGAATACATATAAATATTTTTGTATGTCAAATCATTGTCATATATAATCAAAATTTTATACCTTTTAAACCTAATTCCTCGCTAGCTCTCTGAGCAGAGCTCACCACTCCTGCGGTTACTGTATTACTTAAGGCCAATGGACTGCCCATTGCCACCACCTGGAAATAGAAAAAATATATTTATTTATTATAAGTTAAATTATAATTTTTATACAATAAAAAAAGAAAAAATATACATTAGAGTAATTTTAAAACGATGCATGAGTGAATGTGAACTTTAAATGTTAACATTTTATATAATGCATTAGTCATTTCTAAATTTTTTAACAAAACAATAATAAAACTATCTCAAACTACTTCATGTGTCAAATTTTGAAAAAAAAATCATTATTTCACAATGTAAACATATATAAGTTGTATTAAGCGTATGAGAATTTTGATGCAGCTGGCAGTAGAGCTCATGGCGCACGCGTTCACAGCACTAGGCCGGGTTCCAAGTAGCGCAGGTTCGAATCACACTGCATTCAAATTTTTATGTTTTCCTAATAACACTTTAAAAATGTTAAATGTGGAACATTTAAAATATACAATACAAACCCACTCGCCAGGCCTTATGTCCGAGGATGATCCTAATTTCATTATAGGTAGATTCTTAACAGGTATCCTAAGCGTAGCTAAGTCTGACTTCATGTCCACATCTTCTACAAAACCAGTGTGGGTGGAGCCGTCCTGAAATATTATAGTTTATAATTAAGAATCTGAAGTAAAGTGTAAATTAGAATCCATACTTATATTATAAATGTGGATGTCTGTCACATTTTCACGGCTAATCTACCGGTCCGATTTGGATGAAATTAAGAATAAAAGTAGTAAAAACTACTGGCTCAAACATAGGCTATTTAAAAATCAACCTCTAAGGGATGAAGCATGATATGGAAAATTTACACTGCTTGACTGATTGTAATGAATTTTGGCATAAATATAGTTGATAATTCAAGGTTAAACATAGACTACTCTATTTTTCAAAACTAATGTGACGAAATAGGTAGGCAGTTCAAGCGGCGAAGCCGCGATCGGGCCACTAGTAATGTAATTGTGGGAAAAGAGAGAGTGCCAAGATAGACACTAGGTTATTTCTACCTAAAAACTATCTTAAAAGTGTGAAGTTGCTTCTTGTTTTTGCAAAATAATCATATTAATCTAATAAGAATTTTGATGTTTTTAGCATTATTTTAGTTTTGAAATCTGATTAACTATCTTAAATATTACATCATCTTTAACATGAAGACAAAATATAGGTGATGATTTTATTATAGGTAAAGTTTACCAAATTAATTATACCTAGACCTTTAAAGAATTGTATAAGGTAGACCTTTAAATCATTGTATAAGGTATGGCTTTATTATTTTATTAAGTTCTTCAAAAAGATCTGATGTGAAAATCCTTAGATTCTGAAAATAATATGATGTAACAATAATTCAACTTAGAAAATCATACCATAAGTCGAACCGTCACTATAGCATTGGGCTTATTAACAACAACATGAGCGTTTGTCAATATAAGCCCATCTTCTTTGACTATGAACCCTGAGCCATTGGACAGAGTGATCGGCTTCCCAGTATACAAATCCAGTCTTTTGCCATCATTTATTTCTATATACACAACCGAAGGTGCAGAAATAGCCACGACATCGGCTATAAAATTATATTTATCACGTCTTCCATTCAAACTTATCACAGAAGCTGCAGAAACTGTTTCTCTACAACTAAAATAGGTTATGACACCAGTAGCTGTGGCTACCAAAATGCCGCCATAAAAATATTTTCTGTTTAAATTATCACGATTGTGTTGTTTATAAGTTGTATAAGTGCGCGATAAACAGCGGTAATTAATACTTTTTATTTGTTTTATATTATTAAATAAGCGGGTGACGGTCCGTGTAACTGACATTTTTAGTTGTGACAGTGACTTTGACAATTGACAAGTAAACACTTTGGGTTAGACGTATGTAACTGGATTGTTAAAATTTGACACAGAAAAGATTATGCCGCTAATCTTTATATTATTTTTAACAATAATTCCATGAATATATATAAATTATTTATTTAAAAACTAAATATATTTATTTTATATTTCCTTTTTAAATTGTAAAAATAATTTTCTTTTTAATTTGCAAAATAAAATATTGATAAAAAGTTTTAAATGATAGAAGTCTAAAGAATAAACAAATTATTAATGAGATTAATCTCTCTCTCTGTTATCAAGGGTAGCCCTTTAAAGTACACATGATGGTCAACACAATATACAATTTCTGTATTCAGATTGACAAGCAATATCACGAAATGTAAACATTATTTGATACAAACAATATTTGAAATTTGTATTCTTGGAACAAATATTTATTAGAATATCATCATGGCGTTTATTTAATAAACAAATAAAAATACAGGTTAATTATAAAATTTGTAATAAAACACATGATACATTAAGAAAGCTCTTTTATTATTATAATTAACAAATGACATTATAATTAATTTTAAAATAACACATTTGTTCTAATAACTAACATTATAATGATATGTGCAGTATACATGTGTAACTGTTGCTTAATTTTCTCTTATGATCTAAGAATGATAACTAATGTACATTTTACTTAAATTACGTAAAATCGAATATTTAAAAAAAAATTAGGAACTATAACTATATACGTACATGCTGAAAAAAAAAGAAATTTATGACAACTTTGACTCAAAATTAGATATTTTTATGCTGAAAAATCAATCAAAAATCAATCAAAAATCAATCAAAGACGCTTATTTGAAATGTAAATAATATTTTCATCAAATTTTTTGAGCTTTACAATTTTCCCCCTATAAAAAGGTAGACAGACAGAATCTAATGTTAAGACACTCCATTCTTCACTTTACACACGCATTCGAGATGTTTTAGCGTTTTGACTGGCGGAATTTAAGACAAGAGTGGAGAAATGAAAATATTTAAATTCGAAATCGAACCTACAATCAATAGCTATTACAGAGGCTGTCCCACTATGGCCTTATATTTTTAAGTATTATATTTAAATACAAATTATATATATAAATCAATACAATATAAACTCTTATCAAATTATATTTCAAATATAATGTATATAATTACGTTTATTTTGGATACAGATCAAATTTCATAACAGATCATTTATTATTATGACTAGATGGTAAAATAATGTAGAAACCAAGTGGTTTTTGTGGTAAAATTGTAATATTTACCATAATTTCACCACTTGAATTTCAAATATTACGTATCTATTAAGTTGAATGTATTTAATAATATTTTATATATATTTTTTATTTCTATGCATATTATTGTGGTAAATTGAGATAACTGTTAATAAAGTAAATTTCACTGCAATGCAAAGTTGGCTCTGTTGGTTAAAAAAATATGAATATTAATTAAAAAAACAAAAACATTGCTTTACTATATTTTTAACAAAGACTTCAATGAATACTTTTGTTCATAATTAAAAAAAAACTAGAAAAATATTCAAATTTGTGACATTTCAATATAAATTATGATTACATCAATCAACACAAAAAATACATATAATTAATGCAATAAATAAAGTCAAGTATATTAATCTGCTTCTAGAATATTGGTCAGAAATGATGATATCTACAAAATTATTATACAATATTAATGATAATCTTATATATTTATTTACCACTGTATTTCATTCATTTACCACTTTATTTTTCTTTACCACACAAACTAATCAGACCAGCAAGTTCAGAATTTTGCCAACACCTTTTTTACCATTTTTGAATCTATAACAAAATATTTATGATATGTATAATGGTACGATAATAAAAATTTGTTAGTACATCTGTACTTAAAAGCAATTATTTTACTTAAAAGAAATGTATTATGCTTTCTTATATAAGAAAATATAATTCAATTTAAAACAACATCTTACAATTATTTGGCAACTATTCAAATATTACTATACACAATTTTACCACTCTATTTGTTATAACCAAATTTACCATTATATTTCTAAACGGTAAAAATACATAAATCTATTAACCAACTATATATTAACTAAAATACCAATTGTTACAGCCACAGCTAGTTGTACCATTTTCAATTTTACCATTATGTTTCCCGTTTACCTTACCGTTTAAGTCTGGGCTGTATTTGTAGAAAACTTCGCAAAACGCGGAGTCGTCACGTGGTAAATTGTAGTTTACGTGTTTAGCCGCTAACCAAGCGGCGCCCATAGCGCTTGAAACTCTTAGCCGTACAAATTCTAAATTAATTTTTAGCTGAAAACAGAAAAGAAGAACATATTTATAATTTTCTTTAAATTAAATAAATAATTAATTTTGCGTTTTTATTGGTACTAGCGGCCCGCACGCGGCTTCGCCGTGACGACAGTCTAATTGTATAGTTATGTTGCAACCCTCGGGGGTGGATTTTTGAAAAATAAAGTAATCTATGTTTGACAGTGTTGAGTAAACTATGTTTATGCCAAATTCATTACAATTGGTCAAGCGGTTTAGATTTTTCATATAAACTTTCATCCCCTATTTAAGCCCTTTAGCGGTTAATTTTTGAAAAAATAAGTAGCCTATGTCAGACCCAGTCACTTTTACTACTTTAATTCTAAATTTCATCCAAATCGGACTGGTAGATTAGCCGTGAAAGCGTGACAGACAAACACACAGACTGTCGCATTTATAATATAAGTATGGATTGTTTAGAAAACTGGAGGTTTGACGTTCGATTCTAAGCCTATTTGAGGCCATGGTTAAATCATGGTTCATCCTTCGGAAGAAGGATTGTATTTAAATTAATTTCACTTTACCTGCTCTGGTATCTAAGGCAAAACGTGGCCTTAAGTTCCACTATTCAGCACGCGAGGTTTCAAATTTAGGTGGCTGTTGGTGGGAAAACTTCACGATAGCCAAAGAGAACCTAGTGACAAGACACTCCGTTCTCCACTTCTTATTTAAAACCAAGACAGCCTATTTCATGACAAAGCTCAAAAATATTTTTTCAATATTTTCAAACAATCTAACCATTCAAAGTAATACATACATTTAGTGAGGTTAGATTATATATTTTTTTTTGCTTCACGCTGTATCCCGCACACAGCAGGGTAGGCAGAGGGAGCCTAGTATTAAGATACTTCGTTCCACACCTTCTGCCGAATTCGGAGGCATTGCGTGTTAAGTGGCGGAACTTAACGCCGCGCTTTACCTCGACACCAGAGCGAAGAAAATGGAAATATAATGTCCACTCCTTGAGCGGGAATCGAACCCACAACCAGCCGTTTGCAGTCACACGATAGTGCCACTGGGTCACGACGGGCCATTATATTTAATATTGGATTAATTTTAAGAAAGTCAATTTAAACAAAAATAAAGAAACCGAACTCTCTTAGGATATTTTCTATATGCCTCATTTTTAAATACTTTAACATTTTATGAAAAAAAAGTACACAAAAAAAAAATTCTAAAAAATATTCGATAAAACAAAAAAAATCATACCAAATATTCAAAGCAAAGCAAACCAATTCAAAAGCACAAACTCACCCGTCGCCCATACAATTCGCACAGCACACCCGGCTTCATTGCCTCCCAGCTCTTCCACACCGAGCCCACGCACACCACCCTCACACACGAGGGCAACGCTAACGACTGACCACTAAGCCTGTTGGTCAAGGCCGATATGTATGCGGCTAGGGAAGTTCCCGCTTCGGCGAATAGGTGTTGTGCTAGCGGGTCCCCTTGATTGGCTAGCTGTGATAGTTTTGCTGTTAAACCTGGAATTTTTTACAATTTTATTAATCGAAGTTGAAATGTTTAAAAATATTTTAACATCACGCTGCATCCGGCATATTGCAGGGTAGACAGAGATAACCTAGTGCAATGATTCTTCGTTCTCTATTTTCCGCCGATTCTTGGAGGCATTGCGTGTTAAGTGGCGGAACTTAACGCCACGTTTGCCTCGATACCACAGAGAAGAAAAGGAAATATTAAATATCCACTCCTCGAGTGGGACTCGAAGCCACAACCAATCGTTTACAGTCACACATTTGTGCCAGTGCGTTACGACTGGCCCCATAAATAAAAATATTTTGAATGGCTGAATAACATTTACTCGTATAAAATGTTTTTTTACAGCTTCACGCTCTTTTCCCATATAGTAGGGATAAAGAGAACTTAGTGTTAAGACACTCCGCCCTCAAAACTCTCAAACACTCATTTAAAGATTATTATAAAATATTTAATAAATATCATTATTTCTTGCGAAACGATTCGAAGAAGTTATCATTTTAATTAATTTAAAAAAATGTATTCTTTTCATTAATTTATTGGAATATAAAATTCTCATAAAAAATATTTTATTTACTTTATACAATAAGCCGCAAAGCAGGATAGACAGATAAGCTAGTGTCAAGACACTACACTCTCCACTTCCACCGAATTCCAGATTAAATGCGTGAGTGAGCCAAAATCAACTCGAAAAAGTGGAGGAACGGCAAAAATATCAAAATTAATTAAAGTGATCCGATTCTCGGGAAATAATCATAAAATAAAAGACTTGAATACGGAATTTCGAAACAAGTATCGAAGTATTTTGACACTAGCTTCTCTCCGACTATCTTATAAAAGGGAAAAAATTGGGGAAACTATAAAAAATTGGGGAAACTATAAAAAATAAGGAAACTATAAAAAAATACCTTTATAACACATTAATTGAAAAAAATATACAAACGAGAATAACACGTAATCTATGTTTAGTAGAAATTTGAAAAATCTCTATATGGAGATGAGAGACAAAAACTAGTTGAAAAAGCGTATAAGAATTTCGAAGCAACTGGTCGTAGAACGCATGGCTTCGTCCGCGCCTCTTAGACAGTTATAAAGAAGCGCGGATTCGAATCCCACTGCGTTCAATTCTTTACACGGTTTTTTTTTAATAGAAGGTTACTTACCAGCAAAATGCGATTTATCGAAATGCTTATACGCGTGTGGCAACAAATCTGATCTCGTTTCCGCCTTGAAATGTTCTCTTATTATCTCCCACACTCTCTCCGTAGAGTGGAGAGATACACGGAGACCGTCTTCATCGTCGAATATCGTTTTAACCGCTTTATAAGCTATCCAGTAGGCTGAAATAAAAAATATATTTAAAATAAGATTTTACAGGCCACTCATGACTTATGGGCACAAAGTATGACTGTAAATGCGACTGGTTATGAGTTCGATTCCCACTTGAGCATATAGAATATTTAATATTTCTATTTTTTTCGTTTTATATCGATGCAAAGAGCGTCATTTAGACAATAAGCGACGTTTAGAAAACGTATAAAAATTTGAACGCAGCGGGATTCGAACCCGCGCCTCTAATCTATCTAATTTTTATACGTTTTTTAAATGTCTATTTTAATTTTCTAAGTGTGTGTATAACACTTTTAAAATATTATAAGTATGTAAAGCGATCGTTGTGGGTTCGATTCCCACTCGAGAAAATTATTACTTAAATTTTCATTTCTTCGCTCTGGTACAGAAGACAAAGCGTGGCATTGAGTTCCGCCACTCAACACACAATGTCTCGATTTCCGGCGGAAAGTTAAGGACGTAGTGTCTTGACACTAGGTCCTGTCTAAAATGTTCTCTTATTATCTCCCACACTCTCTTTAGAGTGGAGAATATTGCTTTAACCGCTCTATATGCTATCCAGTAAGCTAGAATTTTTATTACTTTTATATATCCTAAAGACATTTCGAAGAAGACATTTAGAAACCATAAAAAAATTTGAACGCAACGGGATTCGAACCCGTGCCTCTAATGTCTCTAATTTTTTATCGGTTCTCTAAACGTCTCTTTCAATTTCCTAAATGTTTGAATAACACTTTAAAAATATTAAAAGCATGTAAAGCGATCGTTGTGGGTTCGATTCCCACTCGAGAAAATTTATATTTAAAATTTTTATTTTTTTTCCTCTGGTGTATAAAACAAAGCGTCGCTTTGAGTTCCGCCACTCAACACACAATGTCTCTATTTCCAGCAGAAAGTGGAGGACGGAGTGTCTTAACACTAGGTCATCTCTAAAATATTCTCTTATGATCTCCCGCACAAAAAAACTGGTCAGGTATTTAAAAATATATGTATATTAAAAAAAAATTAGACGCCAGATATGGCTTTTAGGGCTAGCA
This sequence comes from Dryas iulia moderata, assembly GCA_019049465.1. NCBI lineage: Eukaryota > Metazoa > Arthropoda > Insecta > Lepidoptera > Nymphalidae > Dryas > Dryas iulia. The sequence continues at coordinate 3,774,926 of CM032437.1, forward strand.
TAAAGTGTGACTGTAAAACGACTGGTTGAAGATTTGATTCCCACTTGAGTAAAAAGAATGTTTTTATTTTCTTCGATATTTCGAAGGCGCGGCGTTAAGTTCCGCCACTTAACACGCAATGCCTCCGAATTCGGCGGTGCGTGGGAAACGGAGTGTCTTAGCACTAGGTTCCCTTTGCCTGCCCTGCCGTGTGCGGGATACAGCGTAAAGCTAAAAAATAAACTTACCGCCCCCTTCATCCCCTAACAGGTATCCCCATCCTCCGCATCCAAATTGTTGACCATCCGGTGTCCTTAGCAGAGCATTGGATCCTGTTCCTGTGATAAAATATATAGTAATAATTAAATAAAAGTATATTTTTTCCTACATGTCAGAGAAGGACGGGGTAGTCTCACTCAACACCTCGCTTTATCTTTGCTACCAGAGGGAAGTAATGAACACATAAAATTTAGTGTTCTTCCAGGCTTCAATGCCGGAAATACAAAGTCAAATAATTTTATCAAAATAAGAAGTTACATGCTTCATTTTTTCAATGTACTAACGAACACAGATTCACTAAAGTTAATGCCTCAGACCTGAGAAGAACCGGCGCAAGAAACTCAGCGTGATGTGTTTTTTAAGTCGGTTATTTACAGGTACAGTTATTAGAAACTAGCAGCCCGCTCGCGGCTTCGCTGCGTGGAGTATTTCGTTTTACTGCAACCCTCGGGGGCGTTTTTTTAGAAAATAAAGTAGCCTATGTTTAAGTTGACATTATCAACTACGTTTATGCCAAAATTCATTACAATTGGTCAAGCGGTTTAGATTTTTCATATAAACTTTCATCCCCTATTTCAACACTCTAGAGGTTGATTTTTGAAAAAATAAGTTAGACCCAGTCACTTTTACTACTTTCATTCTAAATTTCATCCAAATCGGACCGGTAGATTAGCCGTAAAAGCGTGATAGACAAACACACAGACTTTCGCATTCATAATTTAAGTATGAAAGTATGGATAGACTGGAGCAAGCATTTCGTTCCCAAGGCGTGTTATAATAATCTTGTAACATTAAAAGCTTTTTAATAAATGCATATGTATGTATGTATACGTGGTTCTTATAAGAAAATAACATTTTTTATAATTTTCGTCTGGCTGTCTATCCGTCTTTGTTCTGGGTAATCTCTGGAACGGCTGGACTGATTTTGAAGATACTTTCACTAGCTGATGTTATACTTGATGTTGCTGATATACATAGCTGATGTAATAAGGCATAACTTAGGCTACTTTTTTTCAAATTTTTTTCTTTTTCAGAACAGCTACTATAGAATATATATAGTTTAATAATATATGTTATACTAGCGGCCCGCTCGCGGCTTCGCTGCGTGTACTGCCTAATTGTTTCCTTATGTTGCAACCCTTGGGGGTGGATTTTTGAAAAATAAAGTAACCTATGTTTGACCTTCGATTATCATCTATATTTATTCCAAAATTCATTACTAGTATTATTAGTTTTTTCATATAACCTTTTATCCCCTATTTCAACCTTTAACGGTTAATTTTTGAAAAAATAAGTAGCCTATGTTAGACCCATGATTATTTACTACTTTCATTCTAAATTTCATCAAAACTGGACCAGTAGATTAGCCGCGAAAACGTGACAGACAGACACACAGACTTTCGCATTTATAATATAAGTATTATATTATGGTTGGCAACCCTAACTACCGGCCTAACAGCCCAATGGACCAATTAATGTCAAATTATAAATAATATAATTATTAACTAATCGAATCATGTTATCAGTTACATCGCTGATAACAACTGATAACGAAGACGTAATCAAGCGGCATTTGACAGGTTATTGATAGATATCAATTTAATGATATAATATAAATTGATAAGAAAAGCATGCTTAAAAGGAAAATTTCAATTATAAAATAAGAACTTTACAGTATACATGTGTAGAGTGGCGGAAATCAAAGCTGCGTTGTCTGGTTCACCAAAGCAGAGGCGATAGAAAATATTTATTATATTTTTCAAAGTGTTATTTACACATTAAGAAAAATCACGACATAAGAAAGCAGCGGGATTCAAACCTGTGCCTCTTGGAAATCATGTAAGCATTCTGACCGCTAAGCCATGCGTTTTACATTCAGCTATGTCAATCAACGGCTATTCTTAAACGCTTTATTACAAACTTATTTTACGAATCTCTGCTATACAAAGTTAATTGATGAAAATAATTAAATTATGACCATTTAGCGAGTGGGAATAGAACCCACGACCTATCGTGATTACAGTCATACACTGTTCCACTGCGCTACAATAGTCTATTTTTCTTGATGAAATAATAATCTAATAAAATTAAATAAATTTTAAGATATTATTTAAGACTGGTTGTGGGTTCGATTCCCACTCGAGGAGTGGAAATATTTAATATTTCCATTTTCTTCGCTCTGGTGTCGAGGTAAAGCGCGGCGTTAAGTTCCGCCACTTAACACGCAAGCCTCCGAATTCGGCGGAAAGTGGGGAACGGAGTGTCTTAACACTAGGTTCCCTGTGCCTACCCTGCTGTGTGCGGGATACAGCGTGAAGTTAAAAAAAAAATAAAAAAATAATTCTCATATTATATGAAAAAATACATACAGTTTATAAAAACCTTTGAATAACCTACATACCGCTTCATGCTTTTTCCGGCTGTTAAGCCGGTATCTGTTAAGATAGGCAGTGAAAACCTCAAGTGAGAGTGTTAAGACACTCCGTTCGTCATTGTTCCCCCGTTCTCGAGACATTACGTAGTTACGAAACAAGTATATACTTTAGCTCCTTCTTTTTCTGCACAGCACGATAAGTACAGAATATCTCGAGTGTCAAGACACTTCGTTCTCCACTTTCCACCTCAAATCCAGACATACATACCAACATTAATAAAGGCAAACGACAAATACTGAACTAGTTTAACTTATGAGGTCGACATCTTTTCAACTGTGCGCAAGCGCATCGAAATTAAAATTCAATGACAGAAAACCAGAAATCAATAATTTATATTGAATAATTAACATCTATTACACAACATCGGCATGTGGAAGTTAGTAGTTAGTGCATTTTTGATAATTTGTTTTACACATTTTAAATTAAAGTATTGCGGGTCAGTCGTGGCGCAGTGGCACAAAGTGTGATTGTAAAGCGAATGGCCGTGGGTTCGATTCCCACTCGAGAAGTGGAAATATTTAATATTTCTATTTTCTTCGCTCTGGTGTCGAGGCAAAGCGCGTTGTTAAGTTCCGCCACTTAATGCCTCTGAATTTGGCGGAATGTGGGGCACGGAGTGTCTTAACACTAGGTTCACTCTGCCTACCCTGCTGTGTGCGGGATATAGCTAAAAAAAAGTTTTTAATATTTTAAAGTGTTATTCACTTTGGAGATTCGAATCCCGCTGCATTAAAATTTTTATACGTTTTCTACATGCCTTTTTCAATTTCCTACGGACTACCATGCTACGCGGGAAAAGCATGAATTTTTTTTTTTTAAATTCTGCCTTTATCGGTAACGTTTAAAAAAACGAAATGTGAAAACTAAAGACACAAAAAATAAAACAATAAAAAAACTAAATTAGTAATCAGCAATTATATTTGTTGAAGGAATAAATCATATTAATTTAATTGAGCTGAGCGAAGCGAACCTCTTACTGGTCAAGAATTTGTTCCGTTGTGCGTTAACTCTTCCTAGGCTATTTGTAGTAGACCTCTGAAATTTGTCACAGTGAGGGATATCGAGCACAGTGCCTTGTGTGCTGTGAAGTTTTTTGGTGACAATTGTAATTGTAGTTTTTGAATAAATTGTAATTAAGTGGTCAAAAAGTGGCCATAGACTTAGGCTGTAGAACGTTAAGTGTTATGTTAGTGTTAAGTGCTTGCTTTTCAAACATTTTTAACATGTAATAATATCAAATATGTACTTCGCTTAACTCTTCCCGCCATGCAGAAAGAGGAGAGCATTAATTGGTTGTGGGGAAATCACATAAAAAACACAATTCCCTGAAAATTTATTATTTGTTAATTTTTACACTACAATTAACAATCAATTACTTTTAAACATTTTTAAAGTGTTATTTCACATTTCGGAAAATTAAAAATAATTTTTTATACGTTTTCTAAATAACACTTTAATGATATGTTTAAAAGTATTTCATAAATAGCATTTTCTCTTGCCAAACGATTGTTCGTAGAATAAATAATCTTAGGGTACAAAATTTGTAAAAATCTCTCTATAGAGATGCTAACAACAAAAATTAAGTTGTTAAAAAAAAGCGTTTAAAAATTCCGCCGCAGCTGGTAGTAGAACGCTTGGCTCAGCGATGAGAGCGCCTGGACGGTATTCAGGAGGCGCAGGTTCAAATCCTACTGCGTTCAAATTTTTATACGTTTTGTACATGCCTTTAGTAATGAATTAATTATGAATTGTGATTTTTGCAAAAAAAAGATCAATTGTTAATATTTAATTATCAAGTGCAAGTGCATTATGCATTACATTGATTTCGCAATATATATAACATAAAAGAACGCTTGGCGGGCCGCATAAAATTATTAAGCCGACCTCTATTTGGTTCCCCCTCATATACACGTAAACACAAGCGAAACCACAAAAAAAACTAGTCTATATTAAAATTTCCCAATCATCACAACATCCCTGATACAACAGTCGTAAGCATTGATCTTCGTAAGGCTATCTGTAGGTTATCTCACGTCCTACATGGAATGAGGACGCCCCTATTACGGCGCGTGTGATTGAAAACATTGGGTAAAAAAACAACTGTTTAGATTTTATAAGCTAAGTTAGTTTGTTTAGTGTTGAATTTAATGTATGGGTTGAGAGGGATTGTTTTGACACTAGACTCTTTCCGACTAAAGTCAAAGTCACAACTCCTATAGGATTAGAAGATTTTTTTTTTGCAATTGTCGTTTTCTTTGTAGCCACACAGCACTTTCCACAGGCTACTTTAAATCGAACCCACAACCAGTCGCTTACAGTCACAAGCTTGTGTCACTGGGGCACGACTGGCCACATTCAACATAATTTGGAGAAAGAGAAAGAGAAATTTTTGGAATATTGTGTAAAAATAGTTAAAATAGTAAATAGTAAAAATAGTAATTAGTTATATGATCCCAGAATAACATGAAAGTTATTCTGGAGGATCATATAGGGATAGCAATGAGTTAGGTATTAAATAAAAGTAGCTAAGCACGTAGGATAGAAAGTAAAATTATAAGTTTGATCTCGTTTGTAAAATAGATAATAGTTATAATCCATAGAAAATAAGGTCTCCATATTCTTAATAATGGAGGTGCAAGAAAATAAAAATAAAAACATAATTTTGAAATGAAACTCTTATAAGCGGATTAACCGCGTATATTTTTGGTATTCAAAAAGACATTTTTTTAGAAAACCCAACGTTTCGAACACTTTATAGTAGTCCGTGATCACAGTTAGTTTATAAAAAATGAAATCGAATACCATAAATATACGCAATTAATCCGTTTAACATAGTTTTATTTCAAATATAATTTAATATCAATATTTATATTATAAATGCGAAAGTCTGTGTGTTTGTCTGTCACGCATTCACGGCTAATCTACCGGCCCGATTTGGATGAATTTTAGAATGGAAGTAGTAAAAGTGACTGGGTCTAAAATAGGTTACTTATTTTTTCAAAAATCAACCTCTAAAGGGTTGAAAATGTGTAATTTAATAATCGCGAAAACAAAAAAGATCTTATTATTTAACATGATATCTTACCAGCAATAAGCACCATTCCCCCATCCGGAGCACCAGTGAACAGTGAACCTGCTGTGTCGGACGCAACGTATATGGCATTCGCTGACTTTTCATCTAAGCTTTTGACTTTGGCCGCTAAATCAGCATTGCTACTGTCTTGTTCGCATCCTGATAGGGTGAGACCCTGAAAAATAGGAGTTAACTTATAATATTTGAGGCTATTCGCGGTTTGTGGGTACAAAGTGTGACTGTAAACGATTGGTTGTGGGTTCGATTCTTATTCGAGAAGTAATATTTAATATTTCCAATTTTTCCGCTTTGGTGTCCAGGCAAAGCGAGGGGTTGAGTTGCACCGCTTAACAAGCAATGCCTCCAGAATTCGGCGGTGCGTGGGGAACGGAGTGTCTTAACACTAAGTTCCCTCTGTCTACCCTGCTTTGTGTGGGATACACCGTGAAACTAAAAAAATAGTAACATTGTAGAGTCTGGAGGTTTGGCCCATCGTAGCGTAGTATGATATTATTTTTTAGTCGCTACACTCTTTGACTTGCAAAGATACTCCGTTTTCCAGTTTCCACCCGAAATCGAGATATTGCGTGTTGAGTGGCGGAACTCAACGCCGCGCTTTGTCTATGGCACCAGAGCAAAGAAATCAAAGATTAAATAATAATTTCCCCGAGTGCGAATCGAACCCACAGCTATCGCGTTCACAGTCAGATACGCCACTGCGCCAAGACGGCCTCACGTATAAACATAAATTATAAAAAAAAAATTAATTAAATTAAATTAAATAGCTTCACGCTATATCCCGCACACAGCGGGGAAGGCAGAGGGAACCTAGTGTTAAGACACTCCGTTCCCCACTCTCCGCCGAATTCGGAGGCATTGCGTGTTAAGTGGCGGAACTTAACGCCGCGCTTTACCTCGACACCAGAGCGAAGAAAATGGAAATATTAAATATTTCCACTCCTCGAGTGGGAATCGAACCCACAACCAGTCGTTTACAGTCACACGCTTGTGCCACTGGGCCACGACTGGCCACACATAAATTATATTTTTATGATTTTTAAGAATCAAAGCAATTAATTTAATATTTTCAATGACAATGTCCTTGCATTTGATCAATCACTAGAAATAGTAGCTAGTTGATCTCAATTGACCAACTGAATTCATTTATACGAGCTTGTATATAATTATGTATACATAATATAATAGAGGTAATAATATATAGTATACTGAAAAAAATAATACTTAAAAAAACGAATTATATGCAGTCAGAGAGAACTTAGTTTTAAGACACTCCGCTCTCCACTTTCGAGACATTGCGTGATGAGTGACGGAACTTAACGCCGCGCCTTTAATCTTATGTAGGAGAGCAAAGAAATTAAAATTTAAATATTCCCCTGAACGGGAATCGAACTTAAAATTATCGCGTTACAGTCAGGCCCTGTTCCACTGCGCCACGACAGCCTCAAAAATAAATATATATGTAGTTTATATCGAGGTCATTAAACTTTCTATAACAAGTGTTGCGTGCGAAATTGTAAATTAAACGATTAAATTGTATTACAGTCACCTCATAAGATTATATTCGAGTGGAGTCGTTGAACTAAAATTTATATGTAGTAAAAGTTCTTTTACAGACTCTAAACATGAAGGTTGTGGGTTCGATTCCAACTCGGGGGAATAATTATATTGCCATTTTCATTTTTTCGCTCTGGTACCTAACAAAGTGCAGCGTTTAGCTTCGCCACTCAACACGCCAGGTCTCGATTTCAAGCGAAATGTGAAGAATGAAGCTGTATTAATTAGTAATTTATTTTTGAAATAAAACTGTTTATCACTGGATTAGTCGTATTCGAAAATAGACTTTTAGTAGAGTGATCTGTGACCACGGGCAACTGTAAGGTGTTTGAAGCGTCAGCTTTTCTAAAAATATATTTTCCAATACCCAAATTATACGTGTAATTAATCCAGTTAAAGTTTATTTCAAAATATATAATAATCGTAAAAATTAAAGACTTTCTTTTGGTTGTGGGTTCGATTCCCACTCGAGGAGTGGAAATATTTAATATTTCCATTTTCTTCGCTCTGGTGTAGAGGCAATGCGCGGCGTTAAGCTCCGCAACTTAGCACGCAATGACTCCGAAAGTGGGGAACGGAGTGTCTTACCACTAGGTTTCCTCTGACTACCCCCTGCTATGCGGGAAAAAGCGTGAAACTACGAAAACAAAAATCTTCTTACCAAGGAATTCAAAGGCTGGTCCAGAGGTATCCCAGCATCCTTCTTAGCGAGATGAACCATATCGATCACTCGCTTTGCACACTCATCTATGCCCAACGCCCAGTGATTCGTACCCGGACCCCTCGCCCTGCCAACTACTTGCCCTTCTTCATTGCATATGACGAGATTTGAATGCGTTGCACCTCTGGAAATAAAAATAATAATTATTATTTTTTAGTTTAACGCTATACCCCGTATGCGGCAGGGTAGACAAAGGGAAGACAGTGTTAAGACACTCCGTTCCCCTTTCTCCGAATTCTCTTCTCTTCTGGAGCCATTGCGTGTTAAGTGGCGGAAATTAACGCTGCACTTGCCTCGACACCAGAGCGAATAGTATGGAAATATAAAACATTTCCACTCCTCGAGTGCGAATCGAACCCACAACCAGTCATGTTTACATTCACACCTTGCGCTCACAAGCTACGGCTGGAATATTAAAAATTATATCTTTTAATATTTCGTTGACATATGTATAGTCGATGCCGTCGTGGCACAGTGAAACAGCATCTAACTGTAAACGCGTTGGTTGTGGGTTCGATTCCCACTCGGATGAATGATGTTATTCAGTTCTCTGTTCTGGTGCCTAAAATAAAGTACGGCGTTAAGTACCGCCTCTCAACAAGTAATGTCTCGATTTTGGGCGGAAAGTGGGCAACAGAGTGTCTTGATACTTGGTTCTCTCTGATTACCTGCTGCTGGCTGCGTCATGACATGAAATAAGCGTAAAGCTGCATTTTTTTGTTTACATAACCTGCGCGTATTTGCAAAGCAGAGATTTTAGTAATAATCACTTTAAAAACAATATTAATAATTGTGGCCAGTCGTGGCCCAGTGGCACAAGCGTGTGACTGTAAACGACTGGTTGTGGGTTCGATTCCCACTCGAGGAGTGGAAACATTTAATATTTCCATTTTCTTCGCTCTGGTGTCGAGGTAAAGCGCGGCGTTAAGTTCCGCCACTTAACACGCAATGACTCCGAATTCGGCGGAAAGTGGGGAACGGAGTGTCTTAACACTAGGTTCCCTCTGCCTACCCTGCTGTGTGCGGGATACAGTGTGAAGCTAATAAAAAAAAATAAGTAAAGATACACAACTACGTAAAATAATATTTGAATAGAAATCGAACCCAAAACCAATCGTTTATACAGTCTGACACTAACCCACTGCGATAACCTCATTTCAATGACAATTTCTAATTTCACCTCAAAAACGACATCGATAATACTTCAAATGAAAATTTGAATTATACTTAAAAAAATTATAGGTAAAATATACATACATACAATAAAAACGTAACTGATCGCCGTCTGTACATAAAAAAATAATATCGGAGGCATATATCAATGTAATAGAACCTAAATTTAAGTTATAACTAGCGGCCTGCTCGCGGTTTTGCCGTGTGAACTACACAGTTGTTGAGCTATATTGCAACCCTCAGGGATGGATTTTTGAAAAATAAACTATGTTTGACCTTGCATTAACAACTATATTTATTAGAAAATTCATTACAATCGGTTAAGCGGTTTGGATTTTTCATACAAACTTTCATCACTTATTTCAACCCTTTAAGTGTTGATATTTAAAAAAGTAGCCTATGCTTGACCCCGTGTCATCAACTATTTTCATTTCAAATTTCATTCAAATCCGTCCAGTAGATTAACCGTGAAAGTATGACAGACAAACACAAAGACTTTCGCATTTATAACATAAGTATGAAAGTATGGATATTTTATTTGTCTGTGCGTTTGTGAACTCGATTGTCAAAAACTACAAAACACTTAACCGATTTTAATGCAGTTTCGATCATTGTATTTTGGTTATTACCTACCTACATTTAGTGTTCATGTTACTTTAATTGGTTGATAAATAAAAAGTACAATAATTCTAGTTTTCAGTATATTTTTTTTATTATGTTTTATTATATAGACTGAAATTTCAATTTACGTAGGCGATGCAGCGAGGGCGTTGCTAGCCTCAGGTAAATTATTAATCGTTAGTATGTACTAACTCTAAACAAATACTTATATTGTATACATAAATCGTAATCCATACTATTTTATAAATGCGAAAGTCTGTCTATTTGTCTGTCACGCTATCACGGCTAAACTACCGGTCCGATTTGGATGAAATTTAGAATGAAAGTAAATAAAAATTCAAGGTCAAACATATTCTACTTGAAAAAGACATATAAAGAAAGACATAAAAAAAAATACGTTTTCTTTAAATGTCTTTTTCAATTTTCCTAATTGTGGAATAACACTTTAAAAATGTTTACAAACATATGCTACTTATTTTTCAAAAATCCACCTCTAAACGGTCGAAATAGGGGATGAAAGTTTTCGTGAAGAATCTAAACCGCTTGACCGATTTTAATTAAATTTGGCATAGATATAGTTGATAAAACAAGATTAAACATAGGCTACTTTATTTTTCAAAAAATCACCCACGAGGGTTGCAATATAACGAAACAGTTATATAGTTCACGCGGAGAAGCCTCGAGTGGGTCGCTAGTAGCTATACTATATATATACATGTATATTAAGATGTAGATACTAAAATAGAACAAATTAATATGTAAATGCTCAATTACTTTATTACAAATAATATCTAGAAATTTAATTTGAAAATTATGCAAACGACACCTCTTTTAAATAGATACTAAAACTGTAAAGACAATATTTAATTATTATTTTAATTTAATGTAAGAAAATTTTAAGAAATGTATAATTTGGAGCCAGTAGTGGTGCCAAACATGCGACTAAAACTGTAAAGACTGGTTGTGGGTTCGATTCCGACTCGAGGAGTGGAAATATTTAATATACCTATGCATTTTCTTCGCTCTGGTGTCGAGGCAAAGCGTGGCGTTAAGTTCCGCTACTTAACACGCAATGCCTCCTAATTCAGCGGAAAGTGGGGTACAGAGTCTTAACACTAGGTTCCCTCTGCCTACCCTGCTGTGCGCGGGATATAGCGTGAAGCTCCAAAAAAAATGAACCAATCGAAAATACGAAAACCCTACTACTTGTCGCGAGCGGGTCGCTAGTACACATACGCTAACAGTTTTTTATACTTTATCTCAATAACAATATACATTTAAGTTATTTGGTAGATAAAAATGCATTGCCTGATAACGTCCAAGTGGTTTGTTTTTGCATTTCCTTTGGTTAATACAATATACAGGTATGTTTTTATTATATTGATAATCATTGATAATACATAATCCTGTTATCAATATGTTATCAAATTTATCATGAACTTGGCCTTCTTGTTTACTACTTTCTTATAACGCAAGTGTTTATTGTTGTCCTACTAATATTGTAAATGGGAAAGAGGCCAGTCTTGGCGCAGGGGCATAAGTGTGTCTGTATACACGACTGGTCGTGGGTTCGATTTCCACTGCAGTGGAAATATTTAATATTTATATTGTCTTCACTGTGGTGACGAGGCAAAGCGCGGTGAGTTCCGCCACTTAGGACTCAATGTCTCCAGAATTCGGCGGAAAGTGAGGAACGGAGTGTCTTAACACTAGGTTCCCTCTGTCTACCTTGCTGTGTGCAGGATAAAGCGCGAAGTTAAAACAAAGTTTGTGAAGATGAATGGATGTCAGTTCTTCGTTCATATAAAAATCTTGCAATAATATAGCATAATATATCACAAAAATACAAGTAATGTGGTCAAATATGGTTATGGTTTTATGTATTTTTTATGAAAAAAAAAAAAATTTGGCATAAACTTAATTTAATTTGGCATACATAAACTTGATTTAAATGAAAAGGGAAGCAGATTCTTAATACTTCTTTAAAATAATATGGTAAAAAAGCGCTAGGTAGGTATATTACTTAAACGAATATTACAAAAAAAAAAAAACAAAATTTATATACGATTTATTACGTTTGACATACATTTATGTGAAGGAAAAAATAGTAAAAACAAATACTTTAAAATCCTCTATAACTATAACACAATTCGATAATCCTTATTCATATTGCCAAACGCAAAAAAATAATATGACCAAACTCTTTTAAATATCGCTTAAATTACACACTTTACCGCAGTGTCAAATAAAGACATACACACTTCACTTTCAAATAAATTTTAAAACTACTTTACCGCAGTGTCTATAAAGACACACACACACTTACACTTCACTTCCAACTAAATTTAAAACCACTTCACTAAAAGTGTCTTATAAAGACACGCCCACACTTTACACTTCACTTCCAACTAAAACCAGTTCCACTTTATCTAAAGTGTGTCCTTACGTGAAGCGATTGTAATGTACACGTAACACGTGTTGAAAGAATGCGGGTTGCGGTCGCAGCGGGAAGTGACCTTAAGACACACCCACTTTGAAAGGTGATTTCTGATTTATAAACAACTAGCTGCCCGCTCGCGGCTTCGCCGCGTGGACTGCCTAATTGTTTCGTTATATTGCAATCCTCGGGGGTGGATTTTTGAAAAATAAAGTAGCCTATGTTTAACCTTGGATTATCAACTATATCTATTCCAAAATTCATTACAATCGGTCGAGCGGTTTAGATTTTTCATATAAACTTTCATCCCCTTTAGAGGTTGATTTTTGAAAAAATAAGTAGCCTATGTTAGACCCAGGGTTATTTACTATTTTCATTCAAAATTTCATCCAAATCGGACCGATAGATTAGCCGTGAAAGCGTGACAGACAAACACACAGACTTTCGCATTTATAATATAAGTATGGACTAGCTGCCCGCTCGCGGCTTCGATGTGTTAACTACGTAATTGTTTCGTTATATTGCAACCCTCAGGGGTGGATTTTTGAAAAATAAAGTAGCCTATGTTTAACCTTGGATTATCAACTATATTTATGCCGAAATTCATTACAGTCGATCAAACGGTAATTAGAGTTTTTCATATAAACTTTTTCATTCAATATTTTATTCAAATTGGACCGGTAGATCAGCCGTGAAAGCGGGACAGATAGGCAGACAGACAGACTTTCGCATTTATAATTTTAGTATGGATAACATTTTTAGTGGAAAAAATTGATCATTACTTAAATACATAAATACAATGACTTTGAGTTACAATTAGGGCTGAATTATAAGTTTAAGTCTGGTTTAGAAACAAGGTAGTATTAGACGACTACTTTTACATTATTTAGATATTTATGTAATATAGAAGGACGTCGTTTTTTCGAGAGAATTAATTCTATATATAGAAATTAAGATTTATTTTTAAAATTTATAATATTACTTATACAAATAGGAAATATATAGATTTTTTAAAAGATGCAGACGTATTCAAACCCGTTCCTCTTGGAAACAATCCAAACGTTATGATCGTTAAGCTATACGTTTTATACCTTGCTACGTTAAAATTCTAATGCAGATATTCACTTCTACAATACTTTTACAGATATTCACAAATTATTATAAATATTAGCTGAAAATTGAAAAATATAACTATCATTTTAAATAATACATCTTGTTTTACACAAATCTCGGTATTGTGCATCAAAACAGAAAGGAATTTTTGAGACCAGACAAATATCAAAGGCATTCATATTTTTTACCAAGGTCACGAATGCATATACATAAATATATAAACAGGTTGGTATTATAAGAACAGGTGATGATGTAGGCAACTCAAAATAATAAATAAGTAAAAAATATTTCTTCTTCTTGGGGCCAGTCGTGGTGCAGTTGCACAAACATTTGACTGTAAACTGGTTGTGGGTTCGATTCCCACTCGAGGAGTGGAAATATTTCATATTCCCGTTTTCTTCGCTCTGGTGTCGAGGCAAAAGCGCGGCGTTAAGTTTATTCGACGGAAAGTGGGGAACGGAGTGTCTTAACACTAGGTTCCTTCTGCCTACCCTGCTGTGTGCGGGAATTGGCGTGAAGCTATAAAAAAAAAAGAAAGTAAATAAAAAATTCTTGCGCTACTGACTGAATGATAAAGTTTTCTTATTCAAAGTTTACTTAAAAAATAAAAATCGATTGTCAAAATTAAACAGAATGAATATTGATATATATTGATTACTTCAGCTACTTTCATAATATTAAAGACTAGCGAACCGATCGCGTCTTCACCGCGTCATCTGCAACTTGTATCCCCTATTTGAGCCGTTTTTTGATTCTCCGAACTTTTTTTAAAGCAGGGAACGGAGTGTCTTAACACTAGGTGCCCTCTGCCTACCCTTCTGTGTGCGGGATACAGCGTGAAGCCGAACTTTTTGATAAAAACCATTCTTTGTTTGACCATGAGTGTTCAACTATTTCAACTATTTTCATTTTAAATTCTATCCAAATCGGTCCGACAGATTAGCTGTGAAAGCGTAACAAATAACACAGACTTTCGCATTTACAATATTAGTATGGATTATAGAAAAAAAATAAAGAAATTAATCATCTATCAATTTAAACGATTGATTGTGTGCAAATCACAAGAAGACCAAGGACAAAAGGAATACCTTTTAGTATTAAAATCTTGACGTAAGTACGTTACTAGCATACTAAATGCAGTTTTGTTTTGCATTGTAAAGGAAAATTGCATTATTTTTTAGTACCTAACTCCGTTCATTATTATGTTTTAAGATGAATTATATCCTATTAATATTACAAACGCAAAAGCTTGTTTGGATGTTTTTTACTCTTTCACGTACAAACTACTGAATAAAACTGATCTTAAAGAAACTTGACAATAATATAGCTTATAAATCAGAATAAAATATAGGCCCGTGTCCGTATTTTACCCGTGGGGGACCGGTTAAGAATACAATTCCCTCCCGCTGCAGCGTCTCGTAAAAGGCGGGTAATTCAGTCGCTTGGTGGTAGGAGATTCCTTCTCCGACTGGCTCGCGACCACTATCGTGTCAAAGACGAACCGCCAAACATCGGATGATGTGTTCCGGTTCGCTGGCATGTAAGCCAGCTCTCCCAATTCCCACCTTTCCCTGCACGGCAACGCATCCATAACTCTAATGTTGTGGATGTCTATGGGCGAAGGTAACCACTTAACACCAGGTGGGCCTTCTGCTCGTTTGCCTCCTTTATTCCATAAAAAAATGGGCTACAATTTGTAAAGATATTTTGTGAATTGTCCAAAATAGCAAGTAATTAGGATCCTTTGATTATAACTGCTTCCAGAATTCTGCGCAGACGAAGTCGAGGGCACAGCTAGTATAATATTTGAATTTACGACGCAATGATAAATAAATATTTAAACATCATTCTAAGGTTTAAATATGATTTAACATATAATTAATATACTAATATACTAATCATATAATAAAAGAGTAAACACAAAATGTTTGTAGAGGCCGTCGTGGCGGGGAGATAGCGTCTGACTAAAAAGCGATGGTTGTGGGTTCGATTCCCACTCGATGAATGATTGATATTTCAAATTATATAAGACTATATATTTGGGGCCAGTTGTGGCGCCGTGGCACAAGCGTGTGACTGTAAACGGCTCGTTGTGGGTTCGATTCCCACTTGAGGAGTGGAAATGTTTAACATTTTAAATTTCTTCGCTCTGGTGTCAAGGCAAAGTGCGGCGTTAAGTTCCGCCACTTAACACGCAATGCCCCGAATTCGGCGGAAAGTGGGGAACGGAGTGTCTTAACACTAGGTTCCCTCTGCCTACCCTGCTGTGCGCGGGATACAGCGTGAAGCTTATATACGATTATAACTAAATTATTTTCATTTCTCCGCTTGGCTGAGCTGGAATGAGTTCCGCCACTCAACACATTCTTAAATTCGGATGTAATATTTCTTTCTGTTTGTCGCTGGGAAATGCATTTACGCATACCATCCGTACGCAAAGCAGGCAGGCCTACCTTACGTACGGATAATACTGTGGGACTCACCGGAGAGTCCGATACTATCCACTAAAACCCAGCGGAAACCCTCTCCACCCTCGTGAGACGTCGCAGGTTCGTTTAAGTGTGACACTAGGTTATCCCTACCCTGCTGAATGGAAAATAACATGAAGCTCTATATAAAAAACAAAGTGGGAAAACAGGGAGTGACGTCCCACTAGATACAGTTTGTTAGTCTGCTAAAATTAAGGCATGTGGTAAAAAATATAGTTATTTTTAAAATCAGCCCCTTAATTAGTTTGATAAACGCTAGAATTAATTATTATTATTGTTATCATTAAATTCTATAATGGAGTTGGCATCATTTGTTAATTTAATGTATTTTAACATCAAAGCAGTCAATTAACAACATACTGAATTAATTTTCATGGTTTTAATTTAAAAGTATGAAAGTGAGAGGAAAGAGGCTATCAAGTAACAAGTTTTCAGTATTCTTTCTTTTTTTTTAGCTTCACGCTGTATCCCGCGTACAGCAGGGTAAGCAGAGGGAACCTAGTGTTAAGACACTCCGTTCCCCACTTTCCGCCAAATTGCGTGTGAAGTGGCGGAACTTAACACCGCGCTTTGCCTCGATACCAGAGCGACGAAAATGCAAATATTAAATATTTCCACTCCTCGAGTGGGAATCGAATACACAACCAGTCGTTTACAGTCACACGCTTGTGCCACTGCGCCACGACTGGCCCCTTCCGTTTTCTATTTTCATATAGTTAAATTAAGTGTCTGTAGATAATATATACACGATACATGTAACAGCTAGTCTGTAATGTAAATAAACGTTTGGTGGGTCGAATCCAATTATTAAGCGGGTCGAATACGACCCGACGACCATAGATTGCGGACCCCTGTATTATTATACTATTATATACTATAAGTTCTATTTATTATATTAGATAAGTACCTATCACTCTTTACAATCGCAACCGTTATTATATTATAATACCAAATAACAAAAGTAAATATTTAATATATAAGACGCATATAAGACGTGGGGAAAATTTATGTATGTATTACTTAGCAATGCAAGTAAAACATAAGTATGCAAATAGACTATTGTGGCGCAATGAGCGTTTATGGGTTCACTGTGTAAGTAATAGAAGCTAATTACAAGTATTCTTCTGGTTAGACTGGACCGATTTTCACGGAACTTTCAGTAGCAGATAGCTGATGATATAAGGAATCACTAAATGTTTATTTTAGAATTATATAATAAAGTTTTTTTTTTTATTTATTTATTTATTATCATATTACAGATGGGTATACACTTTAATACAGAACATCTAAAAACCAAAATGGTTTGAGCCGATGTTACAGTTAAATAAAGTAATATTGCAATGTTCAATTACGGACCAGTACTCGGGCGCACGCAATTCAAGCGTTTGCCACCACTATGTACTTCATTAAAAATTAACATTAATATTTTCATGTGCAAAGAAATTTAATAAGTTATTGTAAAATATGCAAACTGAACAATTAGCTTCACGCTGTATCCCACACACAGCAGAGTACGCAGAGGGTATCTAGTGTTAAGACACTCCGTTACCCATTTTACGCCGTATCCGGAAGCATGGCGTGTTACGTGGCGGAGTTTAACTTAACAATTTATTTTAGGTAAAACCCACGCGGATTAGGACCCTATCACTGCTTGTCTCAAATGTAAATAAATGCTTGACGTGTCGCATTATATTTTAAGCGGGTGGAATGCGAACCCACGGCCGTGGATTGCGTTAGGTGGTATTATATTAATCTATCTATATAATAATACTAGCGGCCCGCTCGCGGCTTCGCCGCGTGAACTGTTTTGTTATATTGCAACAGTCGGGGTCGCATTTTTAAAAAATAAAGTAACTCATGTTTAAGCTTAGATTATATTTATGCCAAAATTCATTACAATTGGTCAAGCGGCTTAGATTTTTCATATAAACTTTCATCCCCTATTTCAACTCTTTAGCGGTTCATTTTTAAATAAATAAGTAGCCTATGTTAGAGCCAGTCACTTTTACTACTTTCATTCTAAATTTCATCCAAATCGGACCGGTAGATTAGCCGTGAAAGCGTGACAGACAAACACACAGACTTTCGCATTTATAATATAAGTATGGAAAAAGTATATGTTGAATTTGTTAATTAAATTGCGGGAAGACTATAAGTCCTGTCATATAGAAAAGTACCTATCACTGTTTACAAGTGCAACCGTTATTATATTATCAAATAATAAAAGTAAATATTTAATATAAGAGATGCGAATTGTTGGGAAAATTTATGTTCATACTATTTAGCAATGTATGTATGTAAAACATAAGTATGCAAATATACCATCGCAGCGTCGTCAGATAGCGTTTGTGGGCACAATTGAACTAAATTTAATTGCAATTCACAATTAAATTATCAGAATGGATCAGCAAATAATAAGAAAGTCCCAATTTAAAAAAGACATTTAAAGAAAACGTATAAAAATTTGAACGCAGCGGGATTCGAACCCGCGCCTCCTGAATACCGTTCAGGCGCTCTCACCACTGAGCCATGCGTTCTACTACACGCTGCGTCGAAATTCTTATACGCTTTATTACAACTTATTATTGTTGTTAGCATCTCTGTAGAGAGATTTTTACAAATTTCTGCTACCCAAAGATTGTTCTACGAACAATCGTTTGGCAAGAGAGAATGCTATTTATTAAATAGTTTTTAAACATTTTTAAAGTGTTATTCCACACTTAGGAAAATTGAAAGACATTTAAAGAAAACGTATAAAAATTTGAACGCAAACTCGCTGCGAATCCCGCTGCGTTCAAATTTAAATCTATCATAACAATTTAAAGACTTATTGCTAGTTACATTATTCAATATTTAAACATAAATGTATATATAATATCTTTTTTTTTAGCTTCACGCTTTATCCCGCACACAGCAGGGTAGGCAGAGGGAACCTAGTGTTAAGACACTCCGTTCCCCACTTTCCGCCGAATTCGGAGGCTTGCGTGTTAAGTGGCGGAACTTAACGCCGCGCTTTACCTCGTCACCAGAGCGAAGAAAATGCAAATATTAAACATTTCCACTTCTCTAGTGGGAATCGAATACACAACCAGTCGTTTACAGTCACACGCTTGTGCCACTGGGCCACGACTGGCCACAACACTTGTTATTTTCATTTTACCATACATACAACATAACACTTCTCTCACACCGTCTCTGCTCCGTATTTTTGCCACTGCGTTTATCTGGTAAACGAAGTGGGAAAAAATAGAAGTCATTTGCAATGCAATAATTCCCCCGAGTGAGAATCGAACCCACAACAATCACGATGATATCCGCCACGATGGCCTCTAGTTATAATGACATAAATTCCATATACACATCTATCAATAGTTACAGGTCAAATTGATAGCGACGTTGAATACGACATGAGTCCGTTTACGACTTGTTTAGTAAACAGTCTTTAAATATTTATCTCAAAGATAATGAAGGTTTAAGGAATTATAATTTTCTTGAATCTGATTTTCTGAAACTTAGATTTTCCGATAAATATTTTTAAAATATCACCTTTAGTATGTAATTATTGAATAATTGACCATTTTTTAATTATTAATATTAAAAAATATTTTTAGGTATTTTTTAATAGTGTATTTAGACGTTTCTGGCCTTAAAGAGTCAGTAGTTTAATTCAATTTTTTTTTTGCTTCACGCTTCATTCCCTGTAGTCTACCTAAAAATATTTTTAATATTAATAATTAAAAAATGGTCAATTATTCAATAATTACATACTACAGGTGATATTTTGAAAAATATTTTTCGAAAAATCTAAGTTTCAGAAAGATTGAACGCATCGCTACGGTTTCTGCATACTCCTTTCGCCTTGTCTATTGTCATTACCTCTATCACACACTCTCCGGGAGGTCTTCATGCTTTTTACGTGACCTTCCCCCAGTATCGTCGATACTGTATTCTCGAAGTTCAATCGAGGTCTCCCCGACCGAGGTATATATATATATATATATATATATATATATATATATATATATATATATATATATATATATATATATATATATATATATATATATATATATATATATATATATATAAATAGAACTGCCTTCCGAGCCGGTGGTAGCGTATTATTAGCAAGTCTATTTAAATAAAGGATATTGGAATTTAAATTTAATCTCATAAGGACGTATAATTAAAAAAAGTCGTGAATTTTGTGAATAAACTACTTTCATTCTATCCATTATAAATAGTTTAATATAGAAAATAACTGTGAAGCTGAACATACGACTAGCGAAAAAAAAGATGCGAAAATCAAAAGTAACATTCCAGCAAAGCTAATTACTAGCTAATCACTCGAGTCGCATCACTACTACTTAGACTGCTTACAAGTTGTACTAAATGAATGTTTTGTTGAGATCTGCCGAGTGGCAGACATTGACATAGACAAAATGTATAGAGTTACGACTGAAAGTGGAGGATGGAGTGTCTTGACAACTTAACCTGTAATACGAGAATATGACTAAAGCTGTAAATTTATATGTACTTTCTTGCAGTTTCACCTTCTTTGCCGCATAGCGGGGTAGTCAGAAAGGCCCCAATATGTCAAGACACTCCGTTCTCCACTTTCTGTCCCACGAGACATTACGTGTGAGTGACAGAACGCAACGTCGCGCTTTGTCTTAAATAAAATTATAAAAACCTATTAAAGTGATTAAAATGACGAGAAGATGAATCTCTAACAAAGTCAATGTAATATCGTCGTATTATCCTTGTTTCTTTTAAAAACAGATACTTCGTGCATAGGTATATTTGAATAGGTAAAGTGAACCTAGTGGCAAAACAGTAAAGTCAAAGTCAAATAATTTTATTCAAAATAAGAAACTACATGCTTCACCACCGGTTCACTAAACTTAATGCCTCAGAACTAAGAAACTCAGCGTGAATTCTTTTTTTTTAAGGCAATTATGATATACAGACTTATCGCTAGCAGTGATACTTTTGAAATGGCCTGGAGCGAGTATTTTATTCCCAAGGCGTGTTATCATTTAAAAAATCGTTAATTAGGTATTAAATAACCTTTAACACACAAACGAATTATAAATTGTGATATAGTCACTTCATTTTACACTTCTCTCTCCGTATTCTCTTCTCTCATACTACCTTATCATATGACAAAAAGCGGGAACGCAAATTAAATATAAACATTCCAAGTGGGAACGAAGAACGAACCTATAAACAACATTTATGAAATTAAAAGCAATATGATCAATTGTAAATCTTGTAGAAAAGTAAGCGTTAACTTTCAAGGTTGCCTCAGTTGAATACCACGCGCATTTTTATTTTGCTATAGTTTTAAATACTTAATGGAGTCCTTATCACGTTTATTATAAAGTTTATTATCAATTGTTATTGCACCGGTGTTGTTTCACTCGAAAACAATATGGAATTACACACGTAATGATTTAAAATATATTAAATGCTTAATTACTACTGTAAAAATGCTTAATTAGATGACTTTCGAAATGTAATGTGTTTAGATTTTAAATTATAATCATTAATAATATTTTTCGTGTTCCGTTTATGTTCATAAAGCGAGAATAAGTATGATAGTGCAGCTAATTTCACAATTAGGATTCCAAGGCGTACCTTTCTACTTTCTAGTTTCTACTTCTAATAGTATATACAAATAGCATAAATTGAATTACTCACCCTTCAACGCCGCCAAAGAACATAGGTTCCATTTTGTTTACAACAGGAAGGACGTGGGCGTTAAAATAAAAACATAAACTAGCGTAAATTGATAAGATAAAATGTTATTCTTAACACATCACTTTGCCACGACGACGGTCACTCAACTAAAATGTAAATGTAAAATGTTGATGCGAAATTGTCAAGTTGTTTTGATAGTTGATGACGGCTAATGTCAGTTGACATTGACGTTCGCATAGATTAAATAGCGGAGTTGATACAGACTGTGTATGGTAAAACTATACAGATAATGTAAAGTAAAAATTAAATTAAAGTGTAATAATATTTTTTAGTGTGAATTGTTAATACAAATTCTATTTTTTTATTAAATTATAATTTTCTATGTTACGCGCATAAAATATGTATTTATTCTATATAATAATGTTGTTCTAAAAAATGTTTTGCTAGTTGCCTTTATTTTAACATATTAAGAATTATTTATAATTGCGCTGGAATTTATTACATATATAATTTAGATGAATTTGGTTAAGGAGAGGCAGAGAAAAGACGTGACCCAAAGGCAAATAGTGTAATTGTAACGCGACTGGTTGGCCTCCAGAATTCAGCGGAAGGTGGGCAACAGAGAGTCTTAAATCTACATTAACTCGTGTCTACCGTGCTGTGTAGGGGACACAGAGTGAAACCAGTAAAAAAATATGTAATAAAATAACATTTAAAAAAAAAGACTTATTTGTTTTTGTATTATTATAAAAAACCATGAATTGAAAACTTGCTAAATACTATATATAGCTAGGTGATAATAAAATAAAAAAATATAGAATTTGTAACATTTTATATATTTGTACATATTTTTTTATACAGACACAATATACAAATTTCGCCTAACATACAATAATTATAATAAAACATCGAACACACCAATGAATTACTTTAAGTAACATTCAAAATTTTCAAGTTAAAAAATATACAGGAAATTATTAAAATAAGAAGTAACTTAAACAAAATATTTTTACTAAATAATAATCTTTGGCAAAAAGTAACAGATCTTAAGTCATAAGTTGTTATATTCATTTAAAATTAAATAGTCGGATTTGAAAAAGGGCTGTATATTCATATATCTTGTACCCACTATGTATAAATTTGTTTAAAATAAATAACGCAAAAATAATATACAAATTTTATTCTTTGCGTTTGATAAAATTTAATTGCCTTTAAAAGACAACTAAATTTTACTATAAGTTAAAATAATCAGAATTTTCATATTTTATTAACACACCACGATTTACTTTATTATTTTGTTTGTCTATTTACAATCAGCCAGAGGCAATAATAACATTTGAAAATAATTGTAGCTTTAGGCTTATTGTAAACAGGGAAGATCCACCACGCCCACAGGCTAAAAGATATTAATAAAACGACTCATTTTCGTTAAAAAGTAATGCTTCTGTAGTATGTGTCTATGTATATTTATAAATATAAGAAGATCTCTCAACGCTCTTAGATCTTCATCATGGCCTCTGACTCCTTACAAAATTTGCACCTGTGTCCGAATCCGATGCCAGTATAATATTTTTATAACATAAATCATGAATGTAATGCAATGCTTATGTCATGAATACATAATGCAATATTTCATTCAAGTTTTATTTTTTTTATTTCAATAATAATTAAAGCGTTTTTTTTTTAAATTAAAAGTATATTTGACTAGTACCTTTAAAGTAACACCGTAATTTAAAAAAGTATTATCAATGAGGTAGGTTAGATTACGTATACGGTTTGACTAAAGATTTTATTTTAGGAAGATTTTACATTTAAAATACCTATTTTAAATTTAATATTACGATCAGAATTATTTGAAATGTAAGCTCTTTGCTCATAACATTATTATACTAAAAGCTAAGTATTCACATTTAATGTTACATTTATTTTTGATGATATATTATATTTACTGTTTATATGACATTAGGAATATTTTATCTGTAATTACATAGTAAATTTTTAATTAAAAAAAAGTATTTATATTAGTAAAGTAACAAGTGACAAGTATTTATAATTGTTGAGGCTATCAAATGGTTGTATTATATTAACTGAAAAAAAAACAAATTATTGTAAATCAGAATTAATAAATTTGATTTTATACATTTTAAATTTATATAGTAATCACAGATTGGTAACATACAAAAGAACCCAGAGACGTCAATTGGCTTTTAGTTGGCATTAATTAATACAAGTAATTAAAAGCCTATTCTTGATTATTGACATCTTCGAGCGCGCCTGTTAAATATTAAAAAAAATATTGCATATATATACTGCCTTGCCTCATTCACTTAATATTAAAAAAAAACTTTGGCATAAAGCACATTTCTGAGAATTAAATGTCATACGCTTTTACTCTGCCATTATAAGCTTTTAATCTATACAAAAGATGTTTTTTTATTTATTGTTATTATTAAAAGTGCAATATTTACTAATATTTTACAGTTTACACACATTTATAAGTATTTATACTAATTTATGTATCATTTATACACAAGCGACGGTACTTTGAAACTGTGCGTTTTGCCGTCGCATGGCTGGACGTCACCTGGAAAAGAAAAATATATTTGTATAATATATAAAAATAAATATTATACGAGTATGAGTTATGAGCTTAGTTTATATTTGGTGGAATTATTGTATTTCAATCATTTTTTTTCAAGTTCCGCCCGTGAACATGCAATAACTAAATTAGTAGATAATATTGAAAATAGTCAAAGACCCAGATTCAAATATAGGCAAACCTTTATAAAAAACCAACCATTTCGTAAACGACGAACGTTTCAAGATTATTACATATTTTGATCGTGGCCAGTCGTGGCCCAGTGGCACACGCGTGTGACTGTAAACAACTGGTTGTGGGTTCGATTCCCACTCGAGGAGTGGAAATATTTAATATTCTGAGCTACTATTCGGCGTTAAGTTCCGCTACCTCCGAATTCGGCGGAAAGTGGGGAACGGAGTGTCTTAACACTAGGTTCCCTCTGCCTACCCCGCTGTGTGCGGGATACAGCGTGAAGCTAAAAAAAAAACATATTTTGAAATTAAAGTTTTTTGCAATAGGATGTATCGCGTATATTTTTGCTTTCTTATTGACATATATACAGTCCATTCTCTAATTTCCGCCACAGTCTCGTTCACGAAACGATTAGTTTTTTAAAAAGGTTTGCCATATTTGATCCTGGGTCTTTAACTATTTTTAATTCGAATTACATCCGAATCGGTCCTATAGATTAGCCGTGAAAGCGTAACAGACATACAGACAGACTTTTGAATTTATAATATTAGTATGGATACTTTAATTCAATTTAGGTAGATTATATGTAAAAGACAATCGTGGCGCAGTGGCACAAGCGTGGGACTGTAAACAACTGGTTGTGGGTTCGATTCCCACTCGAGGAGTGGAAATATTTAATATTTCCATTTTCTTCGCTCAGGTGTCGAAGCAAAGCGCGGCGTTAAGTTCCGCCACTTAACACTCAATGCCACCGAATTCGACGGAAAGACGGGAACGGAGTGTTTTAACAATAGGTTCCCTCTGCCTGCCCTGCTGTGAAGCTAAGCTGAAGCTGAAGCGTGAAGCAAAAAAAAAAACAAAAAAAATATATGTAAAAGACATTTAGAAAACGTATAAAAACTTGAATGCAGTAGGAACGAGGTTTCCAGGAGCGCGGGTTCGAATACCGCTACGTTCAAATTTTTATACGTCTTATAAATGTCTTTTTCAATTTTTGTAAGTATGTGAATAACACTTAAGAATGTTAAAAGCAGATTATATGTATTTATTTTATTTAGTAGATTATATTAGATTATTTATTATTGGATTTCTCCTCACCTGTCAGTACTAGTGTTATGCAGAGAGCTCTCCTCTTCCAGCGAGTGGGAGTGGGAGTGGGAGTGTGGGGGTCGACGCCTCGTGACCTCTTCAGCGCCCGACTCCCGCCTCTTACCGCCGCCGCCGCAGAAGCATTTACATATGATACGCTTGAAGGCAAATCTGTAAAGTATTTGTTTGTATTATGTGAAAAACAGTCAAAGGTACTATGTTGTTAGTAAATACAAGTTCCTTTTTTGCATTTTTTAAAGTGTTTTTTTTTTTTTGTATTTTGAGTAAAATAAGTCCTTTGAAGTATAAATTGAAGTTGGGAGCGAAAAGAGGGATTAAATGACTGGAGTGTAAAATAATAAATGAAAAGGCAAAACTTAGCGACTGGTCAGCAAAACTCATATATCGTAAAAGTAAAAGTTACCGTCGTTACTCTGATCGCACCCTCAGAATTAAACTATCCTAACTCAAAATTTCAGGAATTTTTGATTTTGCTAAAAAACGACCATAAAACGTAATTTAGAAGCAATATGCATTTATTTTAGTTTTTTTTTAGCTTCACGCTGTATCCCGCACATAGCAGGGTAGCCAGAGGGAACCTAGTGTTAAGACACTCCGTTCCCCACTTCCCACCGAATTTTTGGAGGCATTGCGTGTTAAGTGGCGGAGCTTAACGCCGCGCTTTACCTCAGTACCTGGCGAAGAAAATGGAAATATTAAATAACTCCTCGAGTGGAAATCGAACCCACAATCGGTCGTTTGTTGTCACACGTTTGTGCCATTACGCCACGACTGGCCTTGGCTTTTTTTTAATTGAGTTACTTCAATTTTGGGAGTGTGATATGTGTATTATTGCCTGATAGAATATAATAGCAATTATTTGAACATGCTTTATTGCTTACAATTTTTTCTTTTAAATTAAATCTATAAAATTATATATATATATACTATTAGTAATTTAAATTGAATCTGAAAGTGTTTGAAAATGCATCATATCCCCGTTTCGCGAAATTCTTATACGTTTATTATAATTTAGTTTTATTGTTAGCAACTCTGTAGAGAGATTTTTACACGTTTCTGCTACACCAACACATTGTACGTAAAACCGTTAGGTAAGACATAATGTTATTTATTATTTTTATACGTTTTCTAAAATACTTTTCTAAGGATGACGGAAAGTGGAGGACTAAGTGTCTTGACACTACGTGTTCTCTATCTCGCTTTACGGGAAAAAGCGTGAAGCTGCTTGTTTTTCATTTTTATAATACAAAACAGATATTTAGGAAACTTATAAAACTTATAAAAATTCGCGACATAAACCCATGGCTTAGCAGTTACAGCGCTCGGACAGCTTGTAAGAGGCGCGGGTTCAAATCCCTCTGCGTTAAGATTTTCTAAAAGTCTGCCTTTATAATTTCCTAAGTATTTGGGTGCTAAAATTTCGATAGAAAGTTTAGATAAATTGATTGGTGATAAAAAAAAGACACATATTACTGGATTTTAGTAAAAAGAGAATAAATAATATAATAACATACAATGGAACAAAATTATAAAATAGATACATAAGGTCTCTGATAACGTCAGGGGTACTGCGAATAAAAAAAAAAGAAAATCCTAAATATGCGAATAATACTTTAAAATGTTAAAAGTAAGCCCAATTCAATTAACTCACCTAAAATCTTTGGAAAACAGCGCATATATGAGAGGATTTATTGCAGAATTACAATATCCGAGCCAGAACAGTACACTGAAGACTATAGGCGTGACGCAATCCCCACAGAAAGCTCGAACTACGTAGACGCTGAAGAACGGAAGCCAGCAGAAGACGAAGCCGCCCACTATGATGCCGAGGGTTTTGGCTGCTTTGGTCTCCATTCGGAAACGTTTTACCTGAAATTTGATGAAATTATTAATAGTTAAGAGTGATTGGTCACTTTTTTTTAATTATCTCTTTTTTTTTTATTGAATAAAGGAGACACACGAGCAGAAGGACCACCTGATGGTAAGTGGTTACCTTCGCCCATGGACATCTACAACACTATAGGGGATGTGGGTGCGTTGCCGACCTTAGGGATGAAGGAGGGAACGAGGGAGACAGGATGGGAATGGTGGGAATAGGGAGAGAGCTGGCTTACATGCCGTCAAACCGGAACACATCAACAGATATTTGGCGGTTCGTCTTTGACATGCTAGTGCTCGCGAGCCAGTCGGAGAACAAGTCTCCTACCACCAAGCTACTGGGTTAACCGCCTTTTACGGGATGCTATCCCAGCTGCGGAGGGGAATTGTATTCTTAACCCGTCCCCCCACGGGTAAAATTATATAATTTTATGCAGGTATGCAGTGGTGAAATGATGGTTTTTGTTTACTGTGATTGGAACTAGAACGTAATATAGAAGTATGTGTTTTATTTCAGCTTCACGTGTTTTTCAGCATAGCAGGATAAACACAAGTGCGATGGTGTTAAGACTCCATTCTCTGCTCTCCGCCCAAAGTCGACATATTGCATGTTGGGCGGTGGAACTTATAATAAAAAAAAAAAAAAAAAGAGTTTATTTATTGATTTAAACAGTGAGTACATAGTGAGTACTTCACGTTGCGTTTTGTCTTAGTTCTGGAGAGGGGACATAAAAATAATGTAAATATAATCTAGCCACGTGCAAGTTGAACCCACGACCAATCGCGCAACTATGGTATCGTATAATGTATTATATGTTGTTAGTTAAGAATATAATATTATCACTAAGTCCAGACATATCCGTTAGTGTTACTTACATACTTTTAGGCGCTCGGAACAAACAAAAAATGTCCAAATTACATTTTACAATATCAAGTAAATAGATTCTTTTCATACAAGCGATAAAAACATGTTAAAACTGCTATTTCTATACTACACACCTGTGCTTTAATATTCCTCTTGCCCATTCGTCTAGTTCGTGGTTTATCATCGAATTCATCGTACAAAGGCCCTGGAGCCAGGTGATGAGACGGTCTCACTCTCAGTCTACTCTCTGTCAACTCTCTCCCATCTCTCTCGTAATGCACAGCATATAAGGACGGGCTGGGTGACCTGCTTGGGGACCTGGAGTTCTCATGCGCTGGGCAGATCTGCTCTGATGATGGATAGGAAACCGATATCTTGACCTTCTCGTGAGCTCGTCTCGCGCTGGAGTGCCTGAAATTGTAAGTTTCTGTTTAAAATTGAATTAACTTCACATTTTTAGAAAAAAGAACGTATAGCTATCTCGTCTAATTTACAACACAATGAATTTGTAACTTTAAAGATGGCCATTACAGATAGAAACGAAACTCTCATATGCTCTACAATAGTGATAATACCTTCATATCCCATTCCTATCCTTAAATAAGAAAGAATTCGATAAGAAATATAATAGAATATATTAAAAGAAATATATCAATAGAAATATTAAGAAATATGTAATAGAAGTAAGTCATATTAATACTATGTAATAGATATAACTTACATTTAATACCTATTTAAGAGATTAGATTAATATTGAAAAACTAAAAGAAACTGGACTCTCTTTGGGTATTTTTATAAGCTTAGTTCGTTAAAGCTTACTTAGATTTAAGGTCTGATATTGTGAAAGAAAATAGGAATTTATATAAAAAAAATAAAAAATAAAAAAAATGCACAGACCTATGTCCGTAGTGATATAAATTAAATTAAAGAAAAAATACATCTTTCCCGATGTAGATTTTAAGTGATAGATAATAAACACATTTATGTTTATATTTTTTGTTTTAAAATATCACCTAAGTATGTCATTTTTTTTCTTTTTTTTAGCTTCACGCTGTATCCCGCACACAGCAGGGTAGGCAGAGGGAACCTAGTATTAAGATACTCCGTTCCCCACGCACCGCCGAATTCGGAGGCATTGCGTGTCAAGTGGCGGAACTTAACGCCGCGCTTTACCTCGACACCAGAGCGAAGAAAATGGAAATATTAAATATTTCCTCTCCTCGAGTGGGAATCGAACCCACAACCAGTCGTTTACAGTCACACGCTTGTGCCACTGGGCCACGACTGGCCACAAAATTAAATATATTTATTTGTTTCTTTGATTATGGAAAGCCTCTTAGGGACAATCTTTGGAACCCTTTTATACGAAAATTATGTAGGTAGTATTTTATAATTCTTTTTGTTTTCTTATTTATGCATCCATACTTATATTATAAATGCGAATGTCTATCTGTTTGTCTGTCATGCTTTCACAGCTAATCTACCGGTCCGATTTGGATGAAATTTAGAATGAAAGTAGTAAAAATTACTGGGTCTGACAGTAGTAGTAGCTTATACTTATTATTTCAAAAACCAACCAACTAAAGGATTGAAAAAAGGGATGAAAGTTTGTATGAAAAATCTACATCGCTTGACCGATTTTAATGAATTTTGGCATAAATATAGTTGATAATCTAAGCTTAAACATAGGCTTTATTTTACTAAAATCCATTCCCGAGGGTTGTAATATACCAAAACAGCTATGTAGTTCACGCGGCGAAGCCGGGGGCGAGCCGCTAGTTCGAAATTTATTAAACTACACATGAGGCCGCCATGGTGTACTTTGACAGTGTTTGACTGTAAAAACGATGTTTGTGGGTTCGTTTCTCACCTGGGGGAGTGACTATAACTTTTTTATTCTTCCACTCTATACTAATAAAGAAGCGCGGCGTTAAGTTCTGGCACTCGATATTTCAAGTGGACGTGAGTCTTGTCTCTAACTACATACATTAAAATAACAAAATGATGATTACACTTTACCATTTGTTTGAGATACACTTTTGACCAAAGTGGCATATACGTTGCTATGACAACGTACAATTTTTAAACATTTTTAAAGTTTATTCCACACTTAGGAAAATTGAAAAAGACATTTAACTCGCGCCTCCTGAGTACCGTACCTGAACGGTATTCAGTAGGCGCGGGTTCGAATCCCGATGCGTTCAAATTTTTATACGCTTTCTTTAAATGTCTTTTTCAACGTACAATGTAACTAATTTATTTATTTCACCGCCTATAGAGTAGTAAATATAAAAATTCCTACATATCTCCCATACGGAAATCGAACCCACGACCACTGAAATACCCTTCAGCTGCATTTTGATAACCTTTCAGTTTTATACGAAAAAAAAAAAACTAAAAGAAATTCAGTTTAATGATATACAACCTTATTTAAAATACTTGAGACTGGTCACATCTTGACTTTGCTCTTGACCTTAACTTTCTTACAAAAGATCGACGAGACTGTAGCGGTATTTTCTTTTTTTTAATTTTTTCATTGTTTTATTTTATTTTTAAATTAGTGGATACTCTGAGGCTATGGTGAATGTTATGGGAAATACGTAAGGTCGGTTTGGCGCAGTGGGACAGTGTGTGACTGTAAACGCGGTGATTTTGGGTTTGATTTACACTCGGAGAGTCATTATATATTATTTCCATTTCTCTGCTAAGACAGACCTATGTATCCATTTCTCCTGGATAATTCCTGGTGGAAAATGGAGAACGGTTGTTTTTGACAATGGATTCTATCTGAGTGATCTACTCCAACTGAGTCCAAAAGAGGATGTATATAGCCACTTAACTGGATGTTCTCATTTTATTTCGAAGTTCATTATATTGATATTTTAGAATGTTTGCGATAAATTCCGTATAATTGTTTTTTTTTATTTATTTATTGTTCCAGCATATTCTTCATTTACCCCTCGTTCAAAACACAGTTTAGAAAATAATACTCAGGACACTCAAATTTACATTTAGTGTCTATTTTTGGTAATGTTTTTTAAACGGAAAGTTCAGTTGAACTAAAGTGACTTTAAGAGTGAAGATGCGTCCTTACTTCATTTCCAAAATTCGACACGGTTTTTAAATTTTACCGTCAAAATAATAAGGCTTGTTTTATACACATTATCAAAGAAACAGCCAGAACAAATTTTCCATAGAATCAAACCCACAATACGAATCAAACCCACACCCATTTCACCACAATCAACCTTTCAACCAACTGTACCTTCCAAGACGATACACATCACATCTACTTAAGTTCTTACCGCCTCAGCCTCTCAGGTGAAGCGCTCAGAGAAGTGCTTGTTGAGTGATTAGACGCGGTAGATAACGGTGATCCGTGCGGTCTCGCCGAACCCCTGCCTCTGTGTATGCGTAGTGTGAGGCGATTGTCATCGAACCTGCTACCAAGTCCTCGACCTGGAATGGGAGATTAGGAATTTAAGAATATCTATACTAATATAATAAATTGGCCAGTCGTGCCCCAGTGACACAAGCGTGTGACTGTAAACGACTGGTTGTGGGTCCGATTCCCACTCGAGGAGTGGAAATATTTAATATTTCCATTGTCTTCGCTCTGGTGTCGAGGTAAAGCGCGGCGTTAAGTTCCGCCACTTAACACGCAATGTATGGGAACGGAGTATCTTAATACTAGGTTTCCTCTGCCTACCCTGCTGTGTGCGGGATACAGCGTGAAGCAAAAAAAAAATATAATAAAGAGGTAAAGTTTGTAACTTTGTTTGTAAGGGCTAACATTGGCAAATACTTAGAAGAATCATGAAAATTCTTTCACAATTAGAAAACTACACTATATAGGAGTGCTATAGGCTATATTTTGTTATGATAGACAGGAAAGTTCAGAAAATCTGTTTGCTGAAGCTAGTTGCTAGTTAATTATAAGAATATAATAAGATGCTAAGAATATTTGTTTCAGAACTTCACAATTTTTACCGTATAGCGAGATAGTCAGGGTGGACCTAGTGTTAAAATAGACGTTTCCCCATTATTACGCTGAATTCTGGAGGCATTGTATGTAAAGTGGCGGAAATTAACGCCGCGCTTTGCTTCGACTCCAGAGCGAAGATGATGGAAATATTAAATGTTACCAATCCTCGAGTGGAGATCGAACCCACAACCATTGTTTTTAACAGTCAAACGCTGTCCCACTGCGTTACGACGGCCTCCGATGATCTATATAATGATATATATATATATTCGACGTTCGGAAAATTTTCAGTTTATGGCATTTCTTCTTATTTTGAGGATTAATAAAGGTTTTTATAATAACAAATACTTATATTTACTGTATTTTATAACGTATTAAAAATGTCAATAGTATAAGCATTTAAAAGGGGCATAGATGCTGGCTGTGACACAGCTTATACTAGTAACGGCTGCCAACACTCACCTCTAGCAATTTAAACAAAATTGTCAAAGAATTTTGTATAATCTAATATCTAGAGTGTATATGTAACTTGTTACTTTTTGTCAATAAACTATTATTTATTATTATTTCACTTTGTTATATTCAATGGATACAATTTGCGTTCTATTGTTCGATATTCCGTCTTTAAAGGCAATTTTAAATTATTGTTAAAAGTTGTTTGTTCTCCGCACATTTAGAAGACCGGCAAACTAAACAATGGCCAAAAAGTGTATAATAATTATACAGAAAAAATGGATTTAATAATAGTGGAATGAGACCATTATGGCACTGTGGTACAGCGTCTGACTGTAAACGCGATTTGTTGTGGGTTCGATTCCCACTCAAAGAAATGATTATAATTATATCGTTTTCAATTCTCCGCACGCAAAACACTATGTTGAGTTCCGCCACTTAACACGCAATGGTGCAATTTCGGCAGAAAGTTGAGAATGAAATGTATTGATACTATGTTTATCTTATTCTAGGGGCCAGTCGTGGCGCAGTGGCATGAACGTGTGACTGTAAACGATTGGTTATGTGTTCGATTCCCACTCGAGGAGTGGAGATATTTAATATTTCCATTTCCTCCGCTCTGGTATCAGAGGCAAAGCGCGGCGGTAAGTTCGGCGGAAAGTGGAGAACGGAGTGTCTTAACTCTAGGTTCCCTCTGCTTACCCTGCTGTGTACGGGATACAGCGTGAAGCTCAAAAAAATGTTTATTCTAACTCTGCTCCGCTTGAAAGAATGTGAAGCTAAACAAAAAAATAATTTAAAAAATATCAAACCCACCTTTAGTAGTACGAAATCCTTGATTTATCGCCTTAGTGGTTCTCACAGCGGCTTTATAAATTCTCCAATAGAAGAATAACATCACAAACATAGGTATATAGAATGAGCCTAGCGCGGAGTAGACCACGTAACCCGCGTCGTTGGTCAGCTCACACGTCCAGGGGCAAGGTGGGTTTAGAGTCCAGTCTTCTTTGAGCTCTGATTCGTCTGGCTGTAAATGAAAATATAGGTTATTGGTTACTGGTCAAAAATACATGGCACAGTACTGTGACACAAGCGTGTGACTGTAAACGACAGGTTGTAGGTTCGATTCAGACTCGAAAAGTGGAAATATATTCCATTCTCTTCGCTCTGGCATTGAGGCAAAGCGCGGCGTTAAGTTCCACCACTTAACACGTAATGCCTTCAGAATTAGGTGGAAAGTGCGAAATGGAGTGTTTTAACACTAGGTTCCCTTTGCCTACCATGCTGTGAGCGGGACACAGCGTAAAGCTAAAAAAAAGTATATATTTCGAAGAAACGGTTCCACTCCTAAACTATTAGAAGTAAGAAATTTATTTTATAATTGTAATTGTTGTTTTCGAATTATCACCGTCTTTGTCACGGAACTCAACGCCGTGTATAGTCTTACTTATAGAAATGAAAATTTAAAATTGAATCATTTTCCTGAGTGAGAATGGAACACACAACCATTTTTTTACCTATAGGCAGACCCAGTCCTACTGCGCTACGACGGTCTCAATTCAGATTGTCATAGTTAGTAGTTAATAAATGTTTCAAATTAAAACTTTAATATAAAATATTGTTTATTCAGTTAAGCGTTTTCCTATATAGCAGGGTCACAAGAGTAAGTATAAATCTAGTGACAAAACACTCCGTTCCCCACTTTCTGCTCAAGCTCAAAACTCTGCTCTTTGTCTTTCTGTTCAATTTATTTGTATATAATCTTTCGGTTCATTAATATAGTACTCCTGAATAGTGTAGTTTTCTAATTGTGAAATAATTTTTATGATTTCCGAAGATTAACCCTCACAAATTAAGTTACGAACTTTACCTCTTTATTATATTAGTATACATTACCCTGACATTAATTTTGACACTTAAAGTGTTATTCACACACATTTAGGAAATTGAAATTGACATGTTTAGAAAAAGTATAAAAATTTGAACGCAATGGGATTCGGCCCTTCCCCGAGAAATTCGTTTAAAAGATATACCATCTGATATTTTTTATTGACATTTTAATATTTAAGTCTATAATAGATGCTTTTCATTTTACATAGCCTCATGATCGCATAGTAGACCTTATAAGTTTAGAAATTTTTGAAACGGCTTATGTCGGATATACCTAAGTAAGTACCTATATTGTTTTTATTTGCTCTTATATGCTGAGATAAAAAACGTAGCAATATTCATGTTAGAGGAATTGCTTTATGGCAGGATTCTACATCGCACCTCCTTTGATTAGGCAAGAGATTTATAATATTGGTGTAACAAACTAGCGGTTTGCTCGTGGCTTCGCCGCATTAACTACATGGCTGTTTCGTCCTGTTGCAACCCTCGAGGGTCGATTTTTAAAAAATAAAGTATGTTATGCCTATGTTTAACATTGAATTATCAACTATATTTATGCTAAAATTCATTACAATCGGTGTCATACAAACTTTCATTCCCAATTTCAACCCTTTAGAGGTTGATTTTAAAAAAATAAGTAGCCTATGTTGGACCCAGTAGTTTTTACTACTTTCATTCTAAATCCAACCGGTGGCTTAGCCGTGACAGCGTGACAGACAAACAGACAGACATTCACATTTATTTAATAAGTATAGATATTTGAATTCGGGTGGAAACCATAGATCGGAGTGTTTTCATTCTAGGTTCTGCCTACTTACCTTGGCATGCGGGATAAAGCGTGAAGCTGCTTCTTATACAATAGTAACCTACACTCTTGATGTTTATAGTCATGTATACATCGATTATCAAATCGGAAGACACTCGTGGCGCAGTGGGACAGCGTCGAGTTGTAAACGGGTATGGACGCGATTCCCACACGGAGAAATAATTATATTGAAATTTTTTGCTCCGATTTTGTAGCTAAGACTCCTTAGACTAAGTTCCCCAACCGAAGGCATAACATGTTAATTTCAGACGGAAAATGGAGGACGGAGTAGACATTAGAAGTACTTGAAATTAGCTTCTCTCTCACTGACTAAAGACTTTTTATTTTTTATTAAGTAATGTACTTATAAGTTAATAAACTACAAATGTTATGTTTAATTATATTCAAATATTTTTTATTGTTTGCCTCTGGTAGTTAAAAATAAGCGTAGCAGATAGTTCCGCCACTGAAAACGTCTATTTTGGGCGGAGAGTAGAAAACGGAGTGTCTTAACTCTACGTTCTTTCCAATGTTCTCAATTAAAATTCTTTTTAAATACACAGCGTCAAAGTAATTTCAGAAATAAATTGAGTTAGACGTTTTAGGCTCTTAATACCGTATTCGGTTTTAAATAAGCCCAGCGCCAATCAGCATCCTGGTCACGTTCGTTGCGTTGATTATCTAAAGGGACTAACAAGGCTGTCATGGTAAATGCTTTTCTGCGTTTTTAGGTTAACATTCTGTCCTAGATTGATAGATTTATGCTAGTATCTAGACTATAAATTAGATTAGGGATACAGCGTGAAGCTAAAAAAGTATAGACATATTTTTATCTACTTTTTTTAGTTTTACGCTGTATCCCGCACACTGTAGGGTAGGCAGAGGGTACTTAGTATTAAGATACTCCGTTCATGGCTTCTCGACGTATTCTAGAGGCATTACGTGTTGAGTTGCGGAACTTAACGCCATGCTTTACATCGACACAAAAGCGGAGGAATTGAAATATTAAATATTGGGTGGGATTCCAACCAACCAATCGCGTTTACAGTTACACTTTGTATTCACAAGCCAGCTTTGTGTTAAATACGTGCTGTAACACCTGAGCCCTGTAAGTATTATTGCTTCCGCATCAGCATTTTTGCCACGAGTCCCATCATTTAACCATAGTAGAGAATTTTTAATTCAAGTGTTTTCTATATCAATATTTATTTACCTTCTATATTCTAATTTAAGTAAACAGACTGTAATTTTTTTTTTTTTAAAAACACATTTCAAATTATCGTTGTAAAAGTGCTAAGAAAGGAAAATCATAATTTAAATATAATAATCCCAGGCCGACTGGCCTGGCCTCAGGCTAGCCTGAGAGGGGCCAGTCGTGGCGCAGTGGCACGAACGTGTGACTGTAAACGACTGGTTGTGGGTTCGGTGCCCACTCGAGGAGTGGAAATATTTAATGTTTTCATTTCATTCGCTCTGGTATTAGAGGTAAAAGCGCGGCGTTAAGTTCCGCCACTTAACACGCAATGCCTCCGAATTCGGCGGAAAGTGGGGAACGGAGTGTCTTAACACTAGGCTCCCTCTGACTATCCCGCTGCGTGCGGGATACAGCGTGAAGCCAAAAAAAAATATAATCATTTCACCGAGACTGAGTACATATAATGATACTCTCTCTCATATTTAAATTAAATAATACTTTACGCTCTCTGCTAAACGGAAATCGGAAATCTTCAATTGCTAATAAAAATATAGCTAATATACAGAAATAGTATAAAAACAATCATAGAGTTCTCGTAAACGTAGTTGCGGACAACTGCACGTTATTAACAATACAAAGGGCAATGATGTGGTGACGATAGGCTTTCTAACAGATGAGAATCAATACCACAACATAAAATGAAACGGATATGTTATTATGAATGCAGTTTTACAAAGTTTTGAGTTTAATATACGCTTTTTTATATGCATTTTCTCTATGAATTATGTAAATACTAGTGACCTGACGCATCTACGCCTGCATAACGTTTCACACAATGTTTTAAATATTTTAGCACAATAGGGGTTGGTCTTTGAAAATATATAGGTAGCCATTATGTTTGACTTTGCGATATCAACTGTGGTATCAAACAAACTTTCACCCCCTATTAATATCCTTTAGCGCTTAATTTTTGAAAATAAAATAGCCTATCTATTTACAGGCAAGGAGATTAACCATGACAGCGTAACAGACAGACATACTTGCGCATTTATATTATAAGTCTGAATGTGTAAGTAAATAATATATTCACTTCACCTTTTTTCCGCGAAGCAGAGTAGTCAGAGAGAACTTAGAATCAAGACACTTAACCCCCCACTATGTAACTAGGCAAGGAAATGGAAATATTAAATATTTCCTCTCCTCGAGTGGGAATCGAACCCACAAGTTTACAGTCACACGCTTGTGTCACTGGGCCACGACTGGCCACTATAAATGCCTTTAATGAAATTATGAGTTCCAATACTTGTCCCGCAATGTGACGGGCATAAGTTGGAGAATAGAGTGTTTGACAATAGATTCCCTTTTTATCCTATACAGGAAAAAGCGTAAGGCTGCTTATTTTTTTGTAAAAAAAAACAAATACAATAACTTTGTAACGTTTCTATTCTTCCCATTTCATTAAATTCAGTCTTCAAAATTACTATTATAATATATTCCAAAATCTTACCCGCTTATCCTTCCACCCAACCAACGGTGGGAAGCATATCACGAACGACAGCACCCAAAGACCAGCTATCAAGGCCTTCGCCCTCTTCCTGCTCATTATGCTAGGGTAGCTCACGGGCCTGGTCACCGCCACGTACCGGTCTAACGATATGGCACACAGATTGAGGATGGAGGCGGTGCACATCCACACGTCTACTGCCAGCCATACTGAGCACCAGACGTCGCCGAATATCCAAATCTGAAAAGAAATATTATTTATATAATATACAGAATTTAGCAAACTAGATATAATTTTAAAATTTAGGCAGACTAAGTTATTCCTTCTTACGTCAGATCTGTCATCTGTCATCCCTGTCATCCCTCAGTAAATTTAGAGATTAGCCGGAACCAACAGACAGATAGATAAAATTATTTTGGTATATTTCAACCGTGTATGTGCATTTATGCATTTATTAAAAAGCGGTTATTTTAATATCACAGACACTTCAACTTTATTTATTTGTATAGATTATTCTTCTGATATAATCTAAATTGCTTGACCGATGATGAAACTTGGTGAGATTCGAATCTACAACCGTCTATCAGTAATTATAGAAGAATGTACCTTTTTGTAATTTCAAATTTTTTTTTAGCTTCACACTGTATCCCGCACACAGCAGAGTAGGCAAAGGGAACCTAGTGTTAAGACACTCCGTTTTTCACGTTCCCGTTCAGCTTAATTTATCAATTAAATAGTTACGACAATCGTATAAAACTACTAGAATATCTCTAAATTCATTTGAAATGCAAGCACGAACGCGAATATATACATAATATGTAACAATATTATGTTAACATGTATCGTAGCGCAGATGAGCTAACGTTCAATTAGGTATCACCCCTACTATAATTGAAACTCGATCGTTTAATTAAAAATTTATATATGAGACAGTGTGTGATTGTAAACGGGATTGGTTGTGAGTTCGAATCCTACTCGAGGGAATGTTTATTTTTTTTTAGCTTCACACTGTATCCCGTACACAGCAGGGTAGGCAGAGGGGACCTAATGTTAAGACACTCCGTTCCCCACTTTCCGCGGAACTCGAAGGCATTGCGTGTTAAGTGGTAGAACTTAACGCCGCATTTGGCCTCGACGCCAGAGCGAAGGAAATGGAAATATTAAATATGCTCGAGTATAATAATATTCTCGAGTGGGAATCAAACCCACAGCCAGTCGTTTACAGTCACACGCTTGTGCCACCACGACTGGCCACTAAATGTAGCTCAACATATAATATGTCTATATTAGAAAAGCCGAGAACGGAGTGTTTTAACAAAATATTCTCTCCGCATTCCCAGCTGTTAAGAAAATACATGAAAGTATTCCTTTTTTTAAGTGTTATTACCACACTTAGGTTATAAAAGTGCGTTGAACGTGTGGCTATGCGGTCAGAACGCATGGATGGTTTTCAAAAAGCGCGGGTTCGAATCCCGCCGCATTAAAAAACTTACAAGTTACCCGAAAAACCAAACAATCATCCCATTCCACATTTCGAGTTACCATAGTATTAACAGAACGGAAACGTCACATGGCGTTCAGATTTAATTGAATTACAATAATAATAATGAATATTGTTACTGCTGCTGAAAATGTATGTGTATTCAGATTTTTTATAGAGGTTATCGTGACGCAGTGAGAGAGCGTCTGACTGTAAAGCTATGGTTGTCAGTTCGATTCCTATTCCGGGGAAATATTATAGTTATTTTTTTCCTTCTCTCTAGTTCATAAGACCATGCGCGGCATTGAGTTTTGCCATTTAACACGCAATGTTTCTTACTCTGACGAAAAAAGAGGAGACGTATCTAAACACTACCCTCTCTCTGACTACAGCAGGAAGGTGTACAACACGTAATGTCCAATATGTGCGGAAATTGGGGACACTACGTTATCTCTACCTACCTTGACATGCGGAAAGGAGTGTTTAAACAACCTTATCCTATCAAACTCGTTCAAACATGCTTATAAATATAGTTACATATTTGTTTTTAGTTACTATCTAGCCGTCGTGGCGCAGTGTGACAATTACAGACTGTAAGTTCAGTAGTTGTGGGTTCGATTCTCGATTGAAGAATGATTAAAATTCCTCACTCTGGTACCAAAACTAAAACGCGGCGTTAAGTTTCGCCACTCTCAATTTCGGGCGAAAAGTGGAGGACGGAGTGTCTTAACACTACATTCTCCCTGACTACCCTATGCGGGAAAAACCGTAAAGTTGCAATAAAAATAATTTTATTTATAAAGAATCTATCCAATAACACTAAGCTCAGTATATGACCAAAGAAAAAGACCAAAAAACTATCGAAGGAAATTTAACTACAATAAACATCTCATTAACTGGTGCAGTCTGAAGGAAGTAATGTGGACTACCCTTTGCTTAGGGGTCGGAGCTTTACAAATAACTTTAATACTTCTTTTTTGTTCTATTACGTGAAAGAGAATGGAAGATGAGCGTTTTATCCTTAGAGTGCTATCGTTTGTGTTAGATTTGTCGATTTTCTTTGGGTATTATTAACGTCATTATTATATTGATATATGGTTTGTTTGTAAGTTCACGCTATATTCTGCACATAGCAGGTAGTCAGAGGGAACCTAGTGCTAAGACACTCCGTTCCCCACTTTCCGCCAAATTCAGAGGCATTGCGTGTTAAATGGCGGAACTTAACGCCGCGCTTTGCCTCGACACCAGAGCGAAGAAAATGGAAATATTAAATATTTCCACCCCTCGAGTGGGAATCGAACCCATAACCAGTCGTTTACAGTCACACGTTTGTGCCTAAGCTAAGATATTGTTCAGTAAATTTTATTAGTAGCTTAAGCTGCTTATATAATTTACATTTACCTTGTATTTCAACCTTCGAAATAATTTTTAGTGTCATAAAGTACAGTATCTGGAGAAACGGTTAAATAAAGTTTAGGATGTTACAAGTTACAACCATTTTGGCCTAAATTCTTAGAGGAATTGAAAATATGCAGCATAAAATTTTATACTTTTGGATTCATTTTTGGGTAAATCTTTTTTATTTAGGATTTCGAATATAGTGAGAGAGAACCTAGTGTTAAGATACTCCTTTCTCTCCTTCCGCTCGAAATCGAGACATTGCATATTGAATGGCAGAACTTAACGCCGCGTTGTATCTTAAGTATTAGCGGATAAATGAAAGTATTAAATAATTATTCCCCCAAATGGGAATCAAACCCACAACCATTCATTCATTGGACAGACGCTGTCCCACTGAGCAACGACGGTCTCAACACTTAATTATAAATCAGGAATAGGTTTTCCGTGACTGCACGTAAAGCTGAATCATTATTCATTAATAATAAGTTGCCTCTAACAAAGTATTATTTGTAGATTCTATCTTTAAGAAACCTCGTTAAAACGCTATAAATTAGTGTAGCAAAGTATATTTTTAACTAGCGACATGATCGCGGCTACGCCTGCGTGATTTTTCATATAAATTTTCATCCCCTATTTCAGCCCTTCAGGGGTTGGTTTTTGAAAAAAATAACCATCCTAAGTTTGAATTGTCTTCCTGAGAAAATTTTATATTGGTCAAGCGGTTTAGATATTTCGCACGAACTTTCATCATTTTAGCCCTTTACGGGGTAATTTTTGCAAATATTTGATCCAGGGTCTTCAACTATTTTAATTTCGAATTTGTTTCGTCAGGCTGTAGGCTGTTGATTGGCCGTTATAGCTTCACAGACAAACAGGTAGACAGGCAGACAGATAGATTTTCGCATTTATAATATGCGCTTGTTTACTTTACTATGTTTTTTAAGCTTTACGCTAAACAGGATAGGCAGAGAAAATCTAGTGTTAAGACACTCGGTTTCCCACTTTCTATGTAAAATCAAATTAAATTAATTATATTGTATAGAGTGTGAAAAGTCTAAGATTTCATTTTTTTATTTATTTCTTGTAAATATAAAACACCTCCGAATAATAATTGAACCTTCAACCGTTGCGTGTTGATTCTATGATTTCTACATAACATCTATACCTGTAGATA
This sequence comes from Dryas iulia moderata, assembly GCA_019049465.1. NCBI lineage: Eukaryota > Metazoa > Arthropoda > Insecta > Lepidoptera > Nymphalidae > Dryas > Dryas iulia. The sequence goes on from CM032437.1 coordinate 3,817,037, forward strand.
ATATAGTATAATTTATAAAAAAACTAGCGGCCCGCTCGCGGCTTCGCCGCGTGAACTACCATTACTATTTTGTTATATTACAACTCTCGGAGGTGGATTTTTGAAAATCAAAGTAGCCAATGTTTAACATTAGACTATTAATTATATTTATGCCGAAATTCATTACAATCGGTCAAGCGGTTTAGATTTTTCATATAAATTTTCATCCCCTATATCAACCCTTTATAGGTTGATTTTTGAAAAAACAGGTAGTCTATGTTAGACTCAGTAATTATTAAGTCTAACATAGGCTACCTAATTACTATTTTCATTCAAAATTTCATCAAAATCGGATCGGTAGATTAGCCGTGAAAGCGTGACAGACAAACACCGGATATCTATACCGAGGTCATTGTGGCGCAGTCGTAGTGTCTTGCTGTAGTTGCAATAGTATATGGGTTCGATTCTTACTCAGTGAAATAATCATAATTTAATGATTTTGACTTCTTCATTTCGATGACCAAACAATGCGTGGTGTTGAGTTCCACCACTTACCATACAATATCCTGAATTCAAAAGAAAAGTGGAGAGCGGAGTGTCTTGACACTAGGTTCTCTCTGACTATTGTTATGCGGGATAGCGTGAAGCTAATAAAAAAATAAGGGACAAAGTTTGCAGACTCTGTCGGGGCGGGCTCTTGGTAATATATATAGGACAATAAATTATCTAAGGGATTTCCTTTATAAGAAAGCTTAAATATATATGAATTATGAAATTTTGTTTAAGATATATATCTATAAATAACTTGTTCTTTGTTATAAAATAAAAATTATTAAAAAATGTAATGTATTTTTATTTACTGGCTTACTTATTTATTGTGGCCAGTCGTGGCCCAGTGGCACAAGAGTGTGACTGTAAACGACTGGTTGTGGGTTCGATTCCCACTCGAGGAGTGGAAATTATATTTCCATTTTCTTCGCTCTGGTGTCGAGGTAAAGCGCGGCGTTAAGTTCCGCCACTTCACACGCAAGCCTCCGAATTCGGCGGAAAGTGGGGAACGGAGTGTCTTAACACTAGGTTCCCTCTGCCTACCCTGCTGTGTGCGGGATATAGCGTGAAGCTATTTATATTTATTTATTTTAATATTTTTATTTACTGGCTTACTCTATAGGGACAGTGACTATAAATAGTTGTGGGTTCGATTTCCACTCGGCGAAATGGTAATTAACGAAATTATTTTAATTTTTCTGATTAAGTATCTACGACAAAGCGCGGCATTGATTTCAATTACTTAACACGATTTTTTTCGATTTTGGTCAGAAAGTGAAGAACGGAGGATTTTAACACTACATTTTCCCTGACTACCTTATGTTGAGATGTAGTGTAAAGTTTAAAGGACTATAAATATTGGATAGTGTCCACGCAAACCACCGGTGCAAATTATAACAGTAATTTTTATTTGTCATTTTATGCCTATCCCATATAATTAGTTAATAATAAAAACTTTCTATGTAATAATAGCATCAAGCAAACGTATTTTAATTTTAAGCTACTAAATGTTTCGGCGTTAAGTTCCGCAACTTAACACGCAATACTTCCAAAATTCGGCGGAAAGTGGGAAACGGATTCCTTTAACACTAGGTTCCCTCTGGCTAGGTGAAGCTAAAAAAACCTTGTATAGACAGCGAGCAGTTGTATTTTGACCATTTGCATATTAGATATAATTTAAATAATATGTTACATACGCTAAGGAATAGCAACTATGTAACACCTAATGAAAATTATAAAAAAATTGAATTAATTGACATTAATAATATAATTAATAATAAGACAAATAGTTTGACATGTGATAGGTGCAACCTATCTTACTTTTACAAAAGACAGATAGCAAGCTTGCTATCATATTTTTTACATAGTAATTTAGCCAATTCAATGGCTATAAAGACAACTGTTCCTTTTGAACAGCGTAACACCACCACTAGTTTGGAACTCGTTCCAAGTAATTTAATTTAAGTATTAAGACAAAAGAGGCCATCCAGAGATGGCCAGAGCAAACAATTAACTTATACGAAAAACTTGCAAAAAATAAATGTAAAAATAAATGTTTCTTGTAATGGCAGTGATACAAACTTGGTGCATCAAAACATACAAGGTATGTTTAATAAAGAACTAGAAATTGAAGTGTTTTTAAACTGTAATAAAGTTCATGTACTTTGTATTACCGAGCACTGGCTTCAAACATCTCAGGCCATGTTTAACTTCAATAATCACCAAGTAGCTAGTATGTTCAACAGAGAAAAAGCCATTCGCGGTGGCTCTTTAATAATATTGCATAAATCTTACAAATTTAGAGAACGTAAAGATATTGTGAGCCTCTCTATTGAGCAGACTATTGAAATGGCCTGTGCCGAGCTTGAGCATTTTATTGTTGTAAGTGTATACAGGCCTCCCAATGGGTTATATGAACAATTTGAAAAAAGCTTAGAACAAGCACTTGTAAAATTATCTGAATCTAAGAAATTTTTAGTTATTTGTGGTGATTTTAATATTAATTTACTAAATAGCACCACCACTTGTACTAGATTCAGGTCTTTATTAAATTCATATAACCTAGTTAATTTATTTCTAGAGCCTACAAGAATTACTAGTAGTACAGGTACTTGCATTGATAATATTTTTACAAATTCTGTACCAAAAAATAAGGCTATAATTAATATGTTAAGCTCAGACCATAGCGGACAAATGGCATCTTTTAACTTTGGTAAAAATAAAATTCAAAAAGGACAAAAAATTGTTTGTATACCGATGACAAGTAATAGGATAGAAAAATTTGGAAGTAATATTATAGCAAAATTTATTACTTTAAAATATAATAAAAATCCTAATACTCTTTATGGAATTTTTTTTAATGTTATTAGAAATGAGTTCAACGCTATATTTACTTCTAAAACAGTCAATTTCAGGAGTTTCTTGTCATTTAACGATTGGGCGACTGTGGGAATTTATAAGAACAGACAAAGGTTATATACACTTTATAATGAAAAAACATATAACCATAAAGACTCGTTTAAAATCTATGTTAGGAACTATTCTAAATTGTTTAGGAAAGTATGTTCCATGGCAAAATCCTTACATATTAAGAACAAAATTAAAAATTCTTCTGATAAAATTAAAATGACATGGAACATAATAAATTGTGAAACTGGAAAGACAAAGGATCGCAGCTGGGATTTTAAATTAAAAATAGATGGATTTTAAATTAAAAATAGATAGTCTAACCACCAGCTGTGATCAAGAAGTTGCATGTATATTTGAAAAATTCTTCACAGATATTCCAGTTTCAACAACCAAAGCACTTATATCTTCCACCACCGTCGCCGAATCATTGCTTAAGGAGAGTGTTCACAAATGTAATATAGATTTCAAATTTAAATCAGTCAATGCAAGAGATATTGTTAAGACATTTAATTCCCTAGATATCAAGAAAACGTCAGATCTATGGGGTATCTCTGTCAAATTGATCAGTCATACCTATTATAAATGTTGTTGCTCCCCACCTCGCTGCTATTTTTAATAATTGTATAAATTGTGGTGTGTTTCCTGACCTAATGAAATTTAGTAAAGTCACACCTATATTTAAATCAGGTAGCACATCCGATCCTAATAATTTTCGACCAATTTCTGTGCTGCCTTCGTTTAGTAAAATTTTTGAAAAAAATATTTTAAACCAAATATTACAGCATTTTAATAAACACAATTTAATGCATAATAAGCAGTATGGCTTTAATAAAGGACGCTCTACTACCGATGCTGGTATCAGTCTGTTAAAGAGTGTTTATGAGGCCTGGGAAGAGTCGCAGGATGCCCTTGGTGTGTTCTGTGACTTGTCTAAGGCTTTCGATTGCGTTCAACACTCAACATTGGTCATGAAACTACACCACTACGGCATAAGAGGACGTGCACTCGATCTTCTGACCTCTTATTCATCTAACAGGATTCAGAAGGTTGATGTGAATGGCAAGAAATCTCCTGGATCGCTAATCAGTATGGGGGTCCCACAGGGGACTATTCTTGGTCCGTTTCTCTTTTTAATATATATAAATGACTTACCATTTCTTGTCGAAAGGACCCATGAGATAGTATTGTTTGCGGATGACACTTCATTAATTTTTAAAATGAAAAGACAACAAACCGTATATTACGATGTAAACAATGCTCTCTCGAAAATAGTACATTGGTTTAGTGCTAATAATTTATTACTGAACAATAAAAAAACCAAATGTATAATTTTTAGAACTCCCAATACAAAAATTGTTCAGACTAATGTACTCTTAAATGGTGATGCCGTGGATCCTGTCGATTCTACTTTATTTCTCGGTATCACCATTGACTCTAAACTACAGTGGCGACCTCATATTGATGGATTGGCGAATAGACTTAGCTCAGCAGCATTCGCAGTTAAGAAAATTAGATCATTAACTGATGTAGAAACGGCTCGGCTTGTTTATTTCAGCTACTTTCATAGTATTATGTCATATGGCATTATACTCTGGGGTAATGCAGCCGCTATTAATACAATCTTTGTCTTGCAGAAGCGGGCTATTCGCGCAATCTATAACCTAGGTCCTAAAGATTCCTTAAGGCAAAAGTTTAAAGAAATTAATATATTGACAGTTGTGTCACAATATATTTATGAAAATATAATATATGTCAAAAAAAATATTAATGATTTTGCCAAGATCGGTGATGCACATAACATAAATACCAGAAATAAACATAAACTTACTGCGCCTGTAACCCGATTGCATCGAATCCGTAATTCTTTCATGGGACAATGTATACGCTTTTACAATAGGATCCCAGAAAACGTCCAAGAATGTTCCATATCACAATTCAAAAAAATTGTGAAGAGACGTTTGTGTGTTAAAGGTTATTACCTAATTAATGAATTTTTGAACGATAACACGCCTTGGGAATGAAATGCTCGCTCCAGGCTATTCCAATGGTATCATTGTCAATATATAATATAATTATCTGTAAATGCTTGACTTAAAAAAATATATATATTAAAAAAAAAATCGTCCCGCTGAGTTTCTTGCGCCGGTTCTTCTCAGGTCTGAGGCATTAACTTTAGTGAACCGGTGGTAAATTGTTTGACGTTCAAAAAATGAAGCATGTAACTTCTTACTTTGAATAAAATTATTTGACTTTGACTTTGACTTTGACCATTTGCATAAATTTACATAAAAACTCTGAAAATCTAAAATAATTTAGCTCGCAATAGTAGTTAATTAAAAAATACTTCGAAAGGGTAATTGAAAAACTACGATAATGACAATTGTAAATGCGAGAAAATAATTTCAAAATTTTTCAAAATGAATAAAATTCCAATACAACAAATAAACATTGTTTAAAGTGTTATTCCACACTTAGGAAAATTGAAAAAGACATTTAAAGAAAACGTATAAAAATTTGAACGCAGCGGGATTCGAACCCGCGCCTCCTGAATACGCCTGACGGTATTCAGGAGCGTCTGGACGGTATTCAGGAGGTGCGGGTTCGAATCCCGCTGCGTTCAAATATTTATACGTTTTCTTTAAATGTTTATTCCAATACATTTTAAACGTTTCCCATAAAATTTACGGAAAAAATTTCGTGCATATTTAATAGATATTACGCCTTTTATAACGTTTAGTACTCGAAAGTCTGCCTCTAACTTCATGTTTGCTCCACTTTTGTTCTAATACGTATTTGCCATTCATATCTGCTGTATTGTAAATACATTTAAAATACAACCCTATACATTAAACTTAAGACTCAAAATCAAATACCAACTTGCCAATTGATGGTTATATTTTTCTCATGGAAGTAAATGGAAATTTGAACTCTATGTATATTATAAATAGAGTTGAAAATCTCAATTTTTTTAGAAGGAATGTATATTAAAAGATAAGTAGTTTTCAGTTCTATTTTCAGGTACTACGGTTTAATTTGGGTTTGCATTTTCCTCGTTCATTACATAATTTTTTTCCCCCAGATTTTTGTATCTTTTGCGTATTTTTCGTATTTTAGTAGTATAGTATAGCAGGTATTGGAGTAGCCGAGGACTTCGTGGTGCAGTGGGATAGCGACTAACTGTGTTACGTTTGGTTGATATTCAAATTTACTAGGTGGATTGATTATATTAACATTATTTTCATTTCATTACATCTGTCGTGGCGTAGGGACACAAAGTGTGACTGTAAACGCGACTGGTTGTGGGTTCGATTCCCACAAATATTTAAAATGTTCCTTTTCTTCAATTTGGCATTCAAATCACCGCGTTGAGCTCCACTACTTAACGGGTAATGCCTCCAGAATTTGGCGGAAAGTGGGGAATGAAGTGTCTTAACACTAAGCTCTCTCTGCCTATTCTGCTGTGTGCGGGATACAGTGTGAAGCTAAAAAAAATACCATTTCCCCGCTCTAGTAAGATAAAGCGCGTCGTTATGTTTCATTCAATGCTAAGTTTTGAATTCGGACGAAAAATCAAAAACTTTTAACTACTTTCCATATTTTTTTTTATAAAAACTAAACAAATACTGAACATAAGTTTTTCTGTTTGTATGTGTGTGTGTGTGTGTGTCTGTGCGTTTATATAAAAAAACAGTACTAGTTAATAGCAATAAATTAAAGTCTGATGAATATACATCAGACCAGAAAAACTATGAGAAGAAAAAGACATTTAGAAAACGTATAAAATTTTTTTGGGTAGCAGAAATTTGTAAAAATCTCTCTACAGAGATGCTAACATAAATAAGTTGTAATAAAGCGTATAAGTATTAGTACATGAAAGAACGCATGGCTTAGTGATCGGAGCGCCTGAACGGTTTTCAGAAAGCGCGGGCTCGAGTCCCGCTGCGTTCAAATTTTTATACGTTTTCTAAATGAGTTTAAATTTAAATTAAAAAAATGTTAAAAGTAAGTATCAGAAGAGTTTATTTACAGTAATTGTAGTATCAAAGACATTGTAATGAACCACATTTCGTCCGAGGAAAAGTTGAGGTCGTATCTTAATAATATTCCTTTTATACTTATCCTATACTATTGCTGATAGTCATAACAAAAGGAAAAATAGCTAATTAATAGTTAGGTACTACTACACTTAATACTAATACCCTATAGCTACTTTCAATACCAAAATCCAATATTTTTTTTAGCGTCACGCTATATCCCGCACACAGCAGGGTAGGCAGAGGGAGTATAAGGCTAGTATTAAGACACTTCGTTCCCTATTTTCCGCTGAATTCGGAGGCATTGGTGCTAAGTGGCGGAACTTAACGCCGCACTTTGGCTCGACACCAGGCGATGAAAATGGAAACATTAAATATTTCCACTTTGTGCCTTTGCACCACGACTGGTCAGAGCTAGAGTGAAATTCAATATATTTGGTAATATTCAGGATTAATTTCAGAATCACTGAAATAGAAGGTAAGTAACCTTTTTATTGTTAAAGCTTAGAGATATCTAAAAAAAGCTCTGATTTTTAGAAATTAGAGAAAGAAGAAATGTGTTAGTCGCGTCATAAAGTTAATCTCTTTTACTTTTGTTAAGGGAATTATTATTAACCTTAGGCTCTTAAAAATTACATTAATAAAAAAATCCGTAATAAATTGTCTCCCTTGTTCATATGTGCTATGTAGTAATGAGAAATATTCTAAAATATTTAAATTTTATATTCATTCATAAAATATCTTAGCATGTTTAAAGTGCTACTCTCATTTAGACTAGAGTTACTCACGTATTACTCACTTTCATATCAGTAAAAAAAACTTAATAATTTGAATAAAGCTTTCAAAGAACTCACGGCTTAGCGGTAAAAGCGCTAGATCCCCTGGGAATGCTTCCAAGATACTAGTTCAAATTGCAGCTGAATCAAATTTTATATGATTATTTTATGCTTCAGACGTTTTCCCACATAGCGGGGTAGATAAAAGACGTAGTGTTCACTCACTCCATTCTCCACTTTCTGCTCGAAATCGAGACTTTGCAAGTTGACTGACAGAATCACGCTTTGTCTTTGTTACCCTCTGGTAATAAAGACGAAGCGAAGAAATGAAAATTCAAATATAATCAATCTCCGAGTGGATCGAACCCACAACCAACACATTTACAGTCACACACTGTCCAATGCGCTACGACGGCTTAATATGTATTTTAAAAAATGAATTTACAGTTTTGATAACTGGTATTTTAAAGACTTTAAAACGAAATCTATACTGATAGCTACTATATTTCAAATAGAGGTTGCAACTGGCAGCCCCCGACGAAGTCGTCCCCATCATCTCGTTACATATATTCTTTTAGGCGGGGGATTTATAGTTATTTTATCCTTTTACAATTACCATTAAACCGTCGTGGGTTTTTTCAAAATTTTTAATTTTGCTTTTTATTTTAAACTTTTTAAAGTGAATATATACACATTATATATTATTACATAATATTGAAATACTTTATATTAATCTTCATGCAAATCCAAAAGAAATTATAAGCCCAATGCTTTCTGGTTATCAAATGCTTATTGCAGCGCCTGGCAGATTGTCACCGTAACATTTCCACGAAACTTAAATCTAACCAAATCAGTGAAAATCACAAAACCCACTAGTAGTTTTGATTTTGAACAAACTAATTTATACTGGAGCGCCCCGCGGTAGTTTGTGGTAGATATGGCATATAAAAACACGCAGCAATTAAACCAGAACCTATCACAGAAAACCGCATCTAAATAGGTTTCACACAAAAAATAAAAGCCAATGCTTACTGCTGCGCCCCCTGGTGAGGTGTCACCATGACACATATACGAGAACACGCGCTAATTAAGCCTGATCCTATCTTTGATAACTGCATCCAAATCGGACTTGTAGTTTTAGCTTTGCATAATTAAATGTTTAATGCAGCGCCCCCTGGTGAGTTCTTGACGTAAAAAAAACCTAAAAACTTACACCAAGTAAAGGTAACTCTAATACTAAAAACTCTGCCTAATCGGACTAGTAGTTGTGGTTTTGCATTAAATATTACAAACAAACGTTTACTGCAGCGCCCCCTGGTGAGTTAACACGATAAAACATATCCAAGAACATGCACTAATTAAACTTGAGCTTATTATTGAAACTGCATCCAAATCAAATTCGTCATTTTATCTTTGTATAAACAATATTTTACTGCAGCGCCCCCTGGTGACTTGTCACCGTAATATAAATTTAAAAACATGCTTTAAGTAAAGCGGAATCTAATACTGAAAACTCTTGACAATCGAACTAGTCGTTTTGGTTTTACACAAAAAAATAGAAGCAGCTACTTACTGCAGCGCCCCCTAGAGAGTTGACACATACATGAAAATATGGACTAAGTAAACATACATGACACATATATAAAAATATGCACTAAGTAAACTTGAATCTATCATTGAAAACTGAATTCTGAATGAAATGAAAATAGGACTCGTAGTTTTAGTTTTACACAAACAAATGTACTTACTACAGCGCCCCCTGGTGAGTGGTCACAGTAACACATATATGAAAAGAAGCACCAATTAAACCTGAATTTATCATTGAAAATTTCATCTAAATCGGACTAGTAGTTTTTGCTCTGCATAAACAAATATTTACTACAGCGCCCCCTGGTGAATTTTCATCGTAACAAAAAAACAAAAATTTTAAAATATGCAACAAGCAAAGCTGAATCTAATTCTGAAAACTCTAGCCAATCGGATGAGTAATTTCGGTTTTAGACAAATAAACAGAAGAAAAATTTTGGTTTTAAACAAAAAAACTCAAACCAATGCTTACTACAGCGCCCCCTGATGAGTGGTCACCATAACGCGTATATGAAAAGATGCACCAATTAAGCTTGAACCTTTCTTTGAAAGTTTCATCTAAATTGAACAAGTAGTTTTTGCTCTGCATAAACAAATGTTTAGTGCAGCGCCCGCTGGTGAGTTTTCCCCGTAACAAAAAAAAATCTTAAAATATGCACCAAGCAAAGCTGAATCTTTTTCTGAAAATTCTTTTCAATCGGATCAGTAGTTTCGGTTTTAGACAAATAAA